>CAWUFW010002447.1:2103840-2214103 GCA_963921515.1 Calotriton arnoldi
TTATATTATAGACACCTGGGTCTCTCCCTGAAACACATTATCTTATATTATAGACACCTTGGTCTCTCCCTGAAACACATCTTATATTATAGACACCTGGGTCTCTCCCTGAAACACATTATCTTATATTATAGACACCTGGGTCTCTCCCAGAAACACATTATATTCTGTTATAGACACATGTAGTAACAGCTAAACAATATATTGAAGCTCTTACAGACTTCACTATAGAATTTCACATTCATTTATTCTAGTAGACTGTTTTAGGACATTTAAAGGTAGGGTGAGTCAAATAGTATATTCAGGGCCTTGTTCAGCGTGTCCCGCTAATCCCATTTAAGGCACAAATTGGGCTTTGCCCCACAATAGGGATTACACGTCGTGTGCAAATTTTACGCTGTGCTTATTCTTTTCACAAATTTCATGAGAAAAAGTCTGGAGAAATGTTTGGATATAAACTATATAATTCAGAAAAACAGGAAAGAGATGTAGTCTCACCGCGTTATTCACCAGGCTGACCGTCAGCTCTCTCTCTCATAATGATCTGATGAAACCGCACTGGGTTTAAATTAAGGTCATTAGGTTTCCACCAAATGTTGGATAGTTGGTCAAGTATTCTGCCAAAGAAAAAGCAGGGTAGTTGCTTTTTTGATACATTACTCCTCAACCAGGTGAACAGACCTTTTGAAAAACAAAACAAAATGCTATGTGTTCCTCTCTCTGTTTATTTTATTCCACTTATTTTCAAACATACACAAAAGTCAGAAGACATTATAAAAAAAATCTACATTTATTTTCTCTTAAACGAAGATCTCTAAATTGGATTGTTTTCCCAGCACAGAGAAATCAGGCTGTACCTGGCACTACCTCTGTCAGAGAATGTAATACATAGGAATATATGCAGGAGACTGCCTGTCCATGCCTCTTTCCCCCTTTATCCCCTCCCCTCTGTCACTTTTCCCAGACACAGCACCACCAAAGAGGTACAGATGAAATGAAAGCAGTTTTCAGCACCTGCATTTCTGCTAATGTACAGCATGATGAACAAAACTATCCGCACACTTAATTTACACTTACTAGAAAAGAATACAATTTAGCGTGCAATTTCAAGTGTGTGAAGAAAAAAACCCAAGAATGTACACTCCCAGGGGCCTAATGACAAAGGGCCTGATTGATTCTTAACAGATGGATTACTCTGTCACAACGGTGAAGGATGTCCCATCCGCAGAAATATATAACTCCCATCAGATATAATGGGATTTATATTCGGCAGACGGGATATCCATCACCGTTGTGATGGAGTAACCTGTCTGCCAAGATCTAAATCAGGTCCAAAGAATTTTCAGAGTACGTAAAGTAGTACTCGTGTAGTATTCTTTTATGTACTTTAGTTTGCTCTTGTGTATTTGCCACAAAACATCTAAAATGGGAATTAAATGGGAATATTTAGACAGAGTTGGCACAAACAGAAAGGAATTTTACGTGCAAGTAAAATCCTCACAGGGCTGGCTCTGCATGTCTACGGCCGGACCAGGTGAACACCAAAAATGTCAAGAATGACTATATTATTGTTTATCAAGCACACCTACAATGAGGTATCTTGGCGCTAGGAGTAACGCAACTGAAAACAAATCAATAATTAAAACACAAAGCAATACGCATGTTGAGGGCACAGGCTTGTTTGCTAATGACTGGAAGCAGAGGAGACCTTTCACAGAGCTCCTGTATGCCCTAAAGTGAGAGAGATTGCAAAAAATCCATGGAAAGTTCATTCCAATGTTTAAGACCAAGGGCATGGTTTAGACCTCGGCGGACGGGTTACTCTGTCACAGCGGTGACAGATAATCCGTCTGCCGAAATACAAACCCATAGAATATAATAGGATTTATATTTCGGCGGACGGGATATCCATCACAGTTTTGATGGAGTAACCTGTCCGCCGAGATCTAAATCAGGCCCCAAGGCTGTGAAAGGTGCTATCCCCACAGGGTGCCCATGTGATATGGAGCCAATAGAGGAGTTTAAATGCAGCAGGTTAATAAAGGGTCATTCATTGAGATATAATACCCTTATCGTTGATAATAATACATTTAAAAGGAAAGGAGGCTACTAGACTGTCACAGAACCCCAAGGTCAGTGGTGGGCAGTTGATAGAATTAATTTACCATCTTATATTGGCAACTTGGAAGTGAGAAGGTTGATTTTTGTTGATTGGAGGCTAGATTTATATTGTTAAAATCGGCTCTGTATTGAAATTCTATTTCTTTAACGTAGTGTTAATGCCCTTTCCTTTCACAATGCCTGACCTTGAGTCTTCCTGGTCTAAGTTCAGAGGAGAACTATCTCTGATGCTGAGATCTGGTTGAAGGCTGAGGTGATCGGTGCCACCTGATCTGCTAGCGATCAGCCACCATGGAGCAAAGGATCCAGGGGCACATAGGGGAACCTGAGATGAGCCGGGGCTCATGTAAGTCCTTGAAAAGACTACAAACTTCCTCTGCAGAATCTCCAGAAACTATAACTTTGACAACTCTGCACGTCACTTCTGACAGGACTGCTGAACAGAGGACAAGCAGACGTCACCTCATGCGAACATCTGCCAGTCTAATGGATGGCTTGCACAGGCGCTATAGAGTGCATAAGAGGTACAGCAATCTGGGTAGTATCAGAATTTTGGCCACTGCTCTGAGCCCTATCATGGATAGCGGTAGAGCTGACCAGAATGGTAGGGATTGTTTGATTGACGCCAATACTCTCACTAGATTATCATTTGTCAGATCCTTCTCATCATGAAAGTTGAGGCCTCCTAAGTATTTAATAGTCCATTATTAGTCCATATCTGTATTAATGGACATTTTATGAATGCAACACTACAAACAAGCTGGACTTCCAAAATGTTAGTTTTATGGCTTTTTCTCAAAAAAGAACAACAAAGACTCTCATATCAAAGCACGGCAATGTGGGTCTATGAAGCTGTTGAACAACCTCTGGATGACCAATTCTCCGTTATGTACAAGGCATGTTAAAAAAAAAGTGTACGTGCTTCAGGACATGTACCGTATGATTATGCACAGAAGACCATGAAAGTGACCTGTTTGATTCGAGTAGCAGTGAGGAAACTCCCTGGTACGTAATATTCCCTAAGTGTGGTTAGGTATGATCCTACACATTTGTTGAAACTAAGACCATCTGTACATATAAAGATGTGGATCGCTGATAGTAAATGTTTATATTGCTTTGTCAACAGATTAAAGTATTTAAATCATTTATTACATTGAGGCGTTGAATAAAATCAGGTTGCACGCAGCATTGATGCTGTCTGACCTAGAACTTGTTTCTGCCAACTGCAAGTACTTAGCCACAGATATCAAATCTAGTTAATAAAATTGACATTGAAGAACCATTCCAACACTGCAGAGTAGAGCAGGATACTGGTGAGGTAAAAACAAGTCTTTGTTCTTGACTACAGGACCCGTTGGGAGCAGGCATCCAACTGCTCCCAATCTAAATGTTCACCTTTGAAATTCCACCCCAACTGCTGCCAACATTCTGTTACCATCCTCCTGTGCCCATAAAACCTTTTTATAAGACCCAACACACCTCCCCCATTATACATCAAATATATGTGACCCAATGGACACCCATTAAAAGAAGGTTTCACTTCTACAAATTAAACATGATGCCTTATGAATAGGGGTGGGCGGAACTCTACTCCACGGAATTCCACTGAGTTATCTCAAAACTCCATGAGAGTCAGCTGAGTTCTGCCGGTGGCGGAATGTTGCCCTGTCCCACCCCACACCTGTCCGTGTATGATTTAGAAACTCTCTTTATCCGCAAGCACGCCTTAGTCCAGTAGAGCGACCTGGCTCAACATCCAGTGGCACTTCTGCTTTTGCTTTCCCCTTATAGTACTCCCCCCTCCATGTCTGTGATGGTGGGAGCTACTGGGTAAAATCTAAGAATGGCTGACTGAGTCACACAGGCCACGGGTGAAGTACAACTGGAAATAACGAAACCTAAACAAGCCGTCAGTACAGTTCCTACCTCCCTTCTTCCAGCTCTAGAAACAAGCCCAAAATCAGATACTGTCACTACGCAACTGTTGGCAAAGCAGCATTTGAGTTGTAGTTTCCAAATCTCATGGTTAAGTGAACAACTTTAAACAGTACAATGATGAAACAACACAAAATGGGCAAAAAATTTAAAATATGCATTTCACCAAGCATTACTAATTCTATAAAGAGACTCCTTAAAGCATCAACAAGCACAAAGATTTACTTACAGAGACGGCTAGCGCTCCTGCTCCCATTTCTCAGAGGCTTTGTATCCCTTTAGCAGTTTGTGGGGAAACAAAAACAGTAAAAAGAAAAATAATCCAAACAGAAGGTGCAGTCTCCAGAGATCCCTCTCCTGGTGTCTCTGGAGGAGCGATTCGGTCGTACATGGCAGGGATCAGGACAAAGGGGAGTATTATGAGCAGGAGTAGCAGCGTCTATTGGTAATCTCCTCTACAGAGACCATGGGAATGCAGATTTAAGAAAATTACCATCTTACTTTAAACTTGCACTCAGTTCCCACAGGATGCGTGGCGAGGAAGTGGCCTCTGTGTGTAACAGCACGTGAATGACTCCCTGATGAAAGCATTAAATCCAAGGGGAACACCCATGATTCTCGCCCCTCCCTCAAAGCACACTTTCATTCCCTAACACACCTACAGCTCTGACCTCTTCCCCCACACCCAGTGGTGTCATGTCACATCATGTATCCAATCAGCTGTACATCACTGCATAGTAATGGAGGCAAGATTCATTCCACCTGCTCTGGGAACTTTCAGCCACAAGGTTTTTTTTATCACCTTAAGAGCCTCATTCAAAGCTAATGATAAACAGTCTGAATCCTCAGTGCTGTTGTGCATTTACTCATACTGTGCAGCCCTTTCGATTTAATTCAGCGTGATTAAATTAGGGGAGAGCGCCTGCACTGAGCAACGGTAAACTCCGCCACGCTGCGTAGTGAGGAGTTTTTGCCGAATTCTGCGCTCCAAGCGGAGCGCGGAGTTGGCAATGCTCTGTGAACTTCGCCCGCGGAGCGGAGTTTCCCACCCAGGCCTACTTATGACAAAACAAAGTATCACATCAAAGTAATATTCCAACATCTTTTACCATACATGAAAGCTGGATTAAATTTAACACAATATTAAAACATTACAAATGTTTCCATTTTTCTTGGTGGTCTTCTCTCCCTTTGCATTTTCCCACATGTTCCTCTTGATATCAAATCCTCATTGCATTTGAGAGTGTCATCTTTCCCATCCTTTCCAGACAATTTCTCCTTATTCCACCATTTGCCATCATCCAGCTTTACCACACATTTCTTTACTTAAATAGCCTTTTTGGGAATGGAGAGTTTGACTCTCCCATGGGTATAACTCTTGACCATTTCACTCATACTACATCTCCCATGTCCACATCCAGTCTCTTCTTCCCTTTCTGCAAATACTTTGACTGCGCAAGTGACCTCCTGTCCCCAACTTCCTGTAACTTGGTTTTAGACACTGAAAACTCACTCATCCATGGTTTCAAATAGTTGGTTGTGGGTATCCTCCCTCTTAGCATGACAAACGGTGAAACTCCTGTGTCCACCATTAGGAGTCATTCTCACAGCCCACCGCAGCATCCTCAATTCTTGCATACTATCCAAGTTACTGACTCTGGATAATTATAAATTGTCCTTCATGACTTTATTAAACCTTTCCTCCAAACCATTAATCCTGGGATGATACAAAGAGGTTTTAGTGAGTTTCACCCTCAAGTGTTGCAAAAATGCACCAAACTCTATAGATGTAAACTGGGTGCCATTATCAGTTAAAATTTCCTCTGGGATGTCTACCCTGACAAAAAACGATACCAAGAATTCAATGATCTTGCCCGCACTATTCGTTGTCACAAATTTCACTTCAGGCCATTAACTGTAGAAATCAATCACAACAATTCCATACATAAAGACAGCACCCTTCATATTAGTTGGCCTGTAATGTCAATAACTAACTTGCACCATGGCTTTATCGGAACCGGCACTGATTCAACAGGACTTGGAACCGTCACTTGGGATTTATAACTCACTGCACAAGCCAAAGCAGTCACGCACGAAATACTCAACATTTCTGTCCAACCCTGGCCTCCAGAAGTTTTAGCTCAACCCTCTTTTCATCGCTCTCATACCAATACATCCCTCATGCATCAAGGGCAAAGGTTTCTTCACCAAACTTGAAGGAACTACCTGTGAACCTGAATGATAAACAATATAATTATTGACAGAAACTTCTTCAGAAATGTGCCAATATTTTGCTGTGTCTTCATCCATAAATCTGCATTCTGGCCAACCTTGCACAATGTACTCCTTCAATTTACCAAAAACTGAATCCGAATTAACTGCTTCAAACCAACCCACTTGCAAAAAAAAGCACCCTCAATATGATATTCAACAGAATATACACTCCTCAACATCCTTATGATCAACTGGAAGATGGGAAAGACAATCAGCCAAAATGTTTTTGCTCCCGGCACATACCCCTGTAACCTGTATTGCCACATGGCTATTCTAGGAGTAGATCTGGAAGCCACTTTAGTGGTTAATAAATCAATGAGAGGTTTGTGATCTACACCCACAACAAACCTGGTCCCCCACAGATATGTTTTAAAATGAGAAACGCCGCACTAGCACACCAGAGCCTCTCACTTAATAAACGAATATGAGGATTCAGCCTCCCCCCCAAACTCCTGGAGCAAGAGGCTCACACTTCTTCCTTGCCATCACGCTTTTGTAACAAACACAGCACCAATGCTTCTATGACTAGCAGTAGTCATCACAATGCTAACATTACAGGTGTTGTACGGTTTTAGAGGAATAGCATGGGAGACTTCTTCTTTTACGAATGCAAACTCCTGAGCACATAACTCACCCAACTCAAATCTCTCATTTTTCTTCAAACGTTTACGCATATTGTGAGTTTTCTTAGAACAGTTAGGAATAATCTGGCACAGAATTCCAACAATCCCAGAAACAATTGAGCTGATGTTTGGTCATTGGTTAGCAAAATCTTCTAACACTTTGGCCAGACTACCTTTAAGTTCAACACCATTGAAAGATAACTTGTTCCCTACGTAGTCTACATTTTGAACACCACATTTACACTCATCAAGTTTGAGAGTGACACCTTTAGTCTTTAGTATGCTCAGAGCTTTTTTTAACCTTTCGTCATGCTCACTTTGACTTGCACCAAAGACCAACATATTGTCCTGAAATGCATGAACACCCGGAATGTTTCTGAACAATCCTTCAATTACTCTTTGAAACACTGAGGCTGCTGATGCCAAGCCAAAGGGCATACACTTAAAATGATATGATCCCTCTGGCGTGACGAAACAGGTTAGATGTTGAGAATCAGGATGTAGATTAATTTGATGGTATGCCGAGGCCATGTCTAACAATGTGAAAACGTTGTCACCTTTCAGAGTGTGTAACATTTCCATAATGTTATGTAAGGGGTGTTGATCAATCCAAATTTTCGAATTCAGATCACGCAAATCTACACACATCCTTAACAACCCATTTGCTATGCATGCTAAAACTATAGGAGTCAACCATTTTGATCCCTCAATCGGCTAAATCACATTGTGATCATATAATTTGTACAACTCTTGTTTCAACTCTGACCTAAGAGCTAGGGGCACTCTACACATTTTATGCTATGCTGATTTATAAAGCTCATAGGTGCTCGAATGCTTCCCAGTGCTTAGTGAGTACACTTTATGAGTACATTTTATGAGCCACAGGTTGAAAAGCATCTTTGAGATGTATTTTATGCACAAAGCCTTTCACCAACCCCAATTTTTCTTGAAACACATCAGGAAGCATATATTTACCCAATCCAAATTGTCCACAGAGCATACCAAAACATATTCTTTTTTCAAGCATGTGTTCAGCATTGTTAGAATGTAAAATTATCCCCAAATTCTTTTGATCCAGGCAGCCTAATAAACGGGAATTGTCTTTGGCTACATAATCTACCCCCTTAGCAATGCTGTATTCAAACTGAAAGGTAGTGTCAAATTCTCGAATTACGCTGATAGGTTAACCACCAAAATCTACTAGATGAATAAGTGATTCCCTTATACAACATCATGAAATTGCTTGACCCACACCTTTTCTGCTATTAAGGTAAAAGGTGACCGTGAATCAGCCATCACCTTTACACTGCTGTCATTAGTTTGTAGCTGCCAAACTAGACATTTAAGAACTTCAGAGGGCATGATTGTGACAGTGGCCTCATCAACTGTTAAAATTACATGATCCTCAGCTGAACTCAAATGTATCTCACTACTAATTGTAGAATCAATCTTTTGAACCTTTGTAGTAGGAACTTTTGATAAGGATTTGCAAACTTTGGCAAAATATCCTTTTTTTCACATTTGAAGCATATACAATCAATTGTGGGACAGTATTGAGCATTACCCAATAGCAAAAAGCTGCCTCACCTGAAACAGTCTAAAAATCTACTTTTAGCAGTCAATTTCTTCTTATCAACTCTCTGATTATTATTACGCTTTTCAGGTAAAACTCAGCCGTGGCCCTGCAGGTAAGAGCGGTGGGGCCGGCTGGGGGGGATTTCGAGAGATGACCACAAGGGAAAATTACTTATTTATTTATTTAATTTTCCCTTGTGGTCGTGTTTTGAAATCCACCCCCCAGCCGGCCCCACCACCCCACCGCTCTTACCTGCAGCGGCCGCGGCTGGTAGAACTGACACAGCTTGATTGCTCTACATTGTGTGGTTACTATCATTTAAAGGCATATATTGCATGAAAGACGTGGTACTCTCAATACTAGCAGCAACATCCATTGCCTTTTCTAAAGGTAAAACATGAGTTGATAGTAAGGCCTGTTGAATTTTCTTAATATCGACCTTTTCAACGAATTGATCTCTGATTATTTGTTCTTCAAATTCTTTGTATGTGCAGGACATAGCTAAAATTCTAGGAGTTCCTACACCTGGCATTTGCACCCTCTTATAAAATGTAGGTCTTTCCATTGTTAGATTTTACCTAGCTTTGAATCTTGTGTCGAGAGATTTAAGTACAGATACATATTCGTCTACATTATCTCCTTCACCAACCTTAGTTTCTTTGGGAGTATGCTTCAAGATTTTCTGAACTTCCGACCCTAACAGTGTCTCAATATTGCACACTTTTTTCTTTTGCGTAAATGAGTCCACATGAATAGCATCAAGATATGCTTCAAACCCATCCTTCTATTGCTCTCAGTCATTACTGGCTGCAATGGGATCAGGAATAAATGGGGGATGGTATGTTAAAGCTTGTTGCATCATAATTATAGGCACAGATTAAGTGTAATGTCAAAAGAAAAATATTTCTGTGTCGTAGATGATTATACGCTGATGACGTATGTAATATGTGTGTACCACCGAACTTAGATAACTCAAATTAACTGGGTCACAACAGAGCAGAGCTGCAAAGACTCCTGTGCCTTCCACACAGTATTGTATTGAATTGTGATTGCATTTATATAGCGCTTACCACCCCTGACGAGGAGTCAAAGCGCTTTTTGGCGGGTAGCACGCTACTTCAAAACCCAAATAGGATTAGTGGTGAATTACCTGAAAGGGTTATACTGAAAGCCAAACCATGCGGAAGCTGAGCCGAAGGTGAAGGTGAGATGTGATGAAACGTAGCTCAGGATCATTGCTGACACAAAGGCCTTAGTCACTTGTTGCCACTGCAAAGAAGTGCTGAATACTTGTGAGATAAAAACAAGTCTTTATTGTTGACTGCAGGACCCATCGGGAGCAGGCACCCAACTGCTCCCACTCCCACTTTAACTGTTCACCTTTGAAATTCCACCCAGCACTGATGTCAACATTCTTTTACCACGCGCCCATGAAAACCTATTTACAAGACTCAAAAAATACATCTTACAATGGTTAGAATTCAAACAGTATGGCCGGATTTCTGTTGCAGCACATTTAGGGTTTTGGGTTGGAGCCATAAGTGTTTCTAGGGGAGGACCAGCCGGTGGACAGTAGAAAAATTATGAAATCCTTCAAAGTCCTAACTTTGTTGCTCTTCTTAAACATTAACAACAGTTTTCACTCTCACTCAATCAATCAATAATTTGTAGAGTGCTGCAAATCACCCATGAGTGTCTCGAGGCCCTGGAGTTGCTAGCTGCTATGAGAAGATCTTGTTCATTCAGCCAGGTCTTGAGATCTTTCCTGAATTGCTGGAGTGGTTGGGTGACCCTGAGGTGCAGGGGAAGGTCCTTCCAAGCTCTGGTCACCATGTGTGAGGAGGAGCGCCCTCCGCTGTTGCCTCTGCGGATCCAGGGAGGGTCTGCTAGGAAGAGGGAGGTGGATCGTAGGTGTCCGGTCGGTTGGTGGAAGGTCATGCTTTTGTTGATGTATGCAGGTCCCTGATTGTGGAGGGCTTTGAAGGCGTGGGTCAACATCTTGAACTGGCATCTCTTCTGGATTGGGAGCCAGTGTAGCTTCTTGAGGTGGGGGGTGATGTGGGTTTGTCTGGGGAGGTCGAGGATGAGTCTTGCCGCTGAGTTTTGTATCATCTGTAGTCTTTTCAGGAGGTGAGCGGTGATTCCTCCGTAGAGTGTGCTCCCGTAGTCCAGCCTGCTGGTGGTGAGAGCATTTCCGCACATTAATTTAGTGCCATGAAAATGAAGAAGCAGTACAAGTAATGTTCTGGGTCACTCATTGCAAACAATGCCAGCCTCTGATAAAAAAAAGTCAGGCAATGTCTGTGCCCGCTCCCTTCTGCTATTGGCAGTAGTCTGATCTTGGTATGGATATCCCCAATCACAATTATAGAAACTTTCTAGAAGAAAGGGAAGACTGATCAGGAACAGGCTAGGTACAATTGGCTCCACTGGCTAGATAGATGTTCCTGTTTACCTGTAACAGTATTGCTGGTCATACAAGGTCCTGCTCACCTTCCTTCAGATACAGGCACAACATCCTCACCTCCTGGCCAGCAAGAAAATATTGTTGGCACAAGATAGGCAATTAGGATCTCTGGCATGTCAGCATCAGTGCCTTCAATTCAGTTTTGTTCCAAAAAACTTAGACATGGGATAGTTGGAGTTCCACGAAGTTTTCAGAATGGCTTCCTGTTGGCCACTAAACCGGGAGATGCTCATTTTACTCAGTGTCAGATGAGATCTATCTTTTGATAGTGTTAAGACTCTAGTAATCCACCTGCAACAGCTTCTAAATCTTTCATTTTCTGGCTTCATCAGAAGCAGTTATTTAGGAAAACAATGGGCCTTACGCATCGAAGGACATCAGGCTCCTCCTATTTGACAGACACCTTGGTTAATCTCCCTCGACCAGACTTAAGTACATTCTCCACCATGATACGAACTACCCTCCTAATGTGACGCCCCCATCTTATTCTTTGCTTGAACCGTGTTCGACCATTGACTAATCTGCTGCATCTGTCCTGGTCGCAGCTACCGAAGCTAACGTCTGAATTTAATTATTGTAACTATAACTTGCTTTACCCTGTATCATGCTCCTGTTGTAAAGCGCTCTGATGCCTTCGGGCCATGTCCGCGCTATATAAAATTGCAAATATATACCCATTCTGCGTCTATTGGAAATTGTTTTAGTGCTTATGGGCCAAAATTCTCTCTTGGTGCCTTTTCAAACTCTAGGGGCTAGTAAGCTAAATTGCTTGTCTTTTTAGACCTTTCTTCCCTCGTTTAAGGCCCGGTTACCTTGGATCCTACAATCTGTGCTTGAAGCTTTGATGAGAGAAGACCAGGGGGCTCCTGTCTGAGATGTCATTCAGTTAGCTGCAAGTATCCGTGATGTACGTGGTTGCTATGGCAGCGACCACCAGGAGTCAATGGTGGCTTCGGGATTGATTTGACTGCACAGTTTCAGATGTTTTAACTCTCCTTACAAGCGGGGATGTCTGAAGCTTCAACGGGAGCCCATAAAAGGTTTTCTCAAAACAGAAGGATGTTTACTTGTTTCACGAATACAGATTTAGAATGTTTAGCGTTAATGTTTTAAAACGTGCATATTTCATTTTGTTAAAAATATAAGGACATCGAAGGGGGGTGAAGTCCAACGTAGAAAACAATGTATTTAATGTACTATATTATAAGTACATATATTATGCATAAATAAAACATAACTGTGTCCTAATGTCTATGCAGTGTTACGTTGTGGCTGTGTAGGACGCACAACATTATTGGAGTAGTGTAGCAGACAAGGATGTACAGTTCAGTCCTAGAGATGGGGTTATTAACCCAATAGATGAATTTCTCCCAGCCTTGAAGTCACCTGTACATTTAAACCGAGATACCTAGAAAGAGAAAGTACTCTCTGTGGCAAGGAATCCCCCAGAGTGTCATGTATGAAGGCGGCTACTCTATGCCCTCCCTTAAATGGAATTCCCTGGTGAACGTCGGTAAATACAATTAAAAGCAGTAATGGGGACTCACTATTCATCCTGTTTGCCACCAGGTGGCGCTCACGCGGGCCCTTTGATGTCCTGCTTTCACACTCCCAACAATTGCAAACCTTGCTCCATTTTTCACTCTAGGCCTAGTGTGCACGCTACCATCCGAGATGTTTAAGGCATGGAAAAGTGCTCAGCTGCCCGGGATCCATACATTTCATGGGGCCCCCTGGTAAAATGATTAGAAAGGTCAGAAGCCCTCCCTACCATAATAACAGTGTGCTCAAAAACAGATGTTTCAGGTAAAGTCGTAGGTAAAGTACAGTCTCAGCTTCATCAGTTGGGGTTTCCTTTGTCTACAGCAGTTTATAGTGTCTCGCAAACACAGTGGGGCCAATTCTCTAAAGCATTTATAACTGCGGGAAGTGGCACATACTGTTGTGCATTAGCCCCTAAATGTCCAACGCCCTATTAGCAAAAGTACAAGATGGCACATTCCTTTTCTGTTTGTAATAGCTGTCTATAGACATGGACGTCATTTGGGGTAGTCAGGGGTCGCAGCTGTCACCTCTAGCTTGCTCCCTGCTACTCCTTGCACTTCCTTTGCAACCCCTGGCCTCAGAGGGGGCAAAACCTTGCCTCCTCCGAGGCCAGGGGTCACAAAGGAAGTGCCAGGAGTAGCATGTAGCAAGCTACAGGTCACAGGTGCGACCCCTGACCACCCCAAATGACGTCCATGTCTATGAATATTCCCTGAATATTAACAATTTTATTCACATTTTAGAGGTTTTGTGCCCTTCCCAAAGGCATGTAACAGTACATAAAATAGTACTTCAAGAGTACAACTTTACATACTCCACAATGCCTTAGCATATACGTTATGTTAAAAAAGGGCTTTCCTGGCGCTAGTCACAGGTAAGACAACAGCAGAAGAGGAGGGCAGGCTAGGCTAAGGAGTAGAAACTTAAGTGGTTTTAAGTCTTTCCTAGCGAAGACGGCAAAGAGTTCCATAGGGCTGGGGCCAGGACATTAAAAGAACATCCGCCCATACTAGCTTCTCTGTGTTCAGGTCTGCTGAGCGAAAGGCTCTCATAGGGGAATAAAACTGCATCAGAGCAGCAAGCCTAGGCACTCCTTGTTTATAGAGGATCTTATGAGAGATGCAGAACGCTTTAAACTTCGAGTGCTTTTCAACAGGAAGCCAGTGGAGCTTGATCAGGAGTTGAGGGGCAGAACAGAATTTGGAGAGAGAGAAAAGAAACCTGGCGGCAGCATTTTGAACAACCAAATAGGCCCTGCTGTCTCTGAACACCTAGACAAAAAGGGAAAGGGAGTGACACAGCTGCAGGAGAAATGAGAGGCAAGACAGACAGACATTTGTTTGTTGTCTCATCTATCCACCTCCCTCAGCCTCTTCCTACCTGTGTTCCCTCTACCTTGCATCTCTCACTACATTGCTTCTTTCTAGCTTTCTCTCTTTCTCTACGTCTTTTTCATGAACCGTGACTCACTTACCTCTCTTCTTCCATAAGATCTGCTAGGATTCTCCTAGACTCTGTGAGAATAACTGTTCCTTGCCTTATTGTGATCGCCTTGTAGTCACTGTGAGATCATTTTCGAAAGAGCATCCAAGCTATCATTTATGGTACCTAATCTATTGTTCTTCTGCTTTCTACTTTCCCACTGTTTATGCTACTGACCTCTTTGGTTCTCGTACTGCATTTGTGACTTCTTCCTAGTGTTGTCTTCTTCAGACATTGCTCTCTTCTTGTCCCATCTTCATATCCAAATCTGCTCCATTCTTCAGGTCTTGTTCTGTAGCTTCAGCTCTTCCCTCATACCTGCTAGACCCCTCGTCTGAATTCCCTTGTCCCTGCAGAGAGCCATCTCTCCCTGCTAGTTATTTCAGTCATTGTCTCAGCAGGGGGTGTTAACTCCCCACCCCACCCTGAAGACAAAGGTAATTCTGCTCTTGCCAGGAGTAAATCTATTTTATGGAGAGAGTGAGATTGATAAAAGGCTGTGAATACCACCAAATTCATGGGTTAGTTGGTGTTCATGTACTTTGGCAAGTGTCCCCATCCTGAGAGTCCCATGACCCCCCGCCTCCTCCCCCCCCCCCCTTGAGAATATTTCCTTGCATGGAAAATTCTACCTCACTGGTAAAATAATTCCGTGTGAGTTATCTATTCACTTGTGCAATTCCACATTTTGTGATTCATTGCAGTGAAGGCACATCGAGGTGCAACTTGAATTTGAAAATACCCTCTGCAGAGCACCGTGCTAAAGTATTAGAATAATTTATGTTTAGGAATTCTAGTGCAGGTCAACCTTTACCAACATGGCTCGCAGAACGCTGAACAAGAATGAAAGAATGCACAATTTATGGAGATAGAAACAGACCTAAGTACAGCGTTGTGCAATAAAATCCATAAAGGGTAGAAAAACAACAGACCTCTAAGTTTGACTGAAAGCAAAAACATGTTTGTTTTTTGTTGTTTTTTTTTTTGTTATTGGCATTTTACTTATAACAATCACAACTGCAATAGCATTGCTTAGTCATGTGCATATTATCAAGCTCAAACAACATGCTTTCACGAAGGTTTCTGTACTTTTTCCCTTGTTTGTTTTTTTTGCACCACAAAAACAACTACATCTTGGGGGACAATCACTAGGTATCATGCAACAGTCCAGCATAAACAGTTGGTGATGACATATCACAGTGACCCCTCTTTTTTACAGAATAGGCAACACCCACACCTACCGCCATCTGCTAGTCCCACAGTTGCATTACAGTCATTCATCTGTTACAGCCGTGGAAAGCCATCTGACATAAGGTTCCCAGAAATCTTTTGGCCGTGATCTGGCTGGCATTAGCTCCCAGTAGTTAGTCAGCTGCACCCTGCAGTATGTCACGCTCGTTAGCCAGTCCTGAATCGAGGGAGGTGTAGGTGCCCCCCAGTGTACTGCCACCTGCCTCTTTGCCATCAGGAGAAGTATTTCTGGCAGCTTGCGCATCTTGGGTGGAACAGTCTCTAGTACCCCTAGAAGCGAGGCAAGTGGCGTGCAGGGGAGAGTCAGTCCAGTGATGACCTCAACGTGCCTCAGCACAGTCAGCCAGTAGTTCGCAATTGGTCTACACAGCCATGCTATATAATGTAAGAAAGAGGCATCCGGAGCACCACAGCGCCAGCAACAACCATCCCCACGGAGCCCCATTTTGTGCAGTTGGACAGGTGTACGGTATAGGCGGTGTAAGTACTTGAAATGTATAAGCCGGAGGCGATAATTAGCTGTTAAACGTTCAAGTTGTCTACATCCCAGGGACCATTGTGCGTCGGTAATAGTTATGCCCAATTCAAGCTCCCATGCTCCACGAGAGGCCGGAACAGCAACTGGTGATGCCTTCTGTGTGAGTTTGTAGATTCGGGAAACTAGTTTTCGCCCAGATTCCACCGATATCACATTTTCAAGTGCCGGTAGAGTTGATGGCGGTCTTGGAAATGAGGTAAATCTACCTTTGCATGACGCCCGGAGCTGATAGTAGACAAGTGTGTCCAACGCCGAGGGTGCCTCCTGACCGCACATCTGCTCTAGGGTGAGAAATGTATCTGCGGGGTAAAGATCCCCGCCCACCATTAGATTGTGCGCCATTGCGCGCTCACGTGCCCTGCGGTCCATTAACGGGGGTACATTGGGTTCCGGAGTAGAGGCACAGACGGAGCGTATAGCACCTCCAGTCGTGTCCTCCTACGCAACCCATCCCATGCCCATCTCATGGTTTGCACCGTGTATATTACATCACGGGGCCTCTTATAAGGCTGGAAAAGTGCAGTGGACAGCGGTACAGGAGCCACTCTGTCCATCTCGATTGCCACGTGCGGTTTGTAAAGAGTAGGGTGAGTCCAGAAGTGCAGGAATTGCGCCTGCGCACACTGTGCATATAGTTTGAAGTCCGGAGCCGCCATTCCTCCCTGTTCCTGTGGCAGCGTCAGTATTTCCCAGGCAATCCTTGGCTGTTTGTCTGCCCAAACCAATTCGATCATGAGTGACCGAATACGAGTAAAGAAGTGGTTCGGGAGGGGCATGGGTATGTTCACAAACAAATAGAGAAGTTTCGGCAATACTTTCATTTTTGCCACCGCTATGCGGCCCGCCAAAGACAGGGGGAGGGGCTTCCATCGCTTCACCCTATCCTCGATCCAAGCAATCACTTTACCATAATTCTCAGTCCATAGTTCTTGCATGTTTGCACTGAACCATATACCCAGATAGCGAACTGGCCCAGATGCCCAGCTAAACGGATAATCTGTAACAAACTATTGGGTCCCGACGGTGAGCGGAAAAAGCACGGATTTATTCCAATTAATTTGCACTCCCGACAGTCCCCCATAGCGCACCACCTCCCGTGTCATGGGTGATAGATTTTGTTGAGGGTCGACCATGTATAGCGTAATATCGTCCGCATACATGGATACCGTCAGTGCTCGTGTTGAGAACGCGATAGCTCTGTTTGTGTGGTGTTGCCGCAGGCGCGCTGCCAGGGGTTCCGTAGCGATGGCGAACAACAAGGGCGAAAGAGGGCAACCCTGCCTGGTACCTCTGGTAATGGTTATCGGTTCGGAGATCAGCCCGTTGACTCTTATGCGTGCCGTGGGGCGCGTGTATAAGAGCTGTATTTGTTTGATAAGGAGCAGACTTAGGCCTATTCTGCTTAGAAGGGGAAACAGAAAACCCCATTCAAGGGAATCAAATGCCTTGGAGGCGTCCAGTAGAGCGGCCAGCGCGGGTATCTGAGGGTCAAGGTAATGTATTAGTCCAAATAATGTTCGAAGATTATGTGTTGTGGATCTGCCGGGCACAAAGCCTGACTGGTCCGGCAGGACTATCATGGGCATCAGTGGTTGGAGTCTAGTTGCCAATAATTTAGCGAAGATTTTCGCATCGAGATTTATGAGTGAAAGCGGTCTGTACGATTCGCAGAGGCTTGGATCCTTGTCTGGCTTTAGAAGTGTAATTATGATGGCCTCACGCATGGAGGCTGGAAGTATCCCATCCTGCATAGCCTCAGTATAGACGGCCAAGAGGTGGGGAGCGAGCGTCTCGGCAAATTCCTTATTGAACTGTGCCGTAAGGCCATCCGCGCCAGGTGCCTTATCAGCCCGCATCCCGCCTATAACACGCCGTATGTCCTCCACAGTAAATGGGACATCCATATATTCCCGATGGGCATTGCTAAACCAGACAAGTGCTATAGATTCAAAGTAGTCCTCTAGTGCTGATGTGGTTGGGACAATTTGTGAGGTGTATAGGTGTGCATAAAAGTCCCGCATAGTGTCGAGAATATCCTGGGGGGAGTGAACCAAGCCCGCTTCGGGAGTGCTCAGTGCAGTTATAAATGAGGACCCTCAAGGAAATCTCAGGATATTCGCAAGCGTTTTGCCCGGCCTGTCTCCCTCCCCATATCTGCGCGCCGTTGCATGCTTGTGTAAAAATGTCACCTCCCTGTCAGCCTCTTCCTGATATTCAGTCAACTTCGCACGAATTTTCCCCATTGTCTCCGTCGTCGCATTTGTGAAGTACTGTCTTTCCAGTTCTCGCAATTCCGCCTCAAGCCTGTCAATTGTGCCCCGTATGTCCCGCAACACCCTAGATTGGCCCGCTATGCAGTGACCTCGTATCACCACCTTAAATGCGTCCCAGAGTGTTCCCATTTTAGCAACCGACCCCATGTTGTGTGCAAAGTAGTCTTCGATCTGTGTATGTATCTCTTCCCGGAAAGGCACGTCCAGCAAAGCATTGTGTGGCATGCGCCATGTGTATGGCTGCCTATATGGCCGTGGAATCTGCATGATCAGTGCAACCGGAGAGTGGTCTGAGAGTGTGCGCGCACAGTGGGACGCCAGCGACACCCAGGAGTGTGGGACCGGGGACAAGAGCCAAAAATCCAGCCTCGACCATACCCCCCGATGATGAGTTATACACGTGCCCTCCCGATCGTCTGGGTGGAGAGATCTCCACGCTTCTACCAGTCCATAATCTGTAATTAGGCCTCTCAACACCTCCGACGCCCGGGGGTGATGTGTTCGCGAGGAGCCCACCCTGTCTTTGTCCAGTGCGAGCACGGTATTGAAGTCACCACCCCATATCACCTCAGCGTCTCCCAACGATTGAATCTGGTGCCACACATTACGGAAGAACGAAGGGTCATCCACATTTGGCCCATAAACATTAGTGAGTATAATGTGTTGATTGTACAGGGTGCCCAATACTAACAGGTAGCATCCCTCCGGGTCACTGACAACCTTTGTTGTGTTCCACGGGACTCCTCTTCTAATAAGTGTCGCTACCCCCCGTAAGTAGTTAGAGTAGCCTGCAGTGTGTACCTCACTCCACTGATTCGATTTTAGTCTGTCCCCGGCGGATCCAGCGAGGTGTGTTTCCTGTAGCAGGCATACATCCGCGGAATGCCTTGCGAGATGTGAGTGTACCAGTCTGGTTTTTCTGTGGTCGTTTAGCCCACGCACGTTCCAGGTGATACAGGTCAAATGCGTCATATCATGTGTCGTGGTGGGTAGTGTGCAACTGAAGATTCCGTCTGGCGACCAAGGCCGCTACCCGCATGTCCCTGTGGTGCCCCAATAGTGTACCAGACCTTCATTGCCGCGGATAACACACCAATCAAGAATAAAAGGCATGAGATAGCTCCAGCAATATGCAGTACTGTGATTAAACAATAAACATAAACTTTCCCTCCCCACCCGCCTCCCACTCCAACCCCCCCAAACAGGTTGAGAGATAGTGCCCGCCCCCCCTTAGTGAAATTTAACTCATTATACTTGCAGTGGGGAATTATCCCAGAGGGGGCGTGGGGTCTCCGGCATACTACCCTGTTGTGAACCAACAGGGTGGCCGGGCGTCATTAACTTCGCCGTGAGATAGCATAGAGTAGGGCATGTTAACATCATAACAATTAGTCAACACATCTACTTTTGCAGCTAAATTGGCGTCAGCGCCATTTGCGACAGGGAAATGTAAATAGAACAGAGTGTGCTAGTCATTGTCACTTAGCTGACTGGGGGACGAGTCCGCTCCCTCTCGACCCCCCCCTCGCTGTTGTCTGGAGTGTTGCTTGGCGAACTTCATCGCGGCACTGGCCTCTGTGAAAATCAGTTGTTTACCCTGGGCGTGGACTTTAAGTTTGGCAGGATACAGCATGGCATATTTGGTCCCAGATTTCTGCAGCAACTTCTTTGCAGGAAGAAACTCGCGTCTCGCCGCCTGCACAGCCTGGGTAAAATCAGGAAACAGGGAGATCGGGTTGTTCTGGTAGCGCAATTCCCCACGCTCCCGGGCCAGGCGCAAGACCGTGTCCCTGTCTCTGTAGTTGAGCAGCCGCGCTAGTATAGGCCGCGGTGGTGTCCCCGGCTGCGGGCGAGGACCAAGAGTGCGGTGCGCTCTCTCGACCAGAAACATGGATGATAGATCAGTACCGAATAGCTCTTGTAGAAGACCTTTTCGATGTATTTCTCCATATTTGGAATGTTTGTTGACTCCGGAATTCCAATTATGCGGACGTTGTTCCGGCGAGAACGAGCTTCCAGGTCCTCATTCTTCGCCTTGATAATCTCCAGCACCTTGTCCATGCGGAGGAGGTGGTCTCGTGTCTCGACCTGCCTGTCATCCCCGTCAGACACCCTAGTTTCAACCGTGGTCAGCCTGGCTTCATGCTGGTCCACTCTGTGCGATACCTGATCCATACGGCCAGCCAGGGAGTCTATTTTAGAATCAATTTCACGGAGGCAGGCTTTCACATCTTTCAAAATAGTCTTAATATCGTCTTCCTGCTCCGGCGCTAACTGCGTCTCAGGGACACTTGTCAGCGAGGCCGCATCCTCCTCTGACTGTCGGGTGGCATGTTTATCAAACGTTAATTTTGGTTGCCTATTGTCCGTTTTACCCATCTTTGCCTTGTGCTGGGGTTGGATTGTGCAGCAAGTGCCCGGCACCTCCCCCTCGCCAGGAAGAGACTCCGAGTGATGGACCACAGGCAGCGCCCGTGCTGATGGATGCAAAGTAGATGAGGCCTGCGGCGTTATTCCCCCAAGTGAGACACTGCTTCCTTTTTTCGTCCCGGTGTTCCTAATCTGGCAGGCACAGCGCTCAGCGGAGAGTAAGGCCTCCCGGTCAGCACCCCAGTTATCTCGTTACAAACGGCCACGAGGAGGCCTCTCACTCTCACGCCAGCCGGCGCGCAAATTTCTTCGTCCTCCTTAGCAGGGTATATTATCACGCGGCTGGTTGCAGTCTTTCCACCTATATCGATGTCCGCCTGTACTTCAGTCCGCAGACCCTCACATTCAAGGCCTCCTGTGTCTCCCCGCACTCAGTCCCCCAGACCAGGTCACAGCTTCGCTTCAGGCCTTGCTTTTCTGGCGCGCTGGCAGTTTTCAGGCCACGGCACTCACCGAGTACAGCAATGGCAGGAAAAGGGGAGATGGGAGGAGCGGGAGGAGAACGGTCGCGGCGGCTCCACAACAGGCCGGGCTCCGTCGCGCGTCTCGCCATAGCAGGCCTCACCTCCTTCCCGGCTCCGTGCTCCCGCCGCGCGGCTGACGCGATAACCCAAGCACAGTTCTATCACCGTGGCCGCGTTGCACCTCCGAACACGGAGGCTGTGCGCGCGAGCCGGCGGCCGGCCCAGGCGCCCGACTCCGATGCCGCAGCCTCTACCTCCACGCTCGCGGCCCGGCACTGGTCTCAGACGATGTCTCTCCTGGTGCAGGCCGCACCTCTCCAAAGCTGGTATGTGCCGCTAATTGCCTCCCTTCGAGCCAGAACAGGCTTCACTGCATGCCGATCTGCACGCCGCCCAGATGCCCCGCAACTTCAGGACGAAATGTGGCTAGTAATAGAGGATTGCTGACGGATGTTTCGCCCGGCCGGCAGAGCCTCTCTACAGAGCGACCATCTTGCTGCTCGGCTCGGCCACGCCCCCCAAGCAAAAACATGTTTGACAAGGAAGATAGGAGAAAGTCTCTTTGAAGGGACACTCCTTTCTAGATTTGTTTTGAAAGTTGGCAAGTTTGTTTGATTCTTCGAGCCTAGAGGTTGAAAGATAAAATCAATTAAAACTATTGTCTTTCTTTCTTTCTTTTACTTTATTTCGGTCAATGGCCATAAAAGTAGATTTATTATAAAAAGAACACAGTACATTAAAAGCTGAAAAATATACAAATACCAAGCATAACATATTCATGGAGGTACCCACTCTTGGACTGGGGACACAGAACAATTGTACAAACCCTTGACCCTAGACAGAAACCTAGGGGGGTAATTAGGATGGTGGGCGGATCGCCATCGCCATCGCCAGCCAGGCGGTGGCGATCCGCCCGCCATCGCCACCCGATTTACCCCCCGCCATATTATAATGGCGGGGGTATTGCGGGGGACGCAAAGTACGTCCGCCGCTTTTCCGCCGGTCGGCAATCGTTCCGATTGCCGGCCAGGCAGAGCTGGGGCATAATATGGTGGCGGT
The DNA here is from genome assembly GCA_963921515.1 of Calotriton arnoldi. NCBI lineage: Eukaryota > Metazoa > Chordata > Amphibia > Caudata > Salamandridae > Calotriton > Calotriton arnoldi. Next base: position 2,125,879 of record CAWUFW010002447.1, read on the forward strand.
GCCTACCAGACACCGCCATCCATATTAGGATGTGTGCGGAAGTCTGGCTCTTCCATGGCGGCGATGCCGCCATGGAAAGGCTGGCGGGATTCGCTTTGGGGGCCCGTTGTGGCCCCCGGGGGTGGGGGTTGCACTTGGGGGTACCTATGGTACTTCTACATTGCCATGCACAAGGTGGCAGGCACCGCGCGGTGCCTGCCACCTTGTGCATGGCAATGCACTAAATGGCATTTCAACATTGCGGCGGGTGCTGCAGCCAGCAGCACCCGCCGCAATGTTAGTATCCCAGATGCGACCGCCGCGGTGGCGGTCGCGTCATAATTGTGGTGGCGGGACCGCCGCATGGCAGGCGGGCGGTCCCGCTATCGCTAGGTGGCGGGCGGACTTAAGTCCGCCCGCCATTCTAATCACCCCCTAGTGTGGTCCGTCATGCCTAGAATACAGTTTATACATATCATACTATAGTAAAAATGCTAGTAAAAACTTCCGACCAGAATAATAAACTTTAAAAAATAGAAACCCAAGAGAAATGCGTTGCTAGTCATGTCCAAAATACATTTGGCCCATGAGGCACAGGAATGTATCCAATGTGGGACATCAATAAGCTACATTCAGGGATAGCTGGGGGTACATACTCTACCCTGTCTCTCAGGTCATCCGAGCTGAATAAAGTGCAAGGGCTCTAGCTTAAAATAGTTAGAAACACAGGATGTAAAATCAATAAAACCGTGGTGCACAGGGGTTGGAATTTGCATTAGTGGAGGGCGAAGAGAAAGACAGAGTAAGAGAGGCAGTTTTTTTGCCGAACTATTGTCATTTTTGTAACTCTATGGTAATGAGATGCTTTTTGCTGTTTTCTGTAGAGATGAAAAGGGAACGAGTGAGACCAGTAGAGAAAAGGAGAAAGGGGATGCGTTAATAACACATGGTTTCTTAAATCTCGTCACTCTAAAAGCACACTTTTATAAGAGACACTTTAATGCAGAGAAAAACAAGAAAGCACAGAAATAAGTGTCAAAAGTCCACGGTAACGATTCATGAAAATCAAGATTGTATTTATTAGCTCCGAGTTGCTATTTTTTGGCAGAACAAACAATACAACTTTAGTGTTTAAGTTCACGTGCTGTGCACCTTTCTTATTTAAACTTCAAGTGCAGGGGGTTCTTAAATGGGATGATGAAAGCGATGACAAGAACTTCCACAAACCTTTAGTTTCCACTAGTACAGACTCGTCCTGAACTTGCTTTTTTTGGGTGGGTGGCTCTTGTCCACGCTGGTTTTCTAATGAAGGTAACCTTTACTCTCTTAAATCAAGGAATGGTCGCTGATCAGATGGTCTTGACTCGAGTGCAGAGTAAGTGCTGCCTTGATTTTCTGAAACCTTCCAATACTTCAGGGAAACTGTAAAGTTCTCTTGAATTCGAGTGTAATATTCTACCTCCAAAGTCAGGGCCTTCACACAGCGGACAGGATTCCATATTCAGCTGACATTAAAACTCTCTTTCAGGAATAAACATGGCATTGCTGCTTAGCATAATCTTTTAATATGAAAACGTCTTTAAAGAAGGTGAGGGTAAACGCTTCGGTATTATACTGTAGGTCAGAGAAAGAGTAAGAGATTAGGTTTAACTGACCCTTTGACACAAGTAATGACCACAAAAAGGTTCTTTACAACTTTTGCACATTGAAGGGACTTTTGTCTATAGGAACAAAGGGGCCTTTAAAAGCAGAGGTATACCCACATTCAACATCCATGCAGGCGTAAGAAAGAGAAAGGCTTTGAGCTGACATGCCTGTCAGTGCTTTCACCCTCAGACTGTCTCTTATTAGGACTGAGCTCCACAGATGGCCTTCAGTTACATGTGGTTTCTACTGAGTCCTGGAAAAACATGAAAGTTTTATGAAGTTGCAGCGTTGTTTTACAAACTGTAAAATCATCAGATAATCAGAGGACTACAGGTAATAAGAAAGGAAGACAGAGAAGGAGACACAGGATGGAGGAGAAATGGAGAGAGAGGCAAGAGACAGAGGAGGAGAGGTAGGAGAGTAGAGGAAGGGGGAGAGACAGACGAGAGGAGAGGAAATGAGAGGTGGGGATAGAAGATTAAGGACGGGGGGAGAAACGGGAGAAATTGTAAAAACGGAGACATAGCTTGAAACAAGGAAGTATAGAGGAAATGGAAAGTAACTTGGTCTTCAATGAATAGCTTTTTGTAGAGCTTCATACCACATTTCTGCACTTCCTATGTGTTGTAACTATTAACCAACATAATGTATATTCAATTTATGGAAGCCAGTCATAAGAAGAGGCTCCGAAGATTGAAAGAGAAGGTTGGCCGTGCCTTGCCCAACTCATGGCCTGCAGATGTCAGCAGTAATTGTTCCAGCTAGCCAGAAGGGGTAGCGGGTAGCAGCAGCAGGCTCCTCTGATATGGCGGAGGAGCGTCGCCCCCTAACCCCACCGCCAGCAGATGTAAAACTTGAAAAATAAAATGATAATAAAACAGATTTATCTTTTTATTTTTCTTCAAAGGGCCGAGTCTTGGGGGTGGGGCCATCGCGATGACAGGCACATAGGGTGAGAGGTGGGCACTGCTGCAAGTGAGCATGTGGGTTTGGCCGTCCGGCCAAACCAACCAGGCGCGGCCAGCTCAGGTGAGAGCAGTGGGGTGTGGTGCGGGGCAGGGTGGGGGGGGAGTTGACAGACGACGGGAGAGCAATCAGCATGCAGACGCACAGCCTGCACTTCTGCTTCAAGGCCCCCCCTTGGCCCCTCCACAGCACCTCATGCCTGTGGTGCCTCCACTCTGCTGACTCCTTTCAGCGAAATTAGTGACCCTACAACTGCCACCCCCATTAGCACAAGTGGGTTTCTCACTTGAACAACTATTTTAAGTCTACCAAAGAGGCTGACGGCGAGACCAAAACACTCCCTGCTTCTGCACCATGCGGAGGAGGAAATCTTCAAACTGTTCCACCATTTTCCTGGAACGGGTGCAGATAATAATTACGATGATGCCATCGCAGCCCTCAACGCTCACTTTGATCCTCAGATGAACCCTGATTTTGAGAGATTCAAATTACGGTAAGTGCACCAATGCGAGGGTGAGTCCATTGATGTCTTTTATGCTCGCCTGCACGAACATGCCAGTACCTGCACAGAGGACGTTCCACAGAATGATGTGCGTGCCCTGATCATTCAAGGCTGCCGTTCCTCTGCACTTCGGTGCCACATCCTGCACCAGCCCAACATGCCACTTTATTAAATCCTGACCCCCGCCCGCTCCCACAAGCTGTCCAATGATTGAGTGGACCAGATTGAGGTAGCACTTCAAAAGATCTCTGTCACTCCTGAGCCGACCCCTTCAACCATCAAAACTGAAGTGGCGACAGTAGTCTCCAGAGGACCCCCATGGCACACCAACCAGAGTTCTGTCTCGGTGGGGCTCCCTCCTATGGACTGCTGCAGTCACAGTGAGTTTTCCCCTCATCTACTAGCTGACTGCCCGGCCACAGGCAAGACCTGCTCAATGTGCCTTCGCCCAAACCATTTCGCCAAGGTCTGCTGGGCTCTCGTCAGACACCACCTGTAAGGGGTTGTGGTGCATTCCGACACCAAGGAGTGAAAGCCCAGGAGATCAAGAAGATTTCATCATCCTCCTCCTCGACATAAGGGCACAGTGGGATGGGGTTGGGCAGTGCACCCTCCGGGTCAGAGGCATGGTCAGTGACAGCATGTTCGCCAGATGGCAAGTCAGTAAGCTGCCTGATTGACCACTTGCTACTTACTCCTCGAGCGAAGGGCCCTGGTAACATCAGTATTCATTTGCCGGGCCAACAATTAAGCTCACAGTGAAAGACAAGCCCACAGAGTCTTCTGTGGAAGAGGGATCCTGACATGTCCCCGCGCAGTGTGGAGTGCGGTAGCAGTTTCTATGGCAGCTTAGCGGCCCACCCTCACTTGGGCATGCAAAGGAAGGCCCTCCACAGGGCAGCTGCGCTGAGGTCGAGACCCTCGGTGGCGCCCCGTCATTGCAACTCAATGGTCTCGCTGTCCTGGCTAGAAGAGAGACCAGCAGCGCCATAATTCTCATTCGTCCAGGCCTGGGCTCCCTTAGGGTCAGTAAAGAGAAGAGTTTGTTTACCAGCAATGACTTTCAAGAGAGCGGGAAACAAAAGTGCATATTTCAAGGACAAGTCCCGAAGTCTCCTCTTAACTGCCAGGAAAGAGGCCCTGAGCAGCTAGACTGTCAAGGTGGAGTCCAGGAAGATCAAGACCCTGGACGCCCCCAAGACAGTGGGATGCCGGTTTCTAGCTTGTTGCAGGATGAGGTCCCAATTGAATAAATTCAATAGCTTATCCAAAATCAGGCACAGAGGGGCACCAGGGATGGGTGGTCTGCTGGAGACCTGAAGCGCTCGCTTCACCACTTATATATCTTCAGGGGTAATCTTAGATATAAGCCACTGTTCAATATAAAGTGTGAGGTAGGGGGCCTCTGCATTCTCTGGTATGCCAGTAATCCAAAGATTATTACTTTGCAATCAGACCTCAGCATCCTCAGCACGGTCCTTCAAGAGCCCGATCCTTTCAGTGAGTTCTAGGATGTGCGCAGCCGTGTCAGTGTACTGGCGCCAAAGCTCCTGTATGGCTTGTCCATGATGTGCTACTCTGTCCTTAGTTTTGCAGTATTCCTCCCGGAGATGAATAATGTCTATGGAGAGTGCATCAATTTTTGTTTCCATCACAGTTCGGGTGTCCTGAACTGCTGTAGGGATCAGATCCAGCTTGTCAAAGGGGACAGCAGGAGCAGCTGGTGCTGGTCCGGGTGGGAGACAAGGCACAGGGCTGGATTCCGGAGTAGTGCACATTATTGTAGATGTCCTCTTGGTGCAACGAAGATGCCCTGTCAGTGTCTCTCAGGGAATAAACTCTACAGGAGTGCAAAAGTTCGAAGTAGAGGTGAGGAAAAGGCTGATTCATTGAGATGGAGCAAGAAGCTCAGTTCGTCAAGGGGGCACCTTTGAGAGTCGACATCCTGGCCAGAAGACCACAAGGTGCAGCCTGCTAGTCACCACTTACAGTGAGGGCCAGCACGTGTAGCTGCTAGTTAATAGTACCTATGGGATCAAGGCTCAGATTGATACAGCTGTGGAAGTAGTAGGCACAGGCCCCCAAGTAAGTGACGGGAGAGAGGTCAGTCATGGAGTAGGCTCCCAGTCTAGGACAGCAATCATCATGCAGGCATCCCAGTCCCTTATGCACCGTAAGTGATCCTACCCCCTCAGATTTCAGGGGGAGCAGGAGGCAGCAGCACTCCCAGGTGCCAAATGTGCAAGGTGGTGCCAGTGGGTGGGGGGGTCAGACCAGACGGCGATCCACAATGGCCTAGGTCCACGCACCCAGATCCCGGCCACTGGGGGTCATAGTATGGGCCTGCAATTCCTCAGGCATGGGAGCTGGGGGGGTGCACCCAACTGCATCGACTGCAGGCACTAGATTCCATCACAGTGTGTCAGGCAGCAGTGCAGGACCAGCCGCTGCCCAGATTAAGAGTCCAGGTAGGCCGCTGTGTAGCAGGAGCGACTCCCAGGCAGAATCTCCACTCACTGGGAGGCATTTGAGGATGTGAGTGCTCTGCCCCAGCTTTTCAGGCAGGTCTCTCCTCCTGTTGTGGAGGTGTTAGAGAGGCCGCGGGGCTGGCCACACTCCAAACGGGCCGCAGCCGAGTCCGCATTGCACTGCGAGCCCATCCATGGGATGTTACAGGCTGGAGGACCCACATGCTGAAATCTGTAAAATAGAATGATTCCCTCCTTTATTAGGCAACAGGGGCCAGATGTACAAAGTTTCCTGATTGCTTTTCCTAAATAGCGATTCTCAAAGAATCACTATTTAGGAAATGCAAATTGGTAGGTACATACCCTGCGATTCCCTAATAGCGATTCCTATTGAGTAGGGATTGCTATTAGGAAATCTCTATTAGGAAATCCCAAACCATTCATTCCTATGGCCCAGATGTGCAAAGCTTCCCGTTTGCATTTCTTAAATAGTGACTCCGTAGGAATCACTACTTAAGAAATGCAAAAGGATATGTACTAAATTTGCGATTCCCTAATAGCGATTCCTACATTATGTGCCCATCATGTCACACAAAAAATGCATTTTAAATGCATTTTTTAATTTTGCACATGGTTACCATCAACTTCAAGTCGATGGTAATAGCATTGCTTAAATGCCCGATACGTATTTAGGAAATGCTACGTACATGTGATTTGGGAATCGCAAATAGGTAATCCCTATTTGTGATTCCTAAATCGTGGTCGCAATTTTCGATTTCTACCAGGTAGAAATCGCAGATTGCGACCGGTTTTGGTCCATTGTAAATCTGAAAAGGCCATTTAGCATTTCTTAACAGGCCGAAATAGCAATTCGGCCCGTTAAGAAATGCTAAAGGGATTTGTACATCTGGACCTATGGGCATGACGGCTCATAGGTATGAATGCTTTTGCATATCCTAAATTGCGATTTTGTAATAGGAAATCACAATTTAGGAAATCCAAACCCAAGAGTGCCTCTGGCCTTAAGGTCCCCTGGAGGCACTCCAAAATTTGTGGTGCATATGTAAGTGCAAATATGCCCTAAGGGCATATATGGGCTACATGTCACATTAAAAAAGGCTTTTTTAAATGCATTTTTTAATTTTGCACATGGTTACCATCGACTTCAAGTCTCCCTTTTTTCTGGTGGGTGGAGGAGGGGAAATACAGACAGCGGGAGGGAGTGGGTGGCAGGGTAGGAGCAGCACAGACAATGGGTGGGTGAGGGAGGGAAGCAGGAAAATGGACAATTGGGGTGGGAGAGGAAATAGCAACACAGATGGGGGAGTGGAAGGGGAAGTAGCAACACGGACAAGGTGAAGGTGGCAGGGGAAGTAGCAACATGGACAAGGGAGGTTGGGTGGGAGGGAAAGAGGGAGGAAGCAGCACGGAAAAGGGTGTGTGGGTGGGGAAGAAGCAACTCAGACAAGTGGGCTTGGGCTGGGAAGAAGCAACTTAGACTGGGGGGTGGGAGGGAAAGACAAGGACAACAGGGGAAGAAAAATAGTACCTCAATCACAGCTCTACCCTTGGAAGGACATTAATCAAGAGAAAGCAATCAGTACTTGTTCCATGCTCCACACATAAGAAGATGAAGTGAAGCCGGCATGCACTGGCCAATTAGGAGGCAACTAATGTGAGTGAGAATGAAGTCAACGAATGGTAAGCAATGAGCCAGCTCCGAGCCCCTTGTCATGTACAATATCTCTTGCAGGCGACAGCGCATGTGTGCTGTCTTAGGCCAGACCTAAGCAGGAGTGCTTCCAAGTATAGAGCTTGCATTTTGGTGTTAGTTTTCACCCCAAAAAGGCCACAGTGGGTTTGCAACAAATAGCTTAAAATGAAATTATAACAAGTGGAGCATTTACATGTTAAACTCTCATTTTGCCTTAATCTCTGAAAATCCGTGCACTGGAGCTGGTCTACTGGAGCAGATGAGCATAGAACATGTTTCACTTCTACTGCACACTCCAGTAGATGCTTTACTATTTTTTGTATTGATTGCAACAGCTAAATTAATATGATACAGAAGAAAAACCAAAGAAACACAGCACTTCTGCTTAGTGAAGTTTATTTTATTTAAGAATCAATGATGGGAAAGCAGCACAAACAAATATTATACCTAGAATCAAACACTGTAACTATTGGCATATAAGAGGCGCACCATACATCTGCTTTCCCAAAACTATGTGATGCTGTAAAGTATAGAGTGAAGGAGAGGAAAGGATGGAGGAAATGAAGGTATATGATAATATGCTCAAAGTGTCTTTAAGGTGCTAAGGGGGAAAGGGAGCAGCCATGGCCCGTGCAGGTAAGAGCGGTGGGGCGGTGGGGGCGGTGGGGCCGGCTGAGGGGAGATTTCAACAGACCATGACGAGGAAAATTAAATAAATAATTATTTTTCCCTTGTCATCGTCCGTCGAAAATCCCCTCACCCGGCCCCACCGCCCCACCGCCCCACCGCTCTCTCCTGCATGGGACGCGGCTGAAAGGGAGAAGACTGCAAGATGAAGGGGGGTACCAGGAGAGCGAGGATGGGAATGAGTGAGACAGAAGGAGCCCTGTGCTAGGTGATGTTGGCGGTTGCCTGCACACTGATGGGCTTATTTACAAGCCCCTGCGCCACCGCGTCGTCACTATTAACATGGGAAAATCTAATGAGAATCTGAAAATCGGAAGGCAGAGCCCCCAGAAGGAGGCCCTGAAGGCAGAGGGTAAGGACTGGTGAGAGATGCAGGTGAGACAGAGGAAAAGGAATCAAGAGTGACTGATTCTGTAGGAGGAATAAGCAGAACAGGTAACAACCCTTATTGGCTACGGAATGTACAGACTTTGGTAAAAAAAAAGAGAGGTTAGATGGTTTGTCCATTGGGCCAGAAGGTCAACCAGACTGCTCTCGTGCTCTCCGCCTTTTCTGACTGCCCCCACCAACATCTCACCCAAGTGTAGTGTCAGACTAATATTTTATGGGATGTTCCCTGCATTAGTGCATGCTCCCAGATTACACATCTGAAACAACTGGGCAGATACTGGCAGCGTGTCACTCTCCATGACTTCAGCCGCCTTTAAATGTTTGCACTCCTGGCACAGATAGCCAGTCGGATGGGTGCTTATGCAATGGACTCAGAGTACAACACACAGGGTACCTGAGAGCCTACCTGGGTCTCAAGATTCTTGGACTCCTGCTCTGGCACTGTGAATGGAGCCACGGTTCAGTCTACAGCACATCCTCATGTGGCTATTGAGCTCAGTGCCACTGTGAGCTTGTCTGGAAGGCTTACGGGAGACATAGTTCACCATGGGCAACACAGACGAAGACATGTGATGTGCATGCACCTACCACTGCACGTGCAGCAGCACTATTGCGGCCCATAAACTAACATCAGGCTGCCACAATGAAGGGGCTCCAGCCGCTGGAATCTGACATTGTGGTTCAGCTCATGCTGGGCTGCTTAGCCATACTTTCCATGTGGCCATGCTATGCAGAGAATGTATGTTTCTGACTCTATGTGACATCATCGGGCCGGAAAGAACTACTCAGTAACACCTCATCTCTAGATGGCTCTGACATGAAGATGATGGAAGGTAAGAGATGGACAGCAATACACTGCTTACCACCATGATCTCCTGCCTTGTATATACTGCTTGTGGCCATTAATGCTCATATTGACTTGGGCCATTGATACTATTACTGTCAAGACCAAAGGATGTTCAAACTGCCCAGGCACTGATGCTCATACTGTCTGGCTCAGTGATACTCATGCTTCCTGGGGCCTTTATGGCCAACAACGCTTTTGTGTCTGGGGCCATTGATGTTCATACTAAATGGAGCACTTGATTCGCATGCAATGTGGTCCATTGCTTCATGTACTGCCTAGGGCCATTGATGCTCACACTGACTCGCGGCATTGATTTTCATTACTGCTGGAGGTCACTGATGTATGTCATGCTATTGCTGCTTCTCTCTGCTTCTTGCCATAGATTCTGATAAATAGCTAAGGCTATTGATAGATACACTGTCTACCAACATTAATGTTCATGTCAGGAGAGATGGATGTATTTAATGTTTAGGGCAATTTGTGCATATTGCTGCCTGTGGCAGTTGATACCTGGCACCAATGAGATACCTTCATAACAACCTTTCCTCTTATCATGGCAATAGAGGGTGAGGCTCTATCATGGACAAAAGAAGCTGGCTTAATTTTATAAGTGCTCTGCAACTAAGCTTGCTAGCTTAGCCTTTCAGTGGGCCTCGAGGGCTCTGACGCAGGACTTTCCTCACTCTAACATTTCCCTTCATGTCTTCTCTGGTTTTGGCCTCACTTCCCTATGGTGGTGCACTTTATTGGATGGAAATTATTGATTCCATTCTGAATCTTTCAAAGTGTTACTGACTCCCACAACATTGCCATGTCCGCTCAAATTGCCTTAGCTTTATTTAAGACAGGGTGACAGCATGCCTCCGCTGTGCCTAATTGCTTGCCCGCCTAAATGATAATTATGGCCTATGGATGTTTCCTTGCCTTCACCCTCATCTGCTGTGTCACAAGCTATGCAACTCTACATTAGGAGGAGAGAAGAGGTGCTCTGTGGGCTGTGAGTAACCTGGGCATTGCTACTTGATATTCAACCCCTTAAATGGCCTGATAGGAACTTTACATTTCTCTAGCCAGTTCAGGTTGAGCCTTGACTCTCGATCAGAAGTCCATTGCTTGGGAGATTTTCAAGTCAACAGGATGTTCCAGGACATTAGGATCAAGTAAAACACCAGTGACAATGCGCGTGTCATCAGGAAGTTCCTTCATAGCATGAATAGTTACTCTAGCAAACGCAGTCTGTGGCCTGATGGCCAGAGCTTTGGGAATTTACCGGGACATGTTGCTCTGCAATCCTTTCCTACTTACTGCCAAGCAACCTCTGTTCCTTTTCCTAGTTGATTCACCTCAGTGCAACAATCCCAAATAAAATGACCTTCCGAGATACCGTATACTGGCCATTTGGCCTTTATTTCCATGTTTTCCCTATAAAGCAGACCTCTTTCGCACCACAGAATTATAACAGCTCTGGAAGAAGGTCTTTGATTTATATACGTCATTTTTCTGGCTTCTTGTGAACAAAGGTCTTCTGAAATCCAATTTTCCCTTTCTTATTTTCACAATTTTGCCAATTCAAAGGTTTTTCTAACCACGTGACTGAAGTTAGGAGATTCTCACATGATTTTGTCCTCCATTGTAGAGGGGGCATCCTTAAGATAATTCTTAAATACCTTGTAGGAAACAGGCATTTTCTTCCCTTCTGGGCACCCCATTTATTTTATCAATGTTATTGACAATTTTAAAATGTAAAATAGGTGATGATGGTTGTATGACATAATATTGGCAATAAAATTATTCCAATTCCTTAATATCGTGAAAACAATATTGAGAACCAAAATATCAAATGTACATAGTTTGTATGTAGTCTACAAACATATGGAGACAAAAATATTGTGACCCAGAATATCATGATTTTTTTAAAATATATATAGCATCATTATTAATTAAATTTAGATATTAAAGCTTAAAAGAATAATAGAAAAATAAAAATAGATATAATATTTCACAAAATTGATATAAAATAAAATTACATTTTAAAAGATATACTTAAATACTTATTAAAAATAAATGACATTAATTTATTTATAATAAAAACAATAACAAAAAATAAACAAATATGTTAAAAAACATATAACAAATTACTTACAATTTAAACATTATTTAATTGTATAAATAATGTAAAAAATATTTGAAAAACAATATTAAAATTGAAAAATTATTACCACTCCTAACTAAGGCCCTCATTATGATGTCGGGCGGACTGCCACTGACAGGCTGTCGTTGGTGGTCTGCCCAACATCCAGAGCAACGGTCCTACTGCCGGATTAAGATACCGGAGGTCGGAGCAAAGCAGGCGGGGGAAAGACCACTGCCTTGGACAGGCTTAATGAGGCACCGCCGTAGGGATTACGATGTCCATTTCCCACAGCCTTTTCATGGCGGTCCCACCGCCATGGAAAGGCTTTTGGATAGGGACTTTGAGGGCCTCTAACAGGGGCCCCTGTCCCCCGTGCCTCCGCTATGTGGCCGGGGGGCATATGTGGTGCCCCCCAAACATCCACGCACCGTGTGCCAGGCACCATAAGGTGCCTGGCACACGGTGCGTGGATGTTTGCAAACATGCTTTTCTCTACTGCGGCCCTTTTCCGGGTCGCAGCACAAGCCGCAATAGAAAACTGCATGTTTCCGACCGCCTACACGGCGGTGGCATCATAATATGGCAGGTGGAACTGCGGAGTACATGTTGGGCGGTCTCTATCCCGCAGCGATGGTGGTCGGATCGCAATGAGGCCTTAAGCAATAGTAGAAAATATGTTGAACTTAGAACTTGTTTAATTTATTATTCACACTCCAACGTAAGAAAAAGTAGGGAAAGTGTTGGACTTTGGAGGGGTCAGATTTACTATTTCCACTCCAACCTAAGGAAGAATAGGAAAAGGGTGGAGAGCATACCATGGTCTGGATGTGGGACTTTAGGACTCCTAAGAGGCCAATCCTTCTGAGTAACTCCAATCAGAGGAGTAGAGAAGGAAAAGATGCTACACAGGGGGCATAGTCTGGTCTAACGACCTCTGAGGGGAGGGAAGGCCAGGGGGGGAGGATGGGGAGGTCCGCAATGGACAGGAATGTTTGTCTATGCAATGTTAAATACCATGTTAAAACAATAAAAATATTTATTTAAAAAAGTAGGAAAAGTGTTGCACTTTGGCAAGGGTTAAAGTTACCATTCCTACTCCAATATAAGCAAAATTAAGGAAAGTGTTGGACTTAAAGGGTCAGATTTACAATAGCTTCTCAAATCTTAGCAATGGTGGGTAAAGTGTTGGATTTTTACAGTGTCAGGTTTACTATTCCCAATCTAATCTTAGCAACAGTAGGGATGGTGTTAAACTCTGCAGGTGAAAGATTTACTTTACCCACTCCAATCTAAGCAACAGTAGGGAAAATGTTGGACTTCGGAGGGATCAGATTTACTATTCCCAGTCCGATGTAGGCAAACTTTGGAGAAAGTGTTGGACATTTTTATTATTCTTCCTGCTAAATTTCTTAATTCAGACATTTAAATATAGACAAGAAAATACAATTTCGAAATATGTTTAAAATGATACATTTAATCATTTAAATATAAACAAACTAAACTGTCATTTTAAAAATGCAATGTTTTATGAGGAATAAAAAATACTTAAAAATTATTTAAAATATTTTCAATTCAAATACTTCCTGCATTTCTGCTCTAAAAAACAAATACCCACAAATAAATTAATTTAAAAATACTAAAACAATGTAAAATATTAATATTACATTAAATATGAAAAACATAATTAATCAATATAACATTAAATATAACAATACTTAACCCAAATTAACATTTGATTAAAAATCAACAATTAAAATGACAATTAATCTACATACTTCATTATTAATAAAACTAATTACACTAAATAAAAAAATTTATCATGACTTAAACGGGGTACTGAATATTACTGAAGTCAGATATACTGATGTAGTAGAAATGTATTGGGGGAATTACAATGATGAATCCCACTTTGAAGCAGCCTATAATCTGTACAGTTTCAATACAAACGCCTAGCGTGGCTGCCAAATATAGGGCCCCATTACGCCGCCACCGTAACGGTAAACGGGACCGACCGCCAGAGGTGCGGCGGTCCCGCTAGGCCCATTAGGATGCCGCATATTTTACATTGCGGCGGGCGGTGCTGTAAGCAGCACCCGCCGCAATGTAAAAGTCGCATGTTGTGCATTGACATGCACGACGTGACAGGCACCGCGCGGTGCCTGCCACCTTGTGCATGCCAATGAAGGGGGGTACCATGGGTACCCCCCAAGTGCACCCCCAACCCCCCAAAACCCCGGGGGCCCGCAACGGGCCCACAAAGCCAAAGACCGCATGCCTTTCCATGGCGGCCGGCATCGCCGCCATGGAAAGGCACAGATCCGCACACACTGCCACCATATTATGGCCCAGGACCACACGGCAGGCAATTGTAACGATTGCCTGCCTGCGGAAAAGCGGCGGACGGTCTTTCCATCCGCCGCTGTACCCCCCGCCATTGTAATGTGGCGGGGGGTAAATGGAGGGCGGGCGGGGAAAGATGTCGGGCGGATCGCCACCGCCGGTCGGGCGGTGGCGATCCACCCGACATCATAATGGCCCCCTTAGTTTGGTCATTATCTTTTGGTTGTGTTGTGTTTATGTCTGTGTTTATGTATGTATAATGAGTTTGCATATTAGCGTACATATGTTTGTGGAAATAGATATTAACTATATTTTTATCTATATTCTCTTACAGTCCTGAAGAAGCCACGAAACGCATGTCGGCTGTCTTTTATAAGCATGAAGCACAGTGTGAAGACAAGTGAATTATGAAGAGACATCTTGTTCTGTATTAGAATTTGAACTCTATGATTCAACTTGTGATTAGGAACAATTTTGTTATATGTAAAAAATGTCAAACTATATATTATTGTTTTTTTTTTTTTTAATTCTTTTTATTGTTAACAAAACAACAGCACAGATTTTCATTATTACAATTAGCACTTCCAAACGCTCAGTAACAGGGGCGGCTGGTGACATTTGAAAGCGGTGAGGCGTAAAAAAAAATCGGATGACTGATGTGTATCAAGTGAGCGTAGCGAGCTAGCCCAACTGTCATAAAGGCTGGTTGGGGGGTGGGTGCGGGGGGTTCTTCCCCGGAGAACATTTTGAAAAAAGATTGGGCAAATGGTGCATTTTCAAGCAAATTTGAGAAAGTAAGAAGGTTAATAAGGCACTTGTGAAAGCGTAGTTATGATATCAATAAAAAGATTTCACATGAAAATGATATAGGTAGCTGCTTATTCAGTATAACCACAGAATGACATCACTTTTCTCTAGGATATACACCCAAATTACAGCCTGCATCAATGATTGTCATTGCTTTTATATACTGAAGTGTCACATCACACACCAGTCATTGTCATCATATGCACAGTTACCCCATAACATGGCAGACATACGTCTCATGTAACTAATTAACCACCACAGACCATTCAGTGCCTTAGGATGCGTCTCATATTTCCCACATATTCCGCCAATGCCATGATGTACTCTAGGGATTTCCCATTTGCCAATCAACCCCATGGTGTGCCCCTCATACCCCGTCTGCCATTTAGTGCCATGATGTGCCTCAGAACTCTGACTAACAACACTTAGAGCCATATTGTACTCCAGAGATCACCTTTTAACCATTCTATGGATATAATGTGCCAGCGTTAGCCTGAAATGTCGTTTAAAATCGCGATGTGCTCCAGGTAATCAATGGCCATAACGTGCTACAGATATTTTTCCCTAATCCAGTTAATGGCATGATACACCCCAGGTGCACGTCATATGCCAACCGACCTCTTGATGGGCTCCAGTTACTGTGTTGGGCTAGTTAGCTCCCTTGGTGCTCCGGTATTCTCCTGCAAACCTGACAGCACAGTGTAACCCACACAGGCTAGTCAATTAAACATTTTGCACAATCCATGAATTAATGTATTCCGATCCACAGTCATGCATGATCTCAGCAGCATAAACACGTACCAACACCTCTCAACGACACAGATATAATAAACGGATAACACAAACAGGCAGGCTAAGTTAACGTTGTAATGACATTTAGCATGGGCACTGCCATCGAGCTATTCCTACACGCCTCGCTGCCTCGATCACCCAGGGGCTGCCTACTCTATCCACTTCGCACCCTATCTTCATACGCCCCCGACCTCCTCCACAGCCCAGCTGCTGTCGCTCGCCGTTAGCCGTACCCGTGACTAGAGGCAGTCCAAATATCCAGCATAAAACGTGAAAGCGTGTGGACGTTTTTATTAAGTTTCTGCTAGGGTAAAATGAAAAAAATATGTGGAGAAATCCAAATAAGCTGGTAGAAACTACGATCAAAGTATACACTTGGGTGTGCTAATGAAGCATCAGAGTTCAAGGCAAGATGTTTTTTTCAATCTACGCTTGAGAAAAATTAGCACTATGGCAGTGCCTGCTTGCCCTCACTGTAGCCTCACAGATGCACACAGAGCATGTGAGATAGCAGTAAACATAACAAAGCTTTTAAGTTAGCATAACTAGGCCTCAAATCCCTCTCGTTTGTTATACATTGCACACTTCTAAAGTTGACATATTTTCTCAATTCTCTGCCTGAACACCGAGTTGCAAATGTGTCCTTCAGCATTTCATAAAACACCTTTAATTCAACCCGTTTCATGGCCCCATTTGTTGTATCTTTAAAAAGTATTCTTCTTTGTGTTCGTGATGTTCCTGGAAGAAGGAGTGGAGCTCGAACACATCTTTACAAGGCCACTTCTGGCGTAGTGGAGGTTGTGTCTATATTTTTAAAAATGCCTTTGCTTTCTCTTCTATACAAAATACAGGATTATTCAATAGTAGTATATTAAAAGTGATTTTTCAAGTGATGTGTATTTCTGTTTTAACATTTGATATTGTGATGTAACTTGTTTCACACCACCTTGATAGTATGATTTCTCGGTTTGAAAATACATAGCACTGTATTTGGGGTCTGAGCCACAAACCTCCCCTGGTCTTTCTGGAGACAGGCTTCATGCCAGATTCACTACCGATTTAAACCTAGAATAATTTCAGAACCTTTTTTATTCTTTAGAGACATTCCTTATGACTTTGTATTAGAATATTTCACTATTGGTTGATACGGATTTGAATTGACTAACCATTTGCCTTTTGCAAGGTTTCTTTAATGTCTGAATAAACCGTCATGGTTTGTTCTCTTTAATCTTGTCCAGATTTTACTGAGTGGCTTTTTCCTATGTGGGTTTTCCTGTAGTACAATGCCTATCGCCCTCATCCCATGGGACTCACACGGGCCCATTCCGACGTATCAGTTCTTTTTATGGTAAAGAGCGGGGACACCCTCATGATGTAACCCTCAGTTTCACCTGTTTGATGTAAAACGTCCGTACACGTGGTCTTGGATGTCCAGTCCTCGGGGTGTCGGGTGTACAGTCACTACTGTGCTGCACCTTTACCACCCGCGTTAGAAGTGGAATCGCTGCCGTCCGCTCTGCCAATCTCCCATCCCCTCCTTCTGGCTGGGCTCTGCCTCGAAGCGCTCCGGCACACTGCATCTGTCGCCGTCTTCTCTGAGGCCACCTTCTCCGGACTTTCAGAAAATCTAACCCCGCCAGGAGAATGGATTTACTTTTCAGCCTTGTGGTAAAGATCAAGTGTAGTATCCCTGGAGTACCTAAAGCAGAACTGTGTGCACAACTGATAAGTAAAATTAACACATCGGAGCGGCAGGTGCGTGCCGGGTATTATCTTCTGTATATAACCCACCTAGCAATCTAGGTCTCCATTTATTCGGGATTTCAGCCACTGGCAGTCGCGGCTCGCGGGGGGGGTGTCTCGAGGGGGTGGGGGAGTTTTAAAATAAATAAAAGAAATCCTACCTGAGCAGCAGGTCTGCCGTCCGTGCTGCCTCGTGTCCGTTGGCGCCTACAGCCCCTCTCAGCCAATCCTGATGCTGCCAGCAGCGCCAGGATTGGCTTAGGGCACGGTTAGTACTCGCCCGCCTGCCTATTAGGAGACCGACGTTTGAGCCTTTGCTCAACCCTCGCTCTCCTAATGGGCATGCGCAAGCCAGTGCAAACACAAGTGCGCATGACTGGGCACGGCGCGAAAATTCGCTGCCCTTCCCCACTCATGCGCACTTGTGCTGCTGCCTGTTGCCCTGGGCCCTGGTCCGTCTGACAATCATGTCAGTCAACATGACGCGGACCGCCCACCCCTTCAGACTCTGAAGGGGGTGGGCGGTCCGACGTCATGCTGACTGACATGATTGTCAGTTCTCCTCGGCGTCTTTGAACTTAAGTAAACTGATTCAGTTTACTTAAGTTCAAAGACGCCGAGGGAGCTGCGGGCGGGGGGGCTACGCCCCAACGCCCCAATGGACGCACCGCGCCTGGTCAGTAATGTGGTACATACAGTTCAGCACTGCCATATTAATTCTGATTAGAACATTGGGAGTCTGACTCCTCCAGGGATAATTGCGACGGTAGCTCGGGTGGCTCACAGATGTTCCCTCTATATGCATTCCATTTCCCCCACACTTGAATCCATTTTTTAGGGCATCCCCTTGATGTATACACTGTTTTCTCCCTAAACATACACCAATCCATATCCTCTTCCTACTCCCTCAGTGTCGGAACTGTCTGCACTCCCCACTTTCTAGCAATATTTCTCTTGGCAACCATCAAGCCCAGTGTCACCCATGTTTTCTCCTTGTTCCTCAAGTCCATTGGTTCCCATATGTGTAATAAACACTGTTTGGCATCCGCTGTCACTGGTTCTCCCATAGCTTCCCCATACATAAGGTGACTCTGTTCCAGTATCTGCTGATATGAGGGCATTCCCATATTATATGAAAAAATGTGCCCACCTGGCCACATAATCGCCTACAGCTAGACTCCTCCCTATAACCCATTTTGACCAATGCCGGCCCTGTGACGTAGATTCTATGCAATACTTTTAGCTGTATCAGCTTGAGTTTGGAGGATATTGCCCCTTCCCTTGGGGATGCCAGTGCTTCCATCCACTCTTCTTCATCTATTTCTGCTAAGTCGCTCTCCCATTTTGCACGTAGTTGCGGAAGTGGGTCAGGTGCGTGATTTATCAGTTTGGAATAGGTTAGGGAAATGGCCTTCTGGGGCATGTACCCATCCAGGAGTCTATCATATATTATGGTTTCAATAGTATTCTGTACAATAAAAATGTGAAAAAAAATTCTTAATAGTACTATTTGTATCATTTATATTCCCCCCTGGCCATCCCCGCAAAAAAATACGGAATCCAAATTTTGGATCCTGGAAGGTTTAAACTGTTTAATTGAGAGGGTGTATGGATTTATCCGTCTGGAAGGTTCTGAGTATATGCAGGGCCCTAGACGCACACTGTTTTTAGTTTGTGACTCTATTTCCTATGTAACCCCAAATAAAAAAAAATACTAAAACAAATTAGACACAGATAGTTTTACAATAATAACTTATAATAATAAAATAACTACAATCTATGAAACTAATTTAAAAATATTTTATATAACCATATTAAAAAAAGATATTGAATGCAGCTATATTTTAAAAGACAGTATTAAATAGTTAAAAAAAATATTCTTACCTTCGATATTAAGCCCCACAATATTTTTGACATCACAATATTCTGGCCTCTATATTTGTGATCCACAATATTTTTTTGTCAAGATTTTGGTCAAACTGCCTGAATTGATTCCGGCAATACCTTATTGAGCTCTTTTTGTCTCACCACAGGAAATGTCCAGGAGGCCGCAACCAGTGTTTAATATATGTTTATATGTTAGTTAGAAAATCAGAATGTATGGCCTTCATTATGTACTTTAACCTTTATGAACAGTGTTTGCCTTTGTTTCAGCCATGTGATTACTGCTTCTATGTCCATTCATTTGACCATCTCGTGAGTCTCTCATTTCTGTCTATGACTTGCTGGTCATCAGCATGTGGTTTACTGCCTAGGGTATGTTAAAATTCACTCACCTATGTAAAAACGACCACTCTGTTCAAGGAATTGTAAAAAAAACTGTAACTTACTTAAAGAATTTCAGTGTCACGTAGCGCGTTATGTGAGCAAGGCCGCAGGTCAGCGGCCAAAACGCGTCATATGGACCATGTCGCTTGAATAAATCTACTTCACCGGAATTCCTTTTATGCATATATATATATATATATATATATATATATATATATATATATATATATATTGTTCAACAAAAGTGCCCTGAAGCTTTAGGAGCGCACTCGAAGTCACTCTGCCATCCGGCTTTCAGAAATGCAGCCTGCCTTTATGTTCCACTTTTCAATTGGGATGCCAACGCGTTTCAGGGTTCCACGACCCCTTCCTCATGGGCTAAACAAACAGCAGCATTAAAACCTCTCATGCCTGCATTTCCGGTTTTTATTCATTTGCATATCTGCCCGCAGTGGGCGTATGCATAAAGCAATGATTATTACAATGCATGATGGGACACAGTGTTCCTTTGATGAGTTCAAATGCACAGTTTGTATTATTACGTTCATTATTACCTATAGTAGGTTGTGTCGCAGGCAGGCAGGCTTAATTAGCATATAGAGTGACCTGCTGATCCGATTATGAGCAGTTCAAGACGGCAGCCTCGTCCAGCTGGTTGCAGATTCTCTCCCAGTTGGCGATGGTGCAGCTCCCCACGGCCGGACCGCCGTGTAGAAGAATTGTTCAACAAAAGTGCCCTGAAGCTTTAGGAGCGCACTCGAAGTCACTCTGCCATCCGGCTTTCAGAAATGCAGCCTGCCTTTATGTTCCACTTTTCAATTGGGATGCCAACGCGTTTCAGGGTTCCACGACCCCTTCCTCATGGGCTAAACAAACAGCAGCATTAAAACCTCTCATGCCTGCATTTCCGGTTTTTATTCATTTGCATATCTGCCCGCAGTGGGCGTATGCATAAAGCAATGATTATTACAATGCATGATGGGACACAGTGTTCCTTTGATGAGTTCAAATGCACAGTTTGTATTATTACGTTCATTATTACCTATAGTAGGTTGTGTCGCAGGCAGGCAGGCTTAATTAGCATATAGAGTGACCTGCTGATCCGATTATGAGCAGTTCAAGACGGCAGCCTCGTCCAGCTGGTTGCAGATTCTCTCCCAGTTGGCGATGGTGCAGCTCCCCACGGCTGGACCGCCGTGTAGAAGAATTGTTCAACAAAAGTGCCCTGAAGCTTTAGGAGCGCACTCGAAGTCACTCTGCCATCCGGCTTTCAGAAATGCAGCCTGCCTTTATGTTCCACTTTTCAATTGGGATGCCAACGCGTTTCAGGGTTCCACGACCCCTTCCTCATGGGCTAAACAAACAGCAGCATTAAAACCTCTCATGCCTGCATTTCCGGTTTTTATTCATTTGCATATCTGCCCGCAGTGGGCGTATGCATAAAGCAATGATTATTACAATGCATGATGGGACACAGTGTTCCTTTGATGAGTTCAAATGCACAGTTTGTATTATTACGTTCATTATTACCTATAGTAGGTTGTGTCGCAGGCAGGCAGGCTTAATTAGCATATAGAGTGACCTGCTGATCCGATTATGAGCAGTTCAAGACGGCAGCCTCGTCCAGCTGGTTGCAGATTCTCTCCCAGTTGGCGATGGTGCAGCTCCCCACGGCCGGACCGCCGTGTAGAAGAATTGTTCAACAAAAGTGCCCTGAAGCTTTAGGAGCGCACTCGAAGTCACTCTGCCATCCGGCTTTCAGAAATGCAGCCTGCCTTTATGTTCCACTTTTCAATTGGGATGCCAACGCGTTTCAGGGTTCCACGACCCCTTCCTCATGGGCTAAACAAACAGCAGCATTAAAACCTCTCATGCCTGCATTTCCGGTTTTTATTAATTTGCATATCTGCCCGCAGTGGGCGTATGCATAAAGCAATGATTATTACAATGCATGATGGGACACAGTGTTCCTTTGATGAGTTCAAATGCACAGTTTGTATTATTACGTTCATTATTACCTATAGTAGGTTGTGTCGCAGGCAGGCAGGCTTAATTATCATATATAGTGACCTGCTGATCCGATTATGAGCAGTTCAAGACGGCAGCCTCGTCCAGCTGGTTGCAGATTCTCTCCCAGTTGGCGATGGTGCAGCTCCCCACGGCCGGACCGCCGTGTAGAAGAATTGTTCAACAAAAGTGCCCTGAAGCTTTAGGAGCGCACTCGAAGTCACTCTGCCATCCGGCTTTCAGAAATGCAGCCTGCCTTTATGTTCCACTTTTCAATTGGGATGCCAACGCGTTTCAGGGTTCCACGACCCCTTCCTCATGGGCTAAACAAACAGCAGCATTAAAACCTCTCATGCCTGCATTTCCGGTTTTTATTCATTTGCATATCTGCCCGCAGTGGGCGTATGCATAAAGCAATGATTATTACAATGCATGATGGGACACAGTGTTCCTTTGATGAGTTCAAATGCACAGTTTGTATTATTACGTTCATTATTACCTATAGTAGGTTGTGTCGCAGGCAGGCAGGCTTAATTAGCATATAGAGTGACCTGCTGATCCGATTATGAGCAGTTCAAGACGGCAGCCTCGTCCAGCTGGTTGCAGATTCTCTCCCAGTTGGCGATGGTGCAGCTCCCCACGGCCGGACCGCCGTGTAGAAGAATTGTTCAACAAAAGTGCCCTGAAGCTTTAGGAGCGCACTCGAAGTCACTCTGCCATCCGGCTTTCAGAAATGCAGTGAATTTCTAAGGTTTTTTAAATGCTAATTTCTAACTATAACGTCCCTGAAACCTGTGGTTTTTTTAAGTGAATTTCTGAGGTTTTTTAAATGCTAATTTCTAACTATAACGTCCCTGAAACCTGTGGTTTTTTCAGTGAATTTCAAAGGCTTTTTAAATGCTAATTTCTAACTATAACATCCCTGAAACCTATGGTTTTTTCAGTGAATTTCAAAGGTTTTTTAAATGCTAATTTCTAACTATAACGTCCCTGAAACATATGGTTTTTTCAGTGAATTTCTAAAGTTTTTTAAATGCTAATTTCTAATTATGCCTACAGAGGTAGGACATGTGCAGAAAGAGGAAGAAAGGCGCAGAAAGAAGCAAGAGAAATGCAGAAAGAGGCAACAGAAGTCCAGAAAGACAAAGAAAGGTGCAGAAAGAAGCAAAAGATATGCAGAAAGAACCAACAGAGGTGCAGAAAGAGGCCTTGTTGCAAAGTCATCCTGTGCCCCCAACCTTTTGCTGACGGGTATTGGTGGTAACTGACTCTGACTAACCAGGCCTAGAGCCAGTGCTATGCTAAAGGACACTTAGAATACAGTGAAAACACCTACATACATTAGGGTACACTATGGGTTGGGGTACCCCTGTGATTGGCATGACCTCCCCTGTAAGGCCCTAGTATATAATATGGCAGGGGGATTAAAACTACCTCTAAGTCAGAGGTGCAGAAACATGCTACTTAAACTAGTAGTCGCGTTTGCAGAGTGGTAGAGAAAGGGTGGTGGGCCTCCGACCAGCGCTTAAGAATTCCGAGGCGTAGGACTTACAGGAGGGATCAGGAGGGCTTCTTGGCCCCCAAAGTCCCTCAGGAGTAAAGTGGACTTCATCCCCATCCCGTAGTCTGCCAGGAGGCGTGTTTACAGAGTGGTGGAGAAAGGGGACATGGCCTCCGAAGATATCTTAGCAATCCTACTGTGTGGGATTTACTGGATAGGATAGGAATTTATAAAGCGCACTAAAACCTGAGGGTGCCAAGGCGCTGAGCGGACGGGAAAAGGAAAGGAGAATGAGAGGTTACTGACTAAACTAAGAAAAGCCAGGTCTTCAGTAGTTTTTTGAACACCGGAAGGGGTTCCACCTGGGAGATCCAGGAGGGTAGAGTGTTCCAAAGTTTGGCTACCGCCACCGAGAAGGAGCGGCCGCCCCATCTGGCTTTGCGAACTCTGGGGATGTCCAGTTTTCTCTGGGATGAAGATCTCAGAGTCCTCCCAGGCGTGTACCATTTAAACATGGTTTTCAGCTGTTGCGAACCTATATTACAAAAACACAGAGATCCACCCTCAGATTAATCTCGAAATGGTGTACTCACAGATTGTATATGTTTCCTACAATTGTTGAAAGCACACAGTGTTTGTTTAAATACCCCTCACACACCAACAGGCCCCTTGGTGTCATGCTTCATCATGGGGTCTTCCCGCCCCGCTGCGGGACGGGGCGTGCTACGACCTACGACTATGTGGGAGCACTGGTTTTAGAAGACTATATGTCGTGTAGGAAAGTGAGTGGAAGGGTCAAGAGTGAGTGAAGTAGTGAATTAAAAAGTACCTGGCTCTTCTAGACTAAAAAACTTTAATATTCCTTTGAGCTGGTACTATTAAAAAGGTGAGTAGGAGGTAAATTGCTCTAATGGACAATCTCTCCTGTGTATGTCAACATGTTTCGAAGCTCCCAGGCTTCTTCTTCAGGACCAAGAAAGATCCCTTCTGTACTCACCACAATATCGAACAGATGTCGCGAAAATAGTTCAAAGTGAATAAATGTCAAAACAGGTGATATATGTACAGGTAGTTTTTACTACGTGAAAGGCAAATATAAGATACAATACCCACTAGATATTCTATTCGTCAACGGAGGCGCGGGGAGGCAATATCTTGGCGAGGCAGTGTCCTTGGTGTCAGGGCCGTTTCTACCACTAGGCAGGACTAGGCGGCTGCCTAGGGTGGCAAAAGGTGGAGGGCGGCCGGCGGCCATGGCAAAAGTTAAAACATGAGTTCTTTACTCTCTTCTATTGAATGCATGCGAATCTGCCAGCCTGGCCAAGTAGCGTAGCGCGGGCGCGGCTCGCCTTCAATTAGACCGTCGACGTGACCAGGGTGACGTCACGTTCGGCGCCACGAGGGTGGCAAAAGGTGGAGGGCGGCCGGCAGCCATGGCAAAAGTTAAAACATGAGTTCTTTACTCTCTTCTATTGAATGCATGCGAATCTGCCAGCCTGGCCAGGTAGCGTAGCGCGGGCGCGGCTCGCCTTCAATTAGACCGTCGACGTGACCAGGGTGACGTCACGTTCGGCGCCACGGCGGCCGCGGGGGCTGTGCCTGTGCATGCGCGGCCGGCAAGAAGAGGCAGAGAGCAGAGAGAGTTACCGCGGCGCTGCGGCCCGCCTGCAGGCCTATCATCAGGTACGGGGTTGATGGGATCGGGTCGGCTGGCAGGCAGAAAGCCCGTATCCCTTGAAGGTAAATTGATGTTATGCCTAGTACATGTCCCCGCTCTCAGGGCCCATTACAACCTGGTCTCTGTGTAATATGGTCTCAACTCGACTCCTCGCACCATGACCTTCAAGTTGAAGCACCTCCTGCTCCAATAAAAATGTTCTCCATTATCCATAAAGCGCTGCGCTTCTTGGAATTAGATCCACTCTATACACTACGGCAAAAAAGAGTTCGTAACTTGCTTCCCAGGGTTGGCTTTTGGTCCACTGAACGGCCTGGTCAGCGGCACCTTGGACCGGATGTTCATGGCGTCGCTACAATCACAGAGGCTTCTTTCCATCGAGTTTGTACCTCTCCCACCCTCGATGTGCTCCAGTCTCCAGGGTGTGGGTCCGGCCCTGGCACACCTCACTCCTCCATTGGGAGCTGGCGTCTCCCGATGCCCTCTGCCAGCCGGGGCATGTAGGCATTGAACCAAACCCATTCCCCGTGGCATCTTCGGGTGGCACATGTACTCTTTCTTGCAGTGATGCCAGAGGGGAAAGTTCACTTCTGTGCCATCAGTTTTGCCCTCGGGCCAGATAATCTACTATTCTAACTCCAGTCCTGAAATATTTTGGGGAAGGTGAAACATGACATATATATTCTAGGTTAATGTATATATACATTATGTAAGTTAGCATCTCAGAGCAGTCTGAGTGGCTGCGGCCTCAGGCGCAGCTGAAAGCAAACAACCGGCTAGATTGCCGACTCTGGTGCTGAAAACCAAGGGTTCGAGCCTCGGGGTTGCGTCCACATCCTGTGATTCTGGGCAAATCACTTAATCTCCCCGTGCCTACCCAAAAAGAAAAAAAAATGATTGTGTCCTTGTGTAACGTAACAGGTGCTCATGTAAAGCGCTCCAATACCTTCGGGTCGAGTTCGCGCTATATAAATCTGCATTAAAAAAAAAACCCTGAATAGCAGGTTTGGCCTCTCCTGATCGCTACAACCAGAAGGAGGCCCACTGAGCTAGCGCCCAACCTATGGTGGCCAGGCGGGGATGTATAGTGTTGAAGAATGCCAACAGACCAAAATAGTGCCAAGGTGCCCTCTGTCGTACGAATAGGATAATGTTGATTATTTGTATAGCGCAGCAAAGAGTTTTGGTGCCTTAAGCAAAGGGACATGTTGCCATGTGCATGCTCCCTTTCAGCTAGCCATGGCACCTTATGTGAAGCTGTTACAACCTTGGGTCCTCTTGAGGAATACAGTAGCAGAGTTTTAAGACAGCTGCCCATAGTTTCTCTGATGTAGCACTGAACCTGCGCCTTAGATCACCTCTAAGCGCTGAGTTGAAGTTACTCATCCAATTCTTTTCCATATCCGCTGTTTCTGTCCCCTGCTGATGGAGAAATCCAGCCCGTTTTAAGTCAGCCGAGTTATGCGGTGGAGTAAAGCCGGCAGCGCTCCAGCTGCTTCTAGGCACCAAACTTCACACCACAAGAAGCTGCCAGGGCAGGAACCCATGGATAATTTCTCGATCATCTTCCAATTGACTCATGAAACTGAAGAGAGAAACTTTTTCAAGGATTTACAGAAGGAGTGATGGTTGGTGCTGCGCCTAAGGGAAGGTGGGAGAGTATTCCAGTGTTTTGGCTACCAGGTAGCAGTGGAAGAGCGTGTGCCTGTCTGGGTTTTCTGAATTGCAGGGAGCCAAAGTAGATGGTGAGAAGCATAACCGAGGATATGAGAGGGAACATATAGCAAATAGCCTCTAGAAGTAGAGGGGGCAGTTTTTCTAGAACTTAAGAATTGAAGGGGAAGTGAGGAGCCCGATTTATAGTTACTGGGAATTTAAGGAGCCAACGAAGGTTCCTTGAGGAGTGGGACTACCAGAGCCTGTTTCTTGGCCATCGGAAAATGGGCCTTGGCAAGTGAGTAGTTGTAGTGGTTTGTGAGCACTGAACAAATATACGTTTCACCTCTGGCCAAATTAGACCTGGGAAAACATCAGGGGTAACAAGCGCTGGATGACCGGGGGAGAGAGTGATGGTAGTAAAAGGGAGGGGGCGGCATTTTTCAATTCTCGCCTAGGGTGGCAAAACACCTAGAAACGGCCCTGCTTGGTGTAAGTGTGACTATAGGCACCCTTCCCACCCGTTCTAAGGCTCATGGGACATTGTCTCCACTAGGAACAAATTAACAAATAGAATACCTAGTGGGTATTGTATCTTATATTAAAGAGTGTGAAGCCCCTCCTTTGCTGAATGCCTTTTCGGGATATTAAGAATCAGCCTAGCAGCCGCATTTTGTATGACCTGAAGCCTGTTCAGGGAGGCCGTACTAGTATTCAAATACAAGGCGTTACAGTAGTCAAGCCGGGCAGTAACCAGTGCAATGACTGTGGGCCGGTGGAGTGCTGGTGGAATATACGGGAGCACCTTTCTGAGAGTCTTCAGAATGTAGGAGCAAGTACAGATAGTGCGACTGACCTGAGCATCAAAAGTCAGGCCCATGTCAAAAATAACCCCCAAGTTTTTGACTGTCTTAGCGGGAACAGGAAGGGGACCACAAGCTCCCGGCCACCAGGCATTTGACCAAATTGAAGTCTGGGGACCAAAAGCTAGGACCTCGATTTTTTCCGCATTGATCTTAAGGGAGTTATTTTGCATCCACCTGATAATACTGGCCATGCACTGGTTAAATTTCCCGGCGACCGACTGCAAATCATGGGAGATGGAAACAATGATCTGCGTGTCGTCAGCGTAGGAGATCACCTGAAACCCAAAAGATCTGACCAGCTTGGCCAGCAGGGCCACGTACACATTACTGGAGGTAACAAGAGGGGTACTTGGCCCCCAAGGACATCCTTGGGGGCCAACTACCCCTCCTATTACCTCCAGTAAGTACCACACAGCAGGATTGCTAAGTTCTCATAACAGGCCACGCCCCCTTTGCCCACCACTCTGCAAACGCGCTCCCTGGCGCACTCTTCGATGGGGATTGAAGTCCCTTTCACTGCTGGGGGTCCTTAGGGGCCAACTAGCTTACATCTTACCTCCAGTAAGCCCCACACAGTGGGATTGCTGAGAGTGGACACAGGCCACAACCACGTTCTCCACCACTCTGCAAACACACCTCCTGGCGCACTTTTGGTTGGGGGATGAAGTCCCCTTTCCTCATGAGGGTCCCTGGGGGCCAACTCTCGGGGGATGAAGTCCACTTGTGTCCTGAGGTCCTCAGGACACAAGAGGACCTCATTGCCCCACCAGCAGTGCGCCAAGAGGCGCGTTTGCAGAGTGGTGTAAAAAGGGGCGTGGCCTTGGACCGCCGCTCCGCAATCCAGCTGTGTGGCGCTTACTGGAGGTACCTGGTGGGCTAGTTGGCCCCCAGGGACCCTCAGGAATAAAGGGGACTTAATCCCCTAACTTAGAACGCGCCAGGGGGGGCATTTGCAGAGTGGTGCAGGGAGGGGGCGGGGCCTACGGCGAGATGCCGGCTTTTCTTTTTTATATTTTTTTAGAAGGGGGGCTGTGTGGTCCCCCTTCTTTTAGTATTTTTGAGGCCCTGTGGACCCATCCTCCAGGGCCTGACCCCTTTTTTAAAAAAAAGAAAAACGGAAGGGGGCCTCGCGGCCCCCCTCCCCAGGCCAATTTCGGCCCCGGGGACCCCATCCCCCGGGGCATGGCCACCTTTTTAAAATTTATTTATTGGGAAGGAGGGCCGCGTGGCCCCCCTTCCCTAGGCCACTTCTGGCCCTGGGGACCCCATCCCCTTGCCCAAAAGCAATTCTGCTTTGCTTGTTGGAAGCGAGAGCAGGGAGGTGGCGGTCCCCGGGGCTTGTTGGGCCCACGAGGCCCCCTGCGCATAAATCAAGATTGCCCCGGGGAAGTGGTGGTCCCCAGGGCAGGGTGGGGGGGCAGCAGCCCCCCACACATTTTTACAATGAAGACCCGGGGAGGTGGCGGTCCCCGGGGCTGCGGGGGGCCACGTGCCCCCGTGCATAAATAATAAAGCCCCGGGGAGGTGGCAGTCCCCAGGGCTGCGGGTGCCCCCGCGGGCCCCCGCTACATAAAACAGCATTGCCCCCAGGACCTGGCCCACCCGGGGGCTTTCAAAAACGAAGCGCGAAGCCCGCGCTTTGTTTTTTTTTTCATTTTTTCGGCCGGATTCGCACACCCAGCGCGAATTCTGCTGTGTTGTTTTTTTATGCTTTTTTTTCTTTTTTTCTGGCCCTGGGGTCCCTGTGGGACCCCAGAGCAGGCCTAGGGGTCAGGGTGTTTCTACCCTGCCCCCTTTTCTTGTTTTTTAACCTTTTTTCCACTGTTTTCTTGTGACTCGGTTACCGAGTGACAAGATGGCTGCCAACTCATTCTGGTTTGGAGTGTTGGTAGCCAATCAGAATTGAGCTTGTGCTCGGGAGGGATCGCGAACCCTCCTCGGTGCTCAGATATCGATATTTTTATTTTTTGAATTTCTCAGCAACTACTGAACGGATTTATACCATTTAAAAATAAAGGGCGCTTTCTGAACCAAGAGCTACCTTTTTGCCAAATTTGGTGTAATTCCGTTCAGCAGTTCGGGCTGTAGCCGTGTCTAAAGTTTCCTATGGAAATTAACATGGAGAAAACGCGTTTTGGGACCCCCCTTTTTTCTCGGCCCCTGCTTGACGAATCACCCCGAAACTTTCAAGACAGGACCTGACCTGAGTGAACCTTTTTTTGGGAAAATTTCGCGAAGATATTGGCAAATCAAAAAACGCTTTTCCTATGGAAACTAGTTCCTAACTATAACTACCTACTGGCGACCGCCAGTAGGTAATATTTATGTATATATATATATATATATATATATATATATATATATATATATATATATATATATCCACTTCACCACGTAACAGCAGTTGCAACGCACTCCTTCCACAAAATTAAGGCTCACTCTCGCTGGGGTTTTTGTCGGCTTTGGTACCATCAAATAAACCGATTCAAGCACAGCGAGAGTGAGCCTTAATTTTGTGGAAGGAGTGCGCGTTGCAACTGCTGTTGCGTGGTGATGTGGATATGGATACAGGGTTTCTCGGACCCTGACGCGCACCGCAGCTGCAGTGTCCCGGTTGTTCTGAGAAACGTGGAGAGGTTATATATATATATATATATATATACTCATGTAAACACATATTTCGATGTATTAGATACTATGTTGGTGACATTATTCATTGAGTGTGTTTTTATGGGTATTTAATTGTATATTTATATATTTATTTATTTATTTATTTATATTCTCCTATATTACAGATGGAATTGGAAATATTTATTTATTTATAGTATTTATTGAAACTGCCACAGAACTTTGGACATATTACCCGTGCATGGACATTAAAAAGAAAATTAAAAAGAGGATTAAACCAAGAGAAGAGAAATAGGAGAATAAAATAGAGATAAAAACGGAGAGAGAGAAAAAAAAGAAGAAAGACTATGTAACAAAGGCTGGTGTATGTATTTTTACTATGTTCACTTTTTGTGTGTTCTATCACGTGGTCTCAGCATTTAAAAAACATGGCGTTTTTACCCCTCGCTTGTGTGATCAAGGGCAAGTGGTGCCCGAAACGCGTAATCTGAGGTAAACTGCAATAAACATCTAAATTGCCTACATTCCGGTGGTTCGTGATTCCTTTGCAGCAGAACCGAGGGCTGACAGCGCTGCGAGCTGGCGGAGGATCTTTGTGATTTTTATATATATATATATATATATCAATCACCTCGCAATTTCACCTTCACCTTCAAGAATAACGAGCGTGGACCCAAATTCATGCTGCAGTGCATTTTATTTTCAGCAAACACAGATGTCAGGCATGACGTGTTTCTGCCGTCCAAGCGGCCTTGATCATGTATATATGTGTGTGTGTATATATATATATATATATATATGCAGAAAGTGTATCCACTCAAGAACAAATGGATACGGTGGAACTCCTCTGTGAGTATTCAAAAAGAAACTTTATTCAAGCGCTAGTGAGAAACAGACTGTCAACGCGTTTCGACTGCTCACAGCAGCCTTCCTAGTTCATATATATATATATATATATATATTTGCATATCTGTAAATGTGATCAACAAAAAACAGTGAGCAGACTAAATTCACAAATTTGGTACCCAGGTTTGCTGAGCATGGATAAACCGTCCAGCACAGAAATGTGGCGTAGGAATGTCCCTGTGCTATCTAGGTGATGAACCTCCCTCATTTCTTCTTATCCTGATTTCAGATTGAACCACATCCTTCCAGCTCTAACCACAGAGATGAAGGCAGTGGAAATGATGTCTCAGTTTGGGAATTGACTACTCAAGAATTGTATATGTTTATATTGCAAAAGCTTTACACCAACAACTGTTTGTTGAAAGACAGAGACTGTTGGAACCAGCACAATTAGATCACCCCACACCGAACACAGTTTACAACTGACCTAAAACAGAGAAATGACGCAGTGACGTGTGAGATAAGGTATATGTACATTGAGACGTCAGTCCTAGACACTGATTTCTGGTTCAGTAGATAAGCACCAGTGGCCCTGGGTGGCATAATGCCAGCATAGGAGGAGGGGTGTGTGCTATCACCTGTCATGGTATACACCGAAGGACAGAGATAACGTGCTGTGAGATAGGGTTATAGCACTGCAGCAACAGTAAACATGTACCGCAGATGGCTCCTTGTGATATGGAAAGGTATATGAGGGGTCAGCAGAGGCACAAGGCAAAGTCCACATCTGCATTTACAGAAGTAGGAAACTGCTCACTACCTCTTCGGCCCATCTGCAACAAGGTTTAATGGATAATGTGTATCATGAGGCCTAGGTTGCTGTGTCACACAGTCCAAAGGTGTGTGATTCACTAAGGATTGCAGGTAGACAAAAAGCTTCCGAGCACCCCCAAGCTTTACATCTAGAAGCCCTGATAGTGGATCAGCAACACTGGAGAAGAAGGGATTCCCTCCAAACAGATTTTTATAACCGTGTCCAGCTACATGGCGGCGTGATCCCGACCGGATTGTCACCTTTTCATTTCCTTGTAGACAGTCTCACTGCCATCTTTTGGGAGTTGCCTGGCTCCCTCTTTTGCTCTGGTGCGTCGAGCGCCATTTTAAACAGGGTTGTTGCCCTTTTTCTTACTTTTATGCTTTTATATTTCTCACTGTTTATTTAGTTGGATTTCCATTACCAGTAGAGACTGCCAGACAGGGGAGCCTGCTGACGTGTCTCAGGGGTTGCTTGACCCCTGTTTGAGGTTTTATTGATCCCCACCTATTCTACGGGGCTTCGTGCTGCATAGCACGTTAGGCCACGCCCCTGACCACGCCCCCAACCCATGGCAGGTTATTTCTGCACTGGAAAATTGCATCCGCATGCACCGGGTGCGCCGCTGGTGCACCAAAGGCAAGCCTGTCTGCACCCGCCCACGCCCAGTTAGCTCCAAGTGCCAGTTCCCCTGGATCGCCCAAGCCAGATTTGGGGCCTGATTACAGGTACACCCGCAATGTGCTTTTAGCGTTTAGGTCCGCAAGTAAGTGTACAGTTCCTTGTCCGCCCGACATGGCTGATATCTCTTTAACTGGCCATACACTTGCCTTTCATGTAACCTAGCTTTGGGCCCTTTCGCTCCCTCTCTTGGCCCTCCTGTCAGTATCCATGCCACTCAGATTAGCCCTGTATCCAACAAACGCCTGTCCTGTGTGCTCATCAACGCAAGATCATTGGTGAAGCACAACACAGAATTCCTCTTTTTTATGGAAACTTACAAACCTTCTCTCGCCTTTATCACTGAAACGTGGGCAAACTCCACTTCTGCTCCGGGTATTCTGGGAGCCATTCCTGCAGGTTATACCATCCACCGCCAGGATAGTCTTGACTGTAGGGGGGTGGTTTAGCGCTGATTTATCGATCCAATCTATCTCTTTCTTGCAACCCCTTGCCAGCTCCCTACTGTGAGGCGCTTTCTTTCAGCATCCTGTTATCTAATACCCAATCTTTTAAGGGAACTTTGGTCTACCGTCCCCCGAGCCCTCGCTCAGTCTTCACTCAAAAATTTAGCAGCCTATTAGAGGCGGACATTCTCCTAAGTGATTATGCAGTGCTGGGGGATTTTAATTTTCACCTGGAAGCCCAGTAAGATACTGCCACCTCAGCTTTCCTTCAGACCATGTCCTTCTTAGGTCTCCCACAGCTGAGTACTGGCCCAACTCACTCAGCAGGTCACACCTTAGACTGTATTTTCTCTAACTATTCCTCCCTGTCCATTAGTGACATTCTGCCTTTAACTTGGACAGATCATACAGCCATCTTGTTTTACATTACTGTCACGGCGCCGCCCCTCCCCACTAGATCTACTCCCCACACTGTCTCCACCCGAGCCTGGCACAAAGCTGGCTCAGATAATGTTGCCAAACTTCTACTTCACTCCCAACCTATCCTCTCCGACGACCTGAATACTGCCCTTACCCAGTACACTAATTGGATTGACTCGGCTGCCTGTAAGGTGAACCCCCAAGTCAGAGAAACAAGGCCTCTGCCCCTTGGTTCTCAGGAGACTTGAGAACTCTTGAACAGAACTGTAGAAGGCAAGAAAAAAAAGGTGGTGACACGAATACAATAATGCAGAAAGTAGGAAATATAAGAATTGTCTGAGTACCTATAAAGCTAGGATTCTTACAGCAAAGGCTGCTTACTTTACTAATAAAATCGAGGCAGCAAACAACTCTTCTAGAGAACTCTTTCAAACAGTCACTAAGCTTACAACAGATTCAAACAGGTACTCTAATGACGCTAGCCAATCGTTCTGCGACTCCTTGGCTAGTTTCTTTCTTCAGAAAGTGGCTAACATCTATAATAACTTTCCTTATCCTAATACTTCTTCTCTTCACAGTTGCATCTTTTCTAGTCCTTCCTTGGTCGAGCCCACTTTTATCTCTTTCACTCCTCCTTCCACCGAGACAATCACAAGACTGATTAAATCCGCCTGATCGGGTTCCCCGGTGACCCATGTCCACCTAAGGTAGCCACTCGTATTGCTGAAACAATAGCCCCTACTCTGACTAATATTTTTCAGCCTATGTTTCAATATGGTTTTTTCCCAGTTAGTTGGACAAAGGCGTCAGTTCTCGCTCTTATAAAGAAACCTTCGTTACATCCTTCAGATCCAAACTGTTATTGCCCTGGATCATGTCTCCTCTTGCCTGCTAAGCTAATCGAGAAAGAAATGAATACTGAACTCGTTAAGTTCATTTCAGATAATAACTTGCTGGATGCCACCCAATTTGGTTTCAGCTCTGGCCACAGCACGGAAACAGCACTAATCGAGAGAGGAAATTAGGGAATCCCTCGACCTGGGTGGCAAAGCTGCCCTGATACTGCTAGATCTGTCAGCGGCATTTGATACTGTTAACCATGGCAGACTGCGAGCTTGTCTAGCAAGTATTGGTATCACTGGCACTGCCTTGAATCGGATACTGCTAGATCTGTCAGCGGCATTTGATACTGTTAACCATGGCAGACTGCGAGCTCGTCTAGCAAGTATTGGTATCACTGGCACTGCCTTGAATCGGATACTGCTAGATCTGTCAGCGGCATTTGATACTGTTAACCATGGCAGACTGCGAGCTCGTCTAGCGAGTACTGGTATCACTGGCACTGCCTTGAATCGGATACTGCTAGATCTGTCAGCGGCATTTGATACTGTTAACCATGGCAGACTGCGAGCTCGTCTAGCGAGTACTGGTATCACTGGCACTGCCTTGAATCGGATACTGCTAGATCTGTCAGCGGCATTTGATACTGTTAACCATGGCAGACTGCGAGCTCGTCTAGCGAGTACTGGTATCACTGGCACTGCCTTGAATCGGATACTGCTAGATCTGTCAGCGGCATTTGATACTGTTAACCATGGCAGACTGAGAGCTCGTCTAGCGAGTACTGGTATCACTGGCACTGCCTTGAATCGGATACTGCTAGATCTGTCAGCGGCATTTGATACTGTTAACCATGGCAGACTGCGAGCTCGTCTAGCGAGTACTGCTATCACTGGCACTGCCTTGCATCATCTCAGCTCATTCCTTCACCGTCGCGAACAGGCTGTCCATCTGGAAAACTTTGTTTCTCACTCTATTTCCCTCCCGTGTGGGGTCCCTCAGGGTCCTCACTGAGCCCGACGTTGTTGAACATCTAAGTTCCCCCTCTGGCAGAACTCATGAATTCGTTTGGGTTTGCTTTTACTTCTCACGCCAACGATACGCAAATTATCTCCCTTTCCAATGACACAACGGGTACAGGAACCAATTTCTCTCATTGTATGCAGGCCGAGAACCAATGGATGGCAGAGAACTGCCTCCAGTTGAACTCAGGAAAGACAGAGGTCCTGCTCTTTGGAGCGCAGCCCTCGTTTTGGACGCCCACCTGGCTGGTGACCCCCAAGACATGGGTGCCCTCCCGTCTCCTGCCAACAAAACCCGCAACTTAGGTTTCCTGATCAATAACAAACTGTCTCTTACTGACCAGGTCAATGCAGTCACTTCCAAGGTCTTTCACAATCTCTGGCTGATAAAGAAGACACTCCTTTTATTCATCCTCAGCTTCAGAAGACGTAGTTACTTCCCTTGTTCTGTCCAGACTTGATGATTGCAACAGTCTGCTTTTAACTGCACACCGACACGTGCTAAACTGGATACAGACTTCACAAAGTAGAGCCGCTCGGCTCCTTCTTAAAATCCCTAAACATCAATCGGTGGCTAAACCTCTGAGGAAGCTGCACTGGTTGCCCATCAGGCAGAGAGTTCCTTCAAGGCTTTATGTATGGCCTATAAAGCCTTACATGATCAAGGGCCCTTGGTCCTCAAAAACAGCTTCCACGGGTACTTTCCCAACAGCCCACTGAGATCTTCTTTCGCCAAAACCGTGATCCTACCCGGATTCGAACGCGTGACCCGGGGCGGCCGCGGCTTTGGGCGTGGAGCCTCTCAAGCTTGGAATGAGCTTTCTTTACACATCAAAGCTTCCCCAAATCTTCAGATTTTCAGAAAGACCCTCAAGACTTGGCTTTTTAATTCTTCATAATGGGTTTCGTTTACCTTCCCGGTCTACCTGCCGCAATGTCGGTAGCGCCAAGACACCCTCTGGGTATTCGAGCGCTCAATAAACCAATTCAACAGCTGCAATGGTGCCCTCTTTACCTCTTGTGGTGTTAGGTGTACTTGTGGTCATGAATGCACTAGTGTGGCTTCCTCCCAGCACACACCGTCCTCACTCCTGCTGCATATGACAAGGGTCTGAGCTAGTGACCGAGGCCAGATGCTCGTGGGCTGTCTGTCCCTTTCCCTCAGAGATTCAAGACCCGAGCGTCGAGCTGCCTCTTCAGATGGCCCTATAGAAAACCTGGACTCGTGCAACACCTCTCCCAGGTGTGACATCTGCCCCCTGAACCACAACTGTATTCACACAACATTCTCACCCCTCAGCCTAACTGAATGTCTAGTACTTGGCCCGTCTCCTACTTTCACCACTACCTCAAAACACTACACATACCATTTACTGCACTGATGCCATGCTTCGCCCACCTCCCCCCACTCCGCTTTTCACCCCCAGGCCAAGGGAAATCCAGGATTCCAAACATGGCCATAGGTTG
Organism: Calotriton arnoldi; assembly: GCA_963921515.1. Taxonomy (NCBI): domain Eukaryota; kingdom Metazoa; phylum Chordata; class Amphibia; order Caudata; family Salamandridae; genus Calotriton; species Calotriton arnoldi. The sequence goes on from CAWUFW010002447.1 coordinate 2,162,035, forward strand.
TTCAGTATGCCACGTGCCTCGCTGTAATGAAGGATCCCCTCCTAACCATCATCAGCTCTCAGGGTGGGCGATGGGCCAACCTTCGGTCCAGGAATCTTACGCCCGCCTTCGCCTCTCTTCCTCCTAATGCTATTGGTGGGAGAGCTTCCATAGCCCGGTCTCTGACAAGCCTGTCTGTCCGGAGCCCCTACCTGAACCTCAAACCCTCATAGTACTGACCAGATGGTCACTAGCAGGCGGCGGCTTGTGCTCTCCTCTCGGACAGACGTGATTCGCAGAGTTGGCGCTTTATTTAGTTTTACCGCAAACTGAAACTTGCTCTCGTTGATATGACAAATGCCCCTCGAGAACACTGCTCGCCAGTTTCTCAAAGTCATCAATTCCACCCTAAAACAAGGAATATTGCTGAGTGCGCTACAATCTGATGGGTTGTGCACCTGCTCCAGGTTCTGAGCCATGAACTGGGATGCGGCCCTGAGTGACTACCAGCGGCTGAGGTTCATTCAAGCATTCCACCATCACTGCTCGGTATGCCCCATTGCGATGACGGCCTTTTGGGTGGGACAACTCTGCCACCCGCCCTGATGAGCAATCATAAACGAGGTGGGGGTAAAACCTAGCGCCTTGACAAAATGTGTAAGTCCACCGTTGGGCTGTGTGGAAAATCTCGCCGACCGAACACCAAATCCCCTAAATCAGTGTGTGCGCCCCGGACCGACCGTGATTTTGTGCTCGGTCTAAGCAGCAGTCAGGGCCGGGCTGGGTCCAGGCGCCAGGCCCAGGCGCCCTGCCAGGGGTGCTATGGAGATGGCATGTTTGCCTCCGAGGCCTGCGGTACGAGGTATCAATTGTCCGCCTGACAAACACCCCGATGAATGCACAGAAACTGAAGACGGTTCAATAGACAGGGCGTTTTCTCTCCCTCTGTCCCTGCACAATGGCCGCATTCTGTGCACTGTCAAAGGAAGGCACTTTGGGAGGGGGCGGGGGCGTCTTACCTGGGGAGAAGCACCGGCGCGTGGAGGCCTGAGGCTCCGGAGCCAGGGAGCAGCCGTGGACGTCAGGGCACCCCTCAGTCAGAAGCTTCACTGCACCCCAGAGGTGGGACTTTACCTATGACAGCGCTGCGGCACGAATTTCATCATTACCACCATCAGGAGCCATGGAGCGAGTGTGACAGCTGAGCGCACGGTTCGGATGACAACAGGTTTGATGTCACACTTTCACCTCTTAACCCAGTTCTTTTCATTGTGTGCAGCTTGACTCACTGTTAATGTTTTACGTCTAGGGCCTTATCTCATAAATGCCTCTAAGGTCAAATGTCATGAAGGTTTGTGTTTTATTGAGTTATCATAGCCTTATTTTTCATCGTGTACAGCGCTTTATCCTGCCGTTAGCGCTGTAAAAGAAAATTGTTTTCACTCGTCTCAAATCCTCATCTTTTCAAACTTAGCAGTAGGACAGCATGCTGAGAAAGGCCACAAGGATTCATATCGGTGACCTGCCCGTTAACTCACAGATCTTTGCAGTCAGCGTGTTAACCCACTGAGCTATCTTACCAACTGACAAACAGGAAGTGTTTCAAATAATGATTATTACAAACAAAAGCATGCCATTGTAGTGGCATACCCTGCACCAGAGGGCAGCATGTTCATGTCTCTGATTTGACAACGGCATATGACTGTATTTAGTTATACATGAGGAGTTTTGCTCTACATGTGTCCTGTAACTACCTCAGCGAGCTGGTCTATAGACCCTAACACACAGGATTGTACCAGGTATCAACTTTATGGCTCTACATTTCTGCCTCAGGTCACCCGGGAGTCTTTCTGGCAATACAAAAAGCCATTCCAGCATTTAATATTTCCCTCCATTTAGGAGGCTGCAAGGCAGATTAAAACGCACTGATTGCACTTTCGTAGTGAAAAATAGTATAACACAAGCCCCACTTGTGTGCAACCAAATCTCCGCTGTTAGAGACTTGCTCAGTTTTTGTAGGCACGAAAGGTGGTTAAAAGTGAACACACCCCATCTCTTTGTGTGTGGAAACGGTTCAGAAGATGCATCACATTCAAATGTAATCTTATGTTGGTGCCACACACAAGTGCACCAGGTTTTGTTTCGACGTGTGCAGAAAAAAAACACAATTTTCTTACACACTAACATATCATTGTGTATTCACAATTTACATCAGACACAATCAACATGTCGGCTCACAACATATGAAAAAGGGTCGAGTAACATCGTCTGAGGTCACGGCAAGGGCACCCTCGAAAACAGGCAGGTGAGGAGAGGAGTGACACCGCGGATCGAGCACACGAAGAAACGGAGCACTATAAATCACTACACAACACACCAGGATTTTGTCACTCTAAACGCTTCTCTCGTCGATGTGGCTTGTCAATATTTTGGCACTAACAACCCTGTGCGGGGCGTCTACTGGATTCAACATCTGTCAGGCCATTTTACCAATGGGTGTGGCACCCACATTCTTAGGTCTGAGTTTTGACAGCGCAGCAGTCGAATTGACCTATTGCCAGGGCCTTTAGAAGTATGCGACTGTGCGGCCGCAGCGTTTTTCGCATAATTATAGATTTGCCGCATGTGCCACATAATCCACCATCTACTGCATAAGCTACAGATTTTAACAAAGAGAATTGGTTCTAGCTCAAACGGTTCAAAAGTTACTAAAAGCACAGTGGCAGGTGCTGCCGTGCAGTGGAAGTCTTTTTGCAAAGCTTGAGTGGTCACCTTTCTATTACTTATTTTTCTATCTGAGAATTAAACTGGAAATAATAAGGTGCAACCAATCCCCAGACAGTGTTAACAAGTGTAAAAATGAAAAAATAATGACTTAACACAATCATAAAATGTGCGACATTAGCCGCATAATTCGATTTTAGCCATTGGCTTGTGACCTTGTCAATCATGTCTTGGCTCAGCCCATTGGAGTATTTGTGTCACCTCTGATGCTATTGGTTCGCCTCCACTGCTTTGCTGTGTGAACTGCTTTATGGCTAGATGCATATGTACCTGCTGGCTCACTCCCTGTGTCTCACTCTGTTCTCCCTACTCCTCCTCACCGCCCCCACAGCCCGCCCCTCCCTCTTGTCCCTCTCTTCAGACCCTCTCTCCTTCTTATCCTTGCTATTCGTTCACACTTTTGGGCACATTTATTTCCCCCATCAATTTGTGCTGAGGAGGAAGAAGGTTTCAACGTTAGAAGCTAAAATAAGGCATTTTTTCATTAAATATGGGCGTCTCCCACATAAACCAGGAGTGTTAGCAAGTATGGTGCTGGCAAACACTGCACTGAATGGTAGAAAAGAGGAGTTTGCAAGATGCACAGGGGTCTCACCACCAGTACAAGCGACCCGTGCTGCTTGCAGGGAGGGCGTGCATCACCCTGCATCACACTAGATGGCTTATAACGAGGGGTAAAGAAGGGGTTACCTCTGAGTGGGCCCCTTTTACAGCATTGTGATGGATTGCTGGCACCTACTTGGAAAAGCATGAGGGTGACTGAAAAAATAACAAGAGCAGATGATAGAATTTCCTTAAATGTGAGGCTGACTGGCCTGGGATGAAAGGGCCCCAAGAACCATTTAATTGGATGACTTTGTGGTAGAAATACAAATATGGGACCCATCTCTAACTAACAGGAAGCCTGCTAAGATGGGTCAAATAGATTAAACAGGTGTCCACCATATAATCCTTACTTGTAAAGCGTGAACATATCACCCATTAGGGTTTCAAGGCGCTGGGGGCCGTCGGGGAGATTAAGTGAGCTATCGCCCAGAGTCACATGATGCTGAGCTGAGCTGCCACCAGTGCCAGGATCGAACTGCCAATCAGCCACTCTGGCTGCTGCGCCACACCTCTCCCTACCATATCATACTCTTGTAGATTGTGCGCTATGTAAGTGGCAATCAAGAACATGACTGTCTTGGGAAAGAATTGGTCAGATGATATAAAAAAATAATTCTAAATATGCTGGCAGTGGTGTCTGTGCGCTTAGAATATTTATTGTGTCGTGAAAATGTGGCATTCTTGCCCATTAGTGCAGTTTCTGCACATTATTCCACATTTATTTCTAAATCTACTGTCATTAATTTCATGATACGGATTGCATAAGGTTGGTCCTTGGAGCTGTCGTCATTGGTGCTCCCTATCTCTTATTGCTCCTTAGAGTTCACATCCTTGGTGCTCCCTATCTCTAATGGCTCCTTGGAGCTGTCGTCATTGGTGCTCCCTGTCTGTCTTGGCTCTTTGGAGCTGTCGTCATTGGTGCTCCCTGTCTCTTATGGCTCCTTAGAGTTCACATCCTTGGTGCTCCCTATCTCTTATGGCTCCTTGGAGCTGTTGTCATTGGTGCTCCCTGTCTCTTATGGCTCCTTGGAGCTGTCGTCATTGGTGCTCCCTGTCTGTCAAGGCTCCTTGGAGCTGTTGTCATTGGTGCTCCCTGCCTCTTATGGCTCCTTAGAGTTCACATCCTTGGTGCTCCCTGTCTCTTATGGCTCCTTGGAGCTGTCATCATTGGTGCTCCCTTTCTGTCAAGGCTCCTTGGAGCTGTCGTCATTGGTGCTCCCTATCTCTTATTGCTCCTTAGAGTTCACATCCTTGGTGCTCCCTATCTCTAATGGCTCCTTGGAGCTGTCGTCATTGGTGCTCCCTGTCTGTCTTGGCTCTTTGGAGCTGTCGTCATTGGTGCTCCCTGTCTCTTATGGCTCCTTAGAGTTCACATCCTTGGTGCTCCCTATCTCTTATGGCTCCTTGGAGCTGTTGTCATTGGTGCTCCCTGTCTCTTATGGCTCCTTGGAGCTGTCGTCATTGGTGCTCCCTGTCTGTCAAGGCTCCTTGGAGCTGTTGTCATTGGTGCTCCCTGCCTCTTATGGCTCCTTAGAGTTCACATCCTTGGTGCTCTCTGTCTCTTATGGCTCCTTGGAGCTGTCATCATTGGTGCTCCCTTTCTGTCAAGGCTCCTTGGAGCTGTTGTCATTGGTGCTCCCTGTCTCTTATGGCTCCTTAGAGTTCACATCCTTGGTGCTCCCTATCTCTTATGGCTCCTTGGCGCTGTCGTCATTGGTGCTCCCTGTCTGTATTGACTCCTTGGAGCTGTCGTCATTGGTGCTCCCTGTCTGTCGAGGCTCCTTGTAACCTTATGTTGGTGACACACAGTTCAAGTGCACCAGGTTTTGTTTCGACGTATGCAGATAAAACACAACTATCTTATACACTAACATGTCATTGTGTAGTCACAATTTACACCAGAGACAATAAACATGTCGGCTCACAACATATGAAATATAGCCCAGTGACATCGTCTGAGGTTTAGGTACCCTTGAATACAGGCAGGTGAGAGGTGTCACTCAACGCGGATCCAGCACACGAAGAAATAGAGCACTTATAAATCACTACACAACACGCCATGATTTTGTCACTCTAAACACTTCTCTCGTGGATATGCCTTGTCATGATTTTGGCACCAACAACCCTGTGCGGGACGCCTACTGGATTCGAGATCTGTCAGACCATTTTTTTTTTGAGTTTGAAAGGAAAATTTTATTGATACGATATAAAACACATTGCAATAAAATACAGAAATATAGAATACAATTTAGTTATGTAATTTGTTAAGGCAATATGGGGAAAGGGGAGGAGGAAAGGAGGGAAAGAAAGAAATGAGAATTCAGTTATTTCTTATTATATCATAACTACTTATATAATTACTAATTTGTAATTAGCAACAAAACGAAAGAGAAAGCAGAACGGCAAATAGATAGCATTGATAAGAAAAACAGGTATAAATAAACTAGTTATAAGTCATGCAGGTTTAGAAACTTCTTCAACTCGGGGGTCATGGACTTGTGATAACTTTGCAGATACATCAAGAAAATGAGTAATGGGTGACCGTAGGAAATCTCTTTTGATTGCAAGGGAAATGGGATGAACATAAGATCTATCTAATCTATGGTTATAACAAACCCCATACCACCAAGCACGGTAGGAGACATTAGTATTATCTTTCCATTCCCGGGTAATCTGTTGGAAAACAACTGCAAGGAGTAGGTCAATAATATGGAAATTGTGTGAGTGGGAAACCCAGTCATCAGATACACTAGCTAGAAATATATTTACAAAGGAGAAGGGAATTTGTGTATGAAATATGGTATTAATTTGTTTCCAGACTTGTTTCCAAAAATTATAAACGTGAGAGCACATAAATAACATATGTTTTAAGTCTGCTGGAGTTGTATTACAAGACCAACAGGAAGGGGAGAGGGTAGAATTCATTTTGTGTAATGAAACAGGGGTAAGTAAAAGTCTGTTATAAACGTAAAATAAAGTTTGAGTGGTATTAGCGGCTCTTGAAGATTTCCTAATTTTAATCCAAACCTTATTCCACGTAGAAATTGAAAAGGAAAATTGGAGATCGGTTTCCCAGGTGAGCTCCACTTCCGTTTTATCTCTAGTAAGTGGAAAAGGTGTTAAAAGTTTGTATACTTGGGATGCAGATGGTGAGAGAGGCAGGATTGACAGAACCGTTGGAGGTGAAGAGGAAGGGGTAGATATGAGTGTCAAACAATTGTAAATTGATTGTATTAGTGAGATTAAAGAGGTGTATTTATATGCAGATGAAGAGGGTAGAGAGAAACATGTTTGGGCAACTGTAAATGACATCCAAGTATCATCATGATAAAGTTGGTGGATCCAATGAAGCCATTTAACAAACCAATCTCTCCAAAAAATGACCCTATTATTTATCTTAAGATCTTTATTGTACCATATTGAGGATTGCAGAAATTTATCTTTAGGAGAAAGATGATTAGTAAGTAAAAGATGGAGTATTTTGCAAGAATTATTAAAAATAGGAAGAGAGAATGACAGAGGATGCTGTGTAAAAGATAAAAAATCTTGAAAAGAGAAAGGTTGAAGAAAGGATTTTTCAATGGTAGTCCATAATGGTTGAGATGTAGTATCTGCATCATCTAGGAGCAGTAAAGAGGATTGTTTAAGAGAGAATGCAGTATGATAGGATTGAAAATCTGGGAAATTAACGCCTCCTAAGTGTTTAGGTCGTTTAAGTTTATGCAGAGACATACAAGGTTTTTGTTGTTCCATAAAATTTTGATAATATAGAATATATTATTTTAAAGTGGGAGTTAGCGATGTTTATAGGGATATTGGAAATTTAAAAAGAATTATAGGAACTAACATCATTTTTATCGTGTTAAGACGGCTCCATCATGATAAAAACAGAGGGTTCCATCTGGATGTGGTAGACCTTAAAAGAGTTTGTAATTCTTTTAAATTAGTTAATATAGAATCTTTAATACAAGATTTAAACCACAAACCTAGATATTTGATTTTATCAGAGTTCCATCTAAAACCAGAAGAAATATATTCTACTGAAAAACATAACTTGTTCAATGGAAGGATTTCACATTTGTCAACATTTAACTTATAACCAGACACAGATGCAAACAAAGCTACTTCAGATAAGAAAGCCGGCAGAGATGACTGTGGTTGTGATAAAAAGAGCAAAATATCATCCGCATACACAGATAATTTTAATTGGTTAGTTCCATATTTAAAACCTGTAATTTGAGAATTTGAACGAATTCGTATCAAGAAAGGTTCGAGGGCAAGTATAAAGAGAAGTGGTGAAAGAGGACATCCTTGTCGTACCCCACGATGTAAAGGAAAAGACGGTGAAATAAGACCATTAGATAGTATGGAGGAAACCGGAGAAGAGTATAATAAAGAAATATAATTTATAAAATTATGACCAAAACCAAACCAGGACAAGGTAGAAAAAATGAAGGGCCAACCAACTCTATCAAAAGCTTTTTCAGTATCCAAAGAGATGGCAGCTAACAAATCTTTAAATGATTTGGCTTTGGTAAGGACATTAAAAAAGAGTCTAGTGTTATCCGAAAGATGTCTACCTTTAATGAAACCACATTGTTCACGACCAATCAATAGAGGCAAAAAATTCTCTAAACGAAGAGCTAGAATTTTTGCTAAAATCTTGTAGTCTAGGTTAATTAAGGAAATGGGTCTATAATTTTTACACAGATTATGATCTTTACCGTCCTTGGGAAGTAAGCATATCAAAGCTTCTTGAAAAGAGCCACTGGATTTTCCAGAAGAAATAAAGAAATGAAATAATTGATATAATTTAGGAATAAGAATTCGAGAGAAATGTGAATAAAATTCAATTGTGAAATCGTCAGGTCCTGGGGCTATACCACGTTTAATAGTACGAATAGCATTGATAATATCCAACTCTCGAATATCTTCATCCAATATTGAAAAATCTAGATCAGGGGAGGAAGGCGGAATAATAGAGGATAGATATTGAGATATATCCTCTTGAGGTACAGAGGACTCAGGAGTATAAAGAGATTGAAAGAATTGAGTAAATTCTGATAAGATATCTTCATTTTTGTAAACCATGCGATTATTAGAATTAAGAATAGAACTAATCTTAGTGCGTTCTTTTTTAATTTTGAGATAATTAGCCAAAAGTTTTCCGGCCTTATTTTGACCACCATAATAGTTGGCTGAAGACTTGAGTAGAAATGAATTAGCATTATCTGTAGAAATTTTGTTGAATTCAAATTTAGCCCGAACAAGTTTGTCTAAACAGGATTTAGAATTAGTGTGAAAAAACGAGTATTCTAATTGTTTAATTTGCGCCGTAAGAGATTGTAGTTTAAGTAGAGAAGATTTCTTTCGATGAGATACAAAAGAGATAATAAAGTCCCTGGAGGCTGCTTTAAAAGTGTCCCATATGACTTGTGGAGACATAGAAGGAGTCTCATTCTCAAGAAAGAAAGTGGTGGCAAAAGCTTCAAATTCCTGGGTAAAATTAGAATCTAAAAGAAGATAGTTATTAAATCTTCATCTTCTGGTACCTTGTGTGCGGAAAAAGAGATCTAAGTTTAAGGTAACCAGCGCGTGATCAGAAATTAGTATAGAGCCGATGTCAGAATGTGTAATATGTTGTGTGAGTGCTTTTGAGGTAAACAGGTAATCTATACGTGATTGGGAGGAATGTACCGGAGAAAAGAAAGTATACTCTAAAAGTGTGGGATTGCATAATCGCCAAGCATCTACTAATGACCGCTGTTGAATAGTGGATGTAAACTGGGAATACATAGGAGAGGGAATAAATTTAGATTTAGAATTACGATCTATAATAGGATCCATAACCATATTACAATCACCACCAACTAATAAAAACTCATCTTGAAAGGACATCAATTTGGATATCGCAGGCCAAAAGGTGATGTCTGGGGCAGTAGGTGCATAAAGATTAAAGAGAGTCATGGGGATATTGTTAAGTAACAATGAGACAGAGACCCATCTACCCATATTATCCGACTCTTGCGTGAGAACATGTAAGTCAAGACGTTTATGACATAAAATGACTATGCCATTACGATTTCCTGTGCCTGGAGAGGCAAAAACATTACCTACCCATTGTCTTTTGAGTTTAGGAATTTCCTTATCTACAACATGAGTTTCCTGTAGTAATGCTATATCACATTTTAAATTAGCTGAATGAGTTAGTACCCTGTGGCATTTTATCGGAGAACCTAAACCTTTAACATTCCATGAAACAACTTTTAGAGCCATTTATAACAATCTAGATAATATAAGCATTATATAACAATAATTAAAACAACAAAAAATTGACATCATAAAAGTAATAGTGATTAACAAAGAATATGTAAAACCGTACCAGCAATAATTAATAGTAAAAAGGTAAAAACAAGTAGTCATGAAAAAGGAAGAGATAATAAAGAAAGTTAGAAATAGAAAGGAAGAGAAGAGAAGAGAGAGAAAGAAAAGAAGAGAAAAGAGAGAAAAAAGAGAAAGAGGAAAGAAAAGGAAAGGGGAAAGTTCATCAATGAAAAGGAAAAAGAATCGGAAAAGAGAAGAAAACGATGGAACAAAAGAAGAAAGATAAGTACAACAGGAAAGAAATATAAGCTATAAAGTTCAAAAACACAATAACCAACTACAAATAACATAGACAGGATGAGGGTGGTGAAGCCACATAAGGAAAATGGCACAACTAACCGGGCAACCCAGGGCGGACCGGGCAGGGAGGACATCATCCAAAACAGACCGGGGATGACAAAAATCATGTATGAGACATGACCGCACCTAACAAAGGAGAAAAACACGACAAGTGAGAAGCATATAGGGAAACTAGCAAAATATGGAACAAAATTAGAAACAAACAATTAAGTCTCTTGGAGAAAAAACATATTAAGCCACTGGCGCTTCAAAGCTAAGCAGAAGCAAGTATAGACACATCCATCTCTTCTTCTAGACATTGGTCCAAGAATCTTTGTAGTAGAGCAGGATCTTCGTAGTTCATAGTTCTGTTTTTATATGTGACTTTGAAAAGGCAAGGGTGGAAGAGTCCAAATCTAGCATTGAGAGAACGAAGAGCTGGTCTCATATCCAGGAATTTTTTTCTGCGATCTGCTGTTTCTTTGGCGTAATCTTGAGCAAAAAAGAGATTAGAACCCTGCCAAGAAATACGGCCCTTGACTTTAGCAGCTTGTAAGACCTTCAATAAATCTGTGTATTCCAAAAATATATAATAACTCCTCTAGGTTTGGTTGAAGAGGTCGATATAGTTGGACTTCGACCCAAATGGTGAGCTCTTTGAATGTTCAAAACAGGAGACCTAGAAATATCAAGAATTTGTGGGAGGAACGACTTAAAAAATGAGATGGGGTCTGAGCCTTCCAAGCCTTCTGCCAAACCATATATTCATAAATTATTGCGTCGATTGCGGTTTTTGAGATTTTCCACTTGCTTTTTGAGAAATAGAATGTCAGATTTCATCGAAGGAACTTGGTTCACCACAACTTGGACAGATTCCACCTGTTGCTCCATCTGCATGACCCTATTTTCCATAGTAGACCACTTGTCATCTAAGGATTAAAGACGTTTATTCGTTTCTTCCATGTATGGTCGAAGAGCACGTATTTCTTCGAGAAGCACATCCATAGCATTTGGTGGAGGAGACGTAGCAGGTGAAGGAGGATCTTTTTTAACCCGTTTGCCAGAAGATAACGAAGATGAAGTGGTCAACTTCGGATTAAGATTGTTGGTGGAAAGTGGAATACTGGAAGACGTTGCCGAAGTTCCCATATGGAGAAGTGGTGTGTTACCTTCAGAATTTTCCATATTTATTGAAAGAACTGAATAAGGGTTGTGGTCTGCCAAAGATGAAATTGGTAAAGGAGAACCAACAGCACGATGTGTGGATTTCGTTCTCCCCATAAAACTCCAGATAAGATTGGAATACTTAGTAAAAGCACAGCAACAGTCACTGTAAGGTAGAATTGTTATGCTTCCTGACTGAAAATATTGTTATTGAAATATCAATTTCCAGGTGGTCCAAGTGTGAGAGGAGTAGTGAAAACTAGGTCATCCATTTAGAAACAAAATGAAAACCTAGTGTAACATTTCTTTTCCGTAACATAGTAATATGAGACCTCAAAGACCACAATGACCACAATGACAAATACAAAGTTAATGAGGAGAAAGCGCCATCCATAGCAAGTTAATATTCTTTCTTTTTGCAGACATTCAATGTTATAATACTCGCTCTATTAAACTTCACTGTGTCGTTTCATCCAGCGTCGCATCGATTTCAACCCTATATATAATACGAACATTATGGATCCATTGCACAATTGTTTCCAGACTCTGCAGCTCATATGAGTAACTGATACTCAATTACTGGCTGAGTACAGTGAGAGTCGTGAAGTCAATAGAAAAGCTCAGTTGGAGTAGGAGTTTTTCTGTTTGAATTACCCTTTACGCTGCTACGCGGTAAAGCAGGATGAGACAAAATGGCGGGTGCGAGTTCCGTGAGGAAAAACGCACCGGCCGCATTTGACGGTAAAGAATGCTCACAGGAGCAGAAACAGGGCGGAAAACGTTTCTCGAGTCCTTCGCGTCGTGGAAACCATCTTTAAAGTGCAGCTACACGGAAGAGGTCCGTTGGAGAAGCCGACACTCCGTCCGAGCCGCCGCGGAGTCCCCTCAGCGAGCGGCCATCTTCGATCGGCGTCAAGCCACGTCCCCCCTGTCAGACCATTTTACCAATGGGTGTGACACCCACATTCTTAGGTCTGAGTTTTAACAGCGCAGCAGTCGAATTGATCTATTGCCAGGGCCATTAGAAGTTTACGACTGTGAGGCCGCAGCGTTTTTCCGCATAATTATAGGTTTGTCGCATTTGCCACATAATTCACCATCTACTGCATAAGCGACAGGTGCTGCTGTGCAGTTGAACTCCCTTCGCAAAGCTTGAGTGGTTACCTTTCTGTTACTTATTGCTATATCTGAGTGCTAAACTGGAACTAATAAGGTGCAACCAATGCCCAGACAGTGTTAACAAGTGTATAAATGACAAAATAATGACGTAACACTATCATAAAATGTGCGGCATTACGCCGCATAATTCGCGGTTTCTTGCCACATGTTTCTCAACCCTGCCACATAATTTGGCCCTCCCCTACCCTTTAATTCCAGTGGCCCTGCCTATTGCTAATAATATGCATAGAGAGGGCTTTGGGGCAGTCACCAATAACCTTTGGTTTTTTGACTAACTGTTTTCAGCCATTGGCTTGTGACTTTGACAATCACATCTTGGCTCAGCCCATTGGACTATTTCTATCACGTCTGATGCTATTAGTTCTGCCTCCACTGCTTTGGTATGTGGACTGCTTTATGGCTAGATGCATACTCACCTGCTCCTGCTGGCTCCCTCCCTGTGTCTCACTCTGTTCTTCCTACTCCTCACCCCCTCCACAGTCCGCCACTCCCTCTCGTCCCTCTCTTCCGACCCTCTCTCCTTTCTTACCCTTGGTATTCGTTCACACTTTTGGGCACATTTATTTCCCCCATCAATTTGTGTTTAGGAGGATGAAGGTTTAAAAGGAAGAAGCTAAAATAAGGCCTTTTTTAATTAAATATGGGCGTCTCCTACATAAATCAGTAGTGTTGGCAAGCCTGGTGCTGGCAAACTGTGCACTGAATATTAGAAAAGAGGAGTTTAGAAGATGCACAGGGGTCTAAACACCAGTACAAGTGACCCCTGCTGCTTGTAAGGAGTGTGTGCATCACCCTGCATTACACTAGGTGGCTCATAACGAGGGGTAAAGAAGGGTTTGCCTCTGAGTGGACCACTTTTATAGCATTGTGATGGATTGCTGGCATCTACTTGGAAAAGCATAAGGCTGACTGAAAAAAGAACAAGAGCAGAATGATAGAATTTACTTTAATGTGAGGCTGACTGGCCTTGAGTTGTGTTCCTGGGATGAAAGGAACACGAGATCCATTTAATTGGATGACTTTGTGGTAGAAATACAAACATGGGGCACATCTGTAATTAACAGGGAAGCCTACTAAGATGGATAAAATAGTAAGTCTGGGCGGTGAACTACGCGGAGCTCACGGAGTTTCGAAAAACTCCGCTCCGCATAGCAGAGGTTTTTTCCTCGCTTGCGTTCGTCAATGTCAAGTTGACGAGCGTGAGCGAGGACAATCAACCTCCCGGCGAGATTTCTCAACGCAGGCGGTCAGATTTCTCAATGCGAGTGGTCGCGTATGCTTGCGACCGCTCGCGTTGAGAAACCATCCGTTCGCGTTGAGAAAGCTACAGCTCTAGTAAAAATCTACTCGAGCGGCAGAAAGGAAGCAGCGCCCGCTTGCGCTGTGCATGGTGCGGTTCGCAATGATTGCACAATGAGGACAAGCACCTAGCCCTGAAAATCACCGCGAACGGCATTTATCTAATGCACTCTGCTGCTTGTGGAGCTCCGCGTAGCGCAGCGAACTCCGCCCAGACTTATAAAATAGATACCTGTCGTTATTGGTGCTCCCTGTCTGTCTCGGCAGCTTGGAGCTGTCGTCATTGGCGCTCTCTGTCTGTCGTGACTCCTTGGAGCTGTCGCCATTGGAACTCCCTGTCTGTAGTGCCTCCTTAGAGCTGACGTCGTTGGTGCTCCCTGTTATTCATGGATGTTGTCATTGGTGCTCCTTGTAAGTCAAAGCTTCTTGGAGCTGTCCTCATTGGTGCTCCTTGTCTGTAGCAGCTTGCTGCAGCTGTCGTCATTGGTGATCCCTCTCTGTCTTGGCTCCTTGGAGCTGTCGTCATTGGAGATCCCTCTCTGTCTTGGCTCCTTGGAGCTGTTGTCATTGGTGCTCCTGTCTGTTGTGGCTCCGTGTAGCTGTCGCCATTGGTGCTCCCTGTCTGTAGTGGCTCCGTGTAGCTGTCGTCATTGGTGCTCCCTGTCTGTAGTGGCTCGGTGTAGCTGTCCTCATTGGTGCTCCCTGTCTGTCGTGGCTCCTTGGAGCTGTCGTCATTGGTGCCCCCTGTCTGTAGCGGCTCCTTGGAGCTGTCATCATTGGTGCTCCATGTCTGTCGTGGATCCTTGGAGCTGTCATCATTAGTGTTCCCTCTCTGTCGTGGCTCTTTTGGAGCTGTTGTCATTGGTGCACTCTGTCTGTGTGGCTCCTTGGAGCTATCATCATTGGTGCTCCCTGTCTGTCATGGCTCCTTGGAGCTGTTGTCATTAGTGCTCCCTCTCTGTCGTGGCTCTTTGGAGCTGTTGTCATTGGTGTTCCCTGTCGGTAGTGGCTCTGTGTAGCTGTCGTCATTGGTGCTCCCTGTCTGTAGTGGCTCCTTGGAGCTGTCGTCATTGGTGCTCCCTGTCTGTAGCGGCTCCTTGGAGCTGTCGTCATTGGTGCTCCCTGTCTGTAGCGGCTCCTTGGAGCTGTCGTCATTGGTGCTCCCTGTCTGTCGTGGCTCCTTGGAGCTGTCGTCATTAGTGCTCCCTCTCTGTCATGGCTCTTCGGAGCTGTCTTCATTGGTGCGCCCTCTCTGTCATGCCTCCTTGCAGCTGTCATCATTGGCGCTCTCTGTCTGTCGTGACTCCTTGGAGCTGTCGCCATTGGAACTCCCTGTCTGTAGTGCCTCCTTAGAGCTGATGTCGTTGGTGCTCCCTGTTATTCATGGCTGTTGTCATTGGTGCTCCTTGTAAGTCAAAGCTTCTTGGAACTGTTGTCATTGTGCTCCCGGCATGTCGGGGCTCCTTGGAGCTGTCCTCATTGGTGCTCCCTATCTGTAGCAGCTTGCTGCAGCTGTCGTCATTGGTGATCCCTCTC
Source organism: Calotriton arnoldi (assembly GCA_963921515.1). NCBI lineage: Eukaryota > Metazoa > Chordata > Amphibia > Caudata > Salamandridae > Calotriton > Calotriton arnoldi. The sequence goes on from CAWUFW010002447.1 coordinate 2,177,245, forward strand.
TTTCTTGGCTCCTTGGAGCTGTCATCATTGGAGATCCCTCTCTGCCTTGGCTCCTTGGAGCTGTTGTCATTGGTGCTCCTGTCTGTAGTGGCTCTGTGTAGCTGTCGTCATTGGTGCTCCCTGTCTGTAGTGGCTCCGTGTAGCTGTCGTCATTGGTGCTCCCTGTCTGTAGTGGCTCCGTTTAGCTGTCCTCATTGGTGTTCCCTGTCTGTCGTGGCTCCTTGGAGCTATCGCCATTGGTGCTCCCTGTCTGTAGCTGCTCCTTGGAGCTGTCGTCATTGGTGCTCCCTGTCTGACGTGGCTCCTTGGAGCTATCGTCATTAGTGCTCCCTCTCTGTTGTGGCTCTTTGGAGCTGTCGTCATTGGTGGTCCCTGTCTGTATTGGCTCCGTGTAGCTGTCGTCATTGGTGCTCCCTGTCTGTCGTGGCTCCTTGTAGCTGTCCTCATTGGTGCTCCCTGTCTGTCTTGGCTCCTTGGAGCTGTCGTCATTGGTGCTCCCTGTCTGTAGTGGCTCCTTGGAGCTGTCGTCATTGGTGCTCCCTGTCTGTCATGGCTCCTTGGAGCTGTCGTCATTAGTGCTTCCTCTCTGTCGTGGCTCTTTGGAGCTGTCGTCATTGGTGCTCCCTCTCTGTCGTGGCTCTTTGGAGCTGTCTTCATTGGTGCGCCCTGCCTGTCATGCCTCCTTGCAGATGTCGTCATTGGCACTCTCTGTCTGTCGTGACTCCTTGGAGCTGTCGCCATTGGAACTCCCTGTCTGTAGTGCCTCCTTAGAGCTGACGTCGTTGGTGCTCCCTGTTATTCATGGCTGTTGTCATTGGTGCTCCTTATAAGTCAAAGCTTCTTGGAACTGTTGTCATTGTGCTCCCGGCATGTAGGGGCTCCTTGGAGCTGTCCTAATTGGTGCTCCCTGTCTGTAGCAGCTTGCTGCAGCTGTCATCATTGGTGATCCCTCTCTGTCTTGGCTCCTTGGAGCTGTCATAATTGGAGATCACTCTATGTCTTGGCTCCTTGGAGCTGTTGTCATTGGTGCTCCTGTCTGTAGTGGCTCCATGTAGCTGTTGTCATTGGTGCTTCCTGTCTGTAATGGCTCTGTGTAGCTGTCGTCATTGGTGCTCCCTGTCTGTAGTGGCTCCTTGTAGCTGTCCTCATTGGTGCTCCCTGTCTGTCGTGGCTCCTTGAAGCTGTCGTCATTGGTGCTCCCTGTCTGTAGCGGCTTCTTGGAGCTGTCGTCATTGATGCTCCCTGTCTGTCATGGCTCCTTGGAGCTGTTCTCATTGGTGCTCCTTGTCTGTAGCGGCTCCTTGGAGCTGTTGTCATTGGTGCTCCCTATCTGTCGTGGCTCCTTGGAGCTGTCGTCATTAGTGCTCCCTCTCTGTCGTGGCTCTTTGGAGCTGTGTCATTGGTGCTCCCTGTCTGTAGTGGCTCCGTGTAGCTGTCGTCATTGATGCTCCCTGTCTGTAGTGGCTCCGTGTAGCTGTCCTCATTAGTGCTGCCTGTCTGTCGTGGCTCCTTGGAGCTGTCATCATTGGTGCTCCCTGTCTGTCATGGCTCCTTGGAGCTGTCGTCATTAGTGCTCCCTCTCTGTCGTGGCTCTTTGGAGCTGTCGTCATTGGTGCTCTCTGTCTGTCGTGGCTCCTTGGAGCTGTCGTCATTGATGCTCCCTGTCTGTCGTGGCTCCTTTGAGCTGTCGTCATTGGTGCTCCCTGTCTGTCTTGCCTCCTAGGAGCTGTCGCCATTAATGCTTCCTGTCTGTTGTGGCTCCTTGGAGCTGTCGTCATTGGTGCTCCCTCTCTGTCGTGGCTCTTTGGAGCTGTCGTCATTGGTGCTCCTGTCTGTATTCACTCCTTGGAGTTGTTGTAATTGGTGGACCCTCTCTGTCATGGCTCTTTGGAGCTTTTGACATTGGTGATCCCTGTCTGTCGTGGCTCATTCGAGCTGTCGTCATTAGTTCTCCCTGTCTCTTTTGGCTCCTTGGAGCTGTCGTCATTGGTGCTTCCTGCCTGTAGTGGCTCCTTGGAGCTGTCCTAATTGGTGATCCCTGCCTGTATTGCACCTTGGAGCTGTCCTTATTGGTTCTCCCTCTCTGTGGTGGGTCTTTGGAGCTGTTGTCATTGGTACTCCCTGTCTGCCAATAATGGCTCCTTGGAGCTGTCATCATTGGCGCTCCCTCTTTATGGTGGCTCTTTGGAGCTGTTGTAACTGGTGCTCCCTGACTATAGTTGAGCAGGAAAATGGGCAACCCAATAGACCCTTGCAGGCTTGGGTAACACAAACTCAATATCAGGTAACAGTGCCAACAAGGGATTCTTTTGGATGCAGAAAATGTTAGGTAATTTTCAAGTATGAATTGTTTTAAGTGTTTTTAATGGCTTGTAAATAAATTTCAAAATTAATTATTTTACTTCACGAATCTATCGCATGTCAGGACCTGCGAAGTAACGGCAGCCAGCTGAACCCCGGCAACTCTTGACGAATGCAAGGGTTGCCCTTGTGCAACATTACTTGTTTTAGGACGTGAATCAGACAGACGTTTATAGCCTTGTAGTGTGCGCTTGCCAAAAGAAGGGCGCCACCACGCTAAACCTGATTTTCGGAGTACAATTCATTCTTCGTTCCTGCATTGAATCGCTCCATGTCCTCGAGCATATTTATGTTCTCAGTTTTCCAGGTCTCCAGTCCACATAAGAACAATTTGTCCTGAAGATGGTCTTATAGATGTTATCACAGCAAAGACCGAAACGTCGACAATTTAACCCATTTTCATTGTAACCATAATTTCAGGAATTGTTCATTGTATAATCAATGATGATTTGCCTGTTTTTTAATGTTTGAAATGGGTTATGGCAAAAGTGCTCATGAGACAAAAAAGTTATGGTGAAGAATTTCTATCTCTGTCGCTTTTGTCTATATGTGAATTGTATTTTGTACCCTTTTAAACAACACGGTTTTTTACATAAATCTGTATTTTGAAAAGTATACACCGTTCTACATTCTTTATTTTTGTTGTGCACCTGTTTTGCGATAAATTCGCTTTAAAGTCAAATAATTAATTTTGAAATTTATTTACAAGCCATTAAAAAGGGCTTAAAACAATTCATTTTTGAAAATTACCTAAATTTTTCTACATCCAAAAGAATCCCTTGTTGGCACTGTTACCTGATATTGACCCTGACTATAGTGGATCCTTGGAGCTGTCGTCATTGGTGCTCCCTGTCTGTTATGGCTCCACTGAGCTGTCGTCATTGGTGCTCTCTCTCTGTAGTGGCTTCTTGGAGCTGTCGTCATTGGTGCACTCTGCCTGTCTTGGCTCCTTGCAGCTGTCCTCCTTGGAGCTCCCTATCTAGCATGGCTCCTTGGAGCTGTCGTCATTGGTGCTTCCTGCCTGTAGTGAGCCCCTAGAGCTGTCCTCATTGGTGCTTCATGTCTATCATTGCTCCTTGGAGCTGTCGTCATTGCCGCTGCAGCAACTGGTTTAAGGGCAGGCGGTAGTAGTTTTTTGGGTACATGGCATTGGTGGGCTCCAATATCTTGGTGGCTATGCTACTAAGGCCTGGTCTGAGGGGGATGTGATTGCAGTAACTGGGTGTGGGTGTAGTGAAATAATATTCAATGGTCATTATGCAAAGGGTTCTTCCCCAGAGGGTTTGTTGTGTTTGGGTGGTCCTTGCCTGTTCTGGCTTGCCCTAGGTAATGGCATCACTTGAAGGCTGACCTTGTGGGCCTTGCGTCTTCAACAAACTGTCCTGCTTATTGTACGTACTCCCTTGCTCCAGCCTGTAGAAGGTTGCAGAAAGAGCTCCCCATGCCGCAGTGGGAGTTGTGGTGAGTCTCCAGTACATGTAAACAAAGATTCAAGCCCCTTCCCTTTCTATGAGTAGTAGTGATTGCACCATCAAGGCGTTGCCACTGCTCTATAGGACCACTCAATAACCGGAAGTACAATAAAACCTGTCCCACCTAGTCTGGCCTGGCCTGCCTAAGGACCCAGTTATTAGAGGTGAACAAATCGCAGGGTCAGATTGCTTTCAGAAGGAGAGGTAATCAGTGTTTGCTCAATTTCCATCCCACGCCGAGTTGCAGACCTAAGAATGAGGATTTTCCTTATTTAGAGTCTGGTGGACAGGATACTCTGTCTAAATATGGTGGGTGTTGCGTCCGCTGTATTACAAGTGTCATAGGCTATAATAAGCCTGTAATTCGGCCACTGGTGTAACGAAACTTGAGGGGGTCCCCCTGCAAGGTACGTGGGGGGGCCCCCTCCAGACTCAATCAGGAGCAGTTGGCCAGAGTACTGTGCTGAGGGGGCCCCTGGAGCTTGGGGGCCCCCCTGCACCGCAGGGGCTACAGGGGCCTGTGTTACGCCACTGAATTCGGCGGATGGGACAACCGCCACGGTTGTGCACAGTATCCTGTCCACCAAACTTTAAATGAGGCCATTAGTCAGTTTCGTACTATGAAAGAGTTCGGGGGGGGGGGGGCATTAATATCTGATAGAACAGGTAAGTGTCATTACTGAGGTCAACCCTGGACCGTAGCAGTGTTTGGCTAATGAGAAACCAATGGGACAGATAGTGGTTGACCTAGCTTCCACCACCCAACCAACCTAACTTTTCAGTAAGTGTTTGGTAAGAGTACCAGAAGATAAACCACCTGGGCAGGATGTAAGTCAGAAACCACCCCTTAAAAATCACGTGGATCACTCCTGAAGGTCGAGTTTCTTGAGCAATTGTTCCTTTTACTCATACCTGTGAACCAGCTTTGCAAAAAAGTAAAAATCCTTGTTTGAAAAACACAGAGGGGAAGATTTACAAGCCCCTTGCGTCATTTTTGCGCCGCTTTTGCGTCACTTTTTGTGACGCAGCGGCGGTGTAAAAATGCAGCCTATTTACAACGTGGCGCATCTAGGGAGATGCATCACGTTGTAAAGCCCTGCGTCACATTATATCTGCGTCAGGTATAATGTATGCAGGGTGGGCGTTCCCACGCAAAAAAGCCTTGTAGAAGTGACACTGTGCCACTTCTAGGACGCCACTGCGTCAAAACCTTACGCCTGCTTGGAGCAGGCGTAAGGAGTGACGCAGCACAATGAGGATAGACTTCCCCATGTATTGCTGGAGTTGCGTCGTGCTTGCGACACGACTCCAGCAAAACGTGACTTTTGCGCCAACAGATGCGTCAGAATTTCTGACGCATCTGTCAATCCTTGCGCCATGGTGCGCCGTATTGTAAATATGGCGCATCCATGGTGGCGCAAGGGTTTCTCAGGGTGGCGCAGGTAAAGTGACGCATCTCTACAGAAGCGTCACTTTCTTGTAAATCTGCCCCAGAGTCTCATGGGAGCACTTGTGAAATTAAAGAGACCACTTCGACCCCGTTACCAATCACAAACAGACTTACTAGCCAACCAAGTGGCCAGATGCCTCAATAGCACGAACAGCAAATTTACTACCACCTTCTGTCTTTTTGGCCTCTCTCCCCTCAAGACGCCCACTCTAATCCCCAACTACCTTCCTATAACAGATCTTCCATGGATCTTAGAGCTACTAGAAAAAATAGTCACTAGCCAAACCCAAGGATACATTGTGCCGCGGGAAATCCTGGACACGCACCAATCCGGGTTCAGACACAGTGTGGCGACTGCACTGGGGAATGCATGGGGCAATCTTCTCAAGCCTGTGGATCAATCAATCTATCAATCAATCAATCAATCAATCAATCAGCATTTGTATAGCGCAGCCCTGTCCCCCCTAGGGGTATCTGGGCTCTGTGGATGCAACGTCAGACTAAAGGTCTAAAACGAGCAGAAAGAGTCATAATAAAGGTCAGAAATTAGCAGAAAGAGGCAAAATACAGGTTAGAAACTAGTAGAAAGCGGCAGAATGAAGGTCAGAAACGAGCGGAAAGAGGCAGAATGAAGGTCAGAAACGAGCGGAAAGTGGCAGAATAAAGGACAGAAATGAGCAGAAAGAGGCAGAATGAACGTCAGAAACGAGCAGAAAGAGGCAGAATGAACATCAGAAACGAGCAGAAAGAGGCAGAATGAACGTCAGAAATGAGCAGAAAGAGGCAAAATACAGGTTAGAAACGAGCAGAAAGAGGCAGAATAAAGAACAGAAACGAGCAGCAAGAGGCAGAATGAACGTCAGAAACTAGCAGAAAGAAGCAGAATGACTGTCAGAAACGAGCAGAAAGAGGCAGAATGAAGGTCAGAAATGAGCGGAAAGTGCAAAATATAAAGGTCAGAAACTAGCAGCAAGAGGCAGAAAAACGAGCAGAGGAGGAAATAGCGGACTGCGGGCAGGCTGGACAGGAGGACTGTCGAGGGGGGAGCTGGCCCATGGATGAGAGATCACTCATCGTGCAGATCTTACTAGAGCTCTGAGGTCATTTGGCACTGCAGACCACCACAGCCTGCTCCACAGAAGCCAGTCAGTTGCCGAGACATCACCAACCCATGCAACCCTTCCTGGGGATTGTAGTTGGGAATATCAAATCCAAAATCTCAGTTGCTCACAATATCGTGACCACAATATCGAGGGACAAAACATTGAACCAGTGCGTACATAGAGAGAGGTAAGGATTTACTATTCTTAATGCTGCATCTAGGTACCTTAAAGATATATTTATGTATATATGTATACAAACTTACTTTTCAATATTTTGTCGATATAGCGGTGACGATATTGTGACCCATCGATATTTTGGATTTCCCTTGAAGGAACGGCTCATTTGGTTGATGTCTGTGCCACTGTCTAACAACTGTGGGTGGTCTGTATTAAACACCCTTCAGATGCACACACGAAGCACGTGGATCGGAGAACTCACCTCTCAAGTCAACGAGTTGGGATCTCCTCTAGAGCCCTGCTGGGCTGCCCTCTTGTCTGCCACCCTTAACAGCCACATAAAACCTGCATGGACTTGATTTGCACCCAGAACGAAGCTTAAGGCATGCCTACTCTAACCACATGAAGCATCCACCAGGTATGCTGCCCAGACCTGCTGCCCATATATGCTTCTTTCACTCTATATGTCGATTTTATGCACCAGTGCTGTGAAGTTGCTGAGTTTTGGAGTGTCTGTGCAGTGCAAGCAAAATAAAAATAAAGAATACATATTTTGGAAGTGCTGAGTCGCCATTTCATCCTTCAGAGGCCACCAAATAAGCAAATATGTACTGCTGAGAATAGTTGTGATAACACTTTTTTTTACAGCAGTGTGAAACTGCAACTCTACTATAACAAGCGGTATATATATAGAAGCGGCCTATAGCAATTATTGTTACTGACACCTCCATTTCAATTACTCCAACTGTATTCCAGAGCCTAGCTGCTGCCTCCCAGACCACTTTTTCAGTACCTAAAGGGGTGGTCCCTGTACCACACAGCAAGATTGGGCCAATAAGTTACAAAAAAGTGAAATATCTAGATGCCCATTTAATTTGGCTGTCAACAATTGAACAGACTAAGACCAAAATCACAAATAAGGTGGTCTACATCATTTAATTATTCTTTTTTAGAAAATTATTATGTATGTTTTAGAAGTACACCTGGTGGGGATGGACAACACTTCACAATTTACATAGTGTAACAATTTACATAGTGTAGAAAATTAAGTTAAAAAAATGAACAACAAACACAAATACAACAAAATCAATTAGTGATTTCACAAAGCAATACTTCACAAGTGGAAAATAAAGTGAAGACACAACATACATAAATCAATTGAAACTATTACCAGTCAAAGGGAAAAACAACATTCAGGTACCCCATAGAACCATCAAAGCTTATTTAAATGGAACAAATTCGGGATACCATCCAACGGGGGTATTTAGCATACATGCAAAAGAGGATATACATTTTAAAACAATTATTCTCCTCAATTGCTATACAATTTTTAAGAGGAACTGGTCCCCTGTTGGTAAAAATGTGCCAATGCGTTTCGAAACCCTTTTTAGGTCTCGCGCCTAGCGTTGCAGTGCGCAACACTGCTCGCGCAGCGCGAGACCTCTAGAAAGGGCTTCAGAAAGCTAACCACACGCTCGTGCGTGTGGTTTTGCTTTCCGTGGCTGCCATTGGCTTTCGCGTGCTTTTTAAAAAAAAATCCAGCACGCCATTGGGCAAAGGCGGGCGCATGTCCCGCCTTTGTTCCGCCCATTCCCGTCGGTGGCCAGCACGCGCAGCAGCGCGCGTTCGACTCGCTGCCGCGCTCCCTCCCCCCGCTCCTCTGTGGGGCGCGCGCACCACTGGTTATTTTTTTTACCGTAAACCTCTGTGAACATTAGCCTTACCTATCTTCGTACGTTATCCCTCTTTGTATCACTGAGCCAATTAGTACCTCCGTTGCCTGCTATCACGTTTCAGCACATACCCACGGTAAGGAGAGAAATAGGAAGCCTTAGTATGCTACAATTGATTTTTGATTTTGTCATTTTATTGTGTGAAACTTTATCTTTAGCTGTATGCACAGCATTTTTTTTTAAATACAAAGATAACCAGTGTTCTCTTGCACGTGTCATTTGTTGTCGCATATTTTATTTTCCACTGTAGATGTACATTGCCCTTCTCTTACACAGCTTGTTTCGCCCACATTGGAAGTAACTGCGTGTATTTTGGGACCTTAGCGGATGCTTGAGAAGTGCGTGTGGCCTCTGCTCACTCCTTGACTCTGAGGTGCGCTCTGCCTCGCCCTAGGGCTAGAGCGGGCCTTCCAGCGGCTCGCGCACAGTGGCTGCGGGGCTTCAAGCGGCTCGCGCACCGTGTGACTGCTGTCAGTGGAAGCCAGGGCACTCCGAGGCATCTCCGTGTCAATCAACCCTTGCTTAAAGGGTAGCGCTGGGCTACGCTGATATTGTGCCTGGAGAGGAAGAGGTGGGAATTCTCTTTCCACATCCTGGGCTGGAGGTCGCTTCTCGACAGGGATGTGAAACCTGCCGCGGTCCCCTCTGTTCACTTCCTTCTCTCCTCCTCGTCATCTGTTTCAGATGACAGGAGAATCCGTGTTTGCCTTTGTTTGTCCCAGATCATATGTTTGGCTTGCGACCGTGAGGAGCTGGGCTTCTGGAGAGGGCGGGTAATAATGTTGTGGGTTTTTTTTCTACCCCGAGGGGTCAGGCCGACTTTGTGACGCTCTGGCCTTCCTCTGTTTAACTCTTAAAGTTTTTAAGATTACCCAAACGAACTTTGTGAAGTGGCTGTAAAAAAAAAAAAAAGTGAGTGCAGCCTCTGACGTGGAAATGAGACACTGTATACTGTCTGTTGTGATGTGATGGTATCTTTAATGTATCGTTTGAGAATTTTCTCTGGCCTTTGTGGTGCACGGAATCATAGAACTTAAGTTCAGAGGCGGAAGTGGTGTCTGCCATCTCAATACTATAGTATAGGTGGGCACTCAGCGTTATAACGCAGTTGCGTATGTTTTTATAATAAATATTTCATCATTCAAAACCTTATTTTTAGTTTAGTATAGCCTTCATAACGTTATTGAATTGTAAATTATATGGGGTAACAAGGAGGAAAACGTGGTACCCCGGGCTTTTATAAAGGCACAAGTCTCTCATCATATCATAGCTGCCTCATCCAGAAACGCATCCATTGAAAAGCGCCTAGATATCTCAGTAGCAAAATACAGCTCTAGACCCTTGGTCGCTCCCTCACACAAGAACCTTCCCCAGAACTGACTGAAATTCTACAGCTGAAAGGAGGCAGGCTCCATGCAGGCAACGCACCCGCTCTGAATATGCTCCGAACGTCCATCTGCAAAACATCTAGAATAAAAAAAAAAAAATTTAAACCCCGGGCTTTAAGTGGGCCGGGTCCTGCCAGTACTGCTGTTTTAAAAAACAGGTGCTGAGACAGGTCCCTATTGGGCTGTCCGTTTTTGCCCTCCCTATCAGGGTGAAAAACAAATCTTAACTCTGCAGCAATACCACCCTTCACTACCTTTAAGGTAACTTCAAAGAGCCTCGTTATAGTTCTTTCACAGTCTCATCATTTCATAACGGAAGCATTTTCAATACTAAATATGATTAAGCCATAGTTTTTGCTTATTTATCTCATGCAACTAATACCCATTGACAAAGCCAATAGTCCTGGCTTGTTGTTGGTGTAATGTTACTTATATTATATGTATGGATGCAATGACAGAAGCAGCAAAATACCAGTGGGGTGGCATACTATGGTAAGCACAGATTTTTAGCTTAGGTGTTGTAAAGGCACGCTCTTAATTATATCTACCACACCGCTTTGAGAGACCCCCAGTTGTTTCATCCCACTTAAAGCCCTGTCTAAACCCTCAGTGTATTCACCAGATCTCACTGTTGGGCACCCTTCTTTTTTTATCATTCGATTGCAGTCTTTTTTATTAATTGTGCAAATAAAGTTTATTATAATGGACTGCTGGGCAATTAGGAGTTGTGCGATGTTTATCACACCAGGTAATTAGCAGGTGGGATAAAGTTTGCGCCCCCTGGTAAATTTTGGCATGTCAAACCTGCTGAAATTTAATGGGTAAAAAAGTTATGGTAATTACGTTGACGTGGATTTGGGTGGGTAAGGGGGGATGATAAATCCCAATAATCCTCTGTGGCATTGGTTGCCTGTGCTCCAAATACATTTTTGAAAGCTTCTGTAAAGCTTTTACGCCACCCCAATCGTGCTCCACCTCATATGTGTGGCAGGGGCATGGCTATCAAGGGTGCAGCAGGTGCAGTGGCACCAGATCCGGGGGAAGGGGAAGAGGAGCCCACTGCACTCCAGTTATGGCTGTCTTTTACTATTCAATGAGTGGCCTTAGAAGCCCATTTGCCATCCTTGCACTGGGGCCCATTGCGCCCTTGCTACACACACAGGGGCATATTTACGTTCCCTGGCGCATCCCTGCATATCAGCAGGGATGCGCCAGGGAAAATGCGTCACGCAAGTTTACCCTTGCGCCACGTCCGATGCGCCGCATTTACAATGCGGCGCATTGTGGCGCAAGGATAAGCAGATGCGTGACGCATCTGCCGGCGGAAGGTTGGCGCAGTGCTGAAGTTGTGTCGCAAGCGCGACGCAACTCCAGCACTGTTCCAACCTTCCCTATCCCCAACATGGTGCGTCAATCCTTACGCCTGCTTGAAGCAGGCATAAGGATTTGACGCACCAGCGTCGGAAAAGTGACTGCGTGAAATCTTGTAGATTTCACTACGTCACTTTTCCGAGGCGTTCCTGCGCCGAACGCCCCCTGCGCGGTACGCCCACCTGAAACCTGACGCAGGTTTCATGTGGCGCAGGGGTTTACTACGTGACGCATCTCCCTAGATGCGTCACGTTGTAAATATAGCGCAACGCGGCGCATGGTTTGCGTCGCCGCTGCGTCACATGCGTGACGCAACGGCGGCGCAAGAGTGGCGCAAGGGGCTTGTAAATATGCCCCACACAGTCTTAAAACGAGCGGCACTTACGTTCATTATTTTAATTACTTTGGTCTCAATTAGGGCGAGGACCTGAACTCCTCTAATAAGGGCCTTGAAGCTTATCTTGGGGACAGCTAAGCAGAAATTAGACCTGAATTAAAAATGTTGATTTGGGTTGCCATCTGGTCGTGCTCCACACAGCTTTTGGCATGAGCGGATTGTTTTAACTCTGTCACATCTTCATACAGTTTTACTTTTTATTTTCATAAAACAAAATTTCAAAAGCCAGACAGAACGGTAAAGTCAAGGATGAACTAACTGGACGCCCATAGTGGATGATTACTAACTAAAGGTCATCTCACCAGCCATATGGGGGGAAATGGCATGCATTAGTGGAATAATTATCCAGCCCTGTGTTTTTAGATGTTTTCTTTTTCGACCACAGAAAAACGAGCTGGTGAAAACACAGCCCGGATCTCTCCATTGACCACAACCACACTATGTGCTGTAAATGATGTAATGATATCAAGTGTGTGTGTAGAATTTGCGGTAAATATGCACGTAACCTGCTCTGATTGAAATTCGCTTAAAAAAAGATATTTAAAAATGTTGCACTAAAATTTTCCAGTGTGTGTGTGGTTTAACTGCCCAGATAATCTCATTCTCACTTATAGTCTGTATATTTACATACATTGAAAGATCTGATGAAGATGTATCCTCCACTGATGTCATAGAAAGGTCTGGGCAGGACGAGGCAACGCATTTCAAACTGTGTTTTTTTTTTTTTGTGTGTGTGTGTGGGGGGTGAGGGGGTGTTGAGAAGGAATCAGGCTGAAAACAGTGATTTAAATAAAATCCAGGATTATGTGCTCAGCCACCTGAATTTGGCCCAACCTTTCGGTGACTAAAAAAATCACACACCTTAGAATATGCCATTTAAAGGTGATCGATTTTATATCTCAAGTTTGCAGACCTTAAGCTGCCGTTGTTAACTAAATCAAGTTGACACACAAACTAGTAGTTCTTGGACCATTATAGGCTTAGTATCTGCTTTTTTGCAGTTGAATTGTGCTGCCATCCTTCTTTCCTATTCACATTTCCCAAGGAGGAATCATTTAATGGGAAAACCACCTGGTTAGGATGGAAAATGTGCATGAGTTGGTACCCAAGCACCAATACCTACGATTATTTCCACAATTAGAGTGCAAAACCCAGGGCTTTAAGTGGGCCGGGTCTCACCGGTGCTGAGCACCGGCAGTTTTTAAAAGGGGTCCTTGAAACGGGTCTCTATCGGGCTCTGTTTTGTTCCCTGGCACAAAGTAATATCCAAGTATTCCCCAAGCTTAGTTGTTAAAAATATGCTTCATGACTACACACTTACACGGTCCACACATGCTTTCTTTTTTTAAAAGTCGCTGCTTGTTTGGTTTACTTTTGGCCAGTCACTCTCCAACAGAGCATTTTGGCACTCCGACACCAACTGCTCCCTCCATCCTCCCTTAGTAGGTAACAGACATTGCCATTTACAATGCCAATAGCTCTAACTTAAAAAAATGCGAGACCTATTGCATTTCCAATGCTTGTTATTTAGAGGGATTCTCTCAGGGCTGTGACTGGGTTCTGTTATTCTTTTTAAATATTTCTTCACAATTGTTGGGTGCCCGATTTATTCACGTTGATGACCGTGAGGCTTGTGGCTCCTGTTAATGTAGGCAGAGCTAAAAGGTTTTAAATGAGGCAGGTTGTTGTTGTTTAAGAGACAAACGTGCTGGGCCGTCCGTTGTAATCCTTTCTTTAACCAGTGCTGTACCATAGAAGTTTTCACTGTGCCAGCAGAAGTTTAAGCGTTTATTTTGCTTTCGCAGCGACTTGTGCATGTTGTGGAGCACACTCCCTCGGCAGTATGTAATTATTTAGAACTGTGAAGTCGAGTGATTTTCAAACGCGGTGAGCGCGTACACTCATTGTAAGCACTATGGAAGTGTTTGTTTCCATGCGTGCATCCTTAACTCTTCATGCTGCCGTCTACCAAACAGAGCAGATTCTGTTGAGTTTAGTTATACAGCGGTAAAACGGACTTCCTGTTCCAGGCCTGTAATTTGGGAAGCTGCCACAATGGATACTCAGCATTTAGGCCCAGATTATGAGTCTGTGGTCCTTGGGGGGGTGGGGGAGGAGATGGTGACGGTCCAGCCAACTCCGCACAAGGACCCAGAGCGGTCCGACCGCCCAGCTCGTAATGGGGCGGTCGGACCGCTCTGGGTCCACGACGCCGCTAGAGAACCGCTCTTCCCTGGAGGTGGCGCGGTGGTCCTGAGCCGCAATATGCTTGGCGGGACCGCCGTGGTCCCGTCAAGCATATTACGAGTGGTGGAGAGGAAACCGTGGTGGAGAGGAAACAAAGGGGTTGCTTTCAATTACTCACCTCGGCTCGTCTCGTGCAGACAGGCGCCGCACATTGCTTTCATTCGTTCACGGATCATCGGTTACGGTGGCCCTGGTTTCCCGGCAGAGCCCTCCAGACTTCAACTAGTGGTTGCCAGCAGCCTGCTCCACTAGCAGTTTTATATACCTTGATCACCACCACCTATCTTGCCTATCGGCCGTCTCGATTTCCAATTTCAGCATTCTCAGTTAATAGAACATGCCCTCCGCAGGAATTGTGCACACTTATTGTTTGTAATTGCAGGCATTTTTTGTCTCAGGCATATACAATTAAGTCCAGATGATGATCCCCAAATCATAAAGAGGGATCGAAATGTCGTCGACATGGAGTACCATGACTATCGCAAATGTTTTTTATTTCAATAAGGATAGCATTGGTACCTTTTTTTTTTTTTAAGTTTTGAAAACCTTTATTAAGGGTATAAGATGTCGTCCACAGCAGAATGCCTACATCCCTGAAAGGGCCGGCATAGCGATGCGATATGCGAAGAGTTGCTAAAAGTAGGAGGGGATAACACAGCAAGCCACCTACAACCACATCGGGCCGGCCGCGTCAGTTGGGGCGAGGAGCTTTGGAGGATCATATATTTCTCTGTAAGCATGTGATTTTAAACAACATCTTATTAAAAGTAACATTTCCACTATTGCGTTGTGTGTACCTGAGGCATAGTTTGTTTGGTGTGGCGTATTCGGAGTATGGGAGTATGGAGTAGTGTATCCAAGTGACCCATCGTCTCCTATGCGTAGTGTGTGTCGTACTGGGTGGGGGCTCCCTTCAATTCAGTTCACTTCATGCCATTGGGGTAATATTGGGGGGGGGGGTCGTGGGGTTTGTGCTAGCGGTGTGTTCCAGTAAATATGTTTGCAGAGGTGCCCATATATTTCGTGGACGGGAGGAGGGGGGTAGAAGTTCCGCGTAAGTGTGCAATTGTTCTTGGCAGTAGATTAGGTCTTGAAGCCAGTCCTTAAATTTCGGTGCTCTCCCTCTTCCCCACCTGCAAGCGACCCTTCTCTTGGCTAGGAGGAGTGCAAGGGATGTGTATCTGTGGATTTTGGCAGCTAGGGGTTCGGTGTAGCCTAAGAGTGCGGTCAGGGGATCTTAGGGAACGTGTAGTCCCGTCATTTGGTCCAAGGCTGCAAGTACAGCCGTCCAAAAGCGACGAACGGGCGGGCAGTCCCAGGCTGTGTGTTGAAAGTCGGCACCCTCACTGCCGCATCGGTCACATCTGTCATTGTCCCGGAGTCGCAGGCGGTGTAAGCGCGCTGGTGTGTAGTAGAGACGGTGGACAAATTTATAATGGATGATTCGAAATTTGCTGTTAGCGGAGATATCTCCAGTGTGTCTACAACAGAAGGACCACTGTTCATCAGTTAAAGGATGTCCCAGTTCTTCTTCCCATCTGGCCTTAGCTAAGGGGGGTTCATATTCTCTGTTTTTCTGTACTGTGCGATATAATAGTGATATCACATGGGAAGGGGCGGTTTGTTGTAGAAGGGCGTGCAGGGGGGACATGATGGGGGGCTCCTGAGGGAAGCAAGGAGTAAGGGTTTTCACATCTTGGCGCAGTCTGATGTAGTAGAATCGCTCTAGAGGGGAAGGGGTTGTGGAGCCAAAGAATTCTTCGCTTGTGCGGAATTTGCCCTTATCGTACAATTGCCCCCAGGTTTGTATAGACAATTTGCGAAGGAGTCTGTGGAAGCCGCCCTCCTGTGTAACCGGGATGTCTTGTCTGCTGGATAGGGGTAGAAGGGGGGAGTACAGCAGGGCGCATTGTGTAAGGTTCGCTAAATCTCACCATGCGCTGGTGGTGCATTGGACAGTGGTGGAGGCAAGGCACCGCGGGACTGCAGGGGTGCTCGGGTAGGCAGTGCTTGGAATAGGGGTCATATATCCATCCTCAATTGCCAGGTGTGGCATATAGGGGGGGGTTTACCCAATATGAAGCGAAGTGAGCTTGGGCGCAACTAAAGTATAGTTCTAGATCTCGTATTTCGAATCCGCCCTCACCGAAGGGACGCGTCAAGGTGTCCCAACGTAACCTGGCTTGCTTTCCTCCCCAAGTGAGTCTCATGAGTTGGCTCTTGATGGACGAGAAAAAATGTCGGCTGGGGGCATAGGGGATATTGACGAACAAATATAATAGTTTGGGCAGTATTACCATTTTTATAAGGGCAGCTCTGCCCGCCATAGACAGTGGCAATGCAATCCACCATGTAATTTTGTCAGTCAATGAGCCTAATGTACGTCCGTAATTGGCCCTCATTAGTTCCTCTCGGTTGCGGGATATTACTATTCCGAGGTAAGTGAGTGTGTCTTCGCACCATTTTAGGGGATAGTCCGGTACAAATCTGGGAGTGGAGTCGGTGAGGGGGTAGATTTGGGATTTTCCCCAGTTGATATTGACTCCATAGAGCCGTCCAAAGAGGATGAATAGCCTGAGGATGGGATTCAGGCTCACTTCCGGGTTTCGTAAATAAAGGGTGAGGTCATCTGCATATAAAGAAATTAATATTTGTCTTTCTGGGTAGATAATGGCGTGATCACGGAAGTGTTGGCGTATCTTGGCGGCCAGGGGTTCGATAGCCAGGGCAAACAAGAGGGGAGACAGGGGGCATCCCTGTCTGGTGCCTCTGGCTATAGTGAAGGAGGATGATCGCTTGCCATTGACCAATACTGTAGCTTGCAGGTCCGTGTATAATAGATTTATCCAGGCTAGGAATGGGAGAGGGAATCCCATGCGGTGTAATACAAAGGCTAAATAGTCCCATTCCAGGGAGTCAAACGCCTTAGTGGCGTCTAGAAAAATGGCGGCAGCGTTTATGTCGGGGTCTATATCATGTAGGATCACAAAGAGGGTGCGCAAATTATGGGAAGTGCCTCTGGTCGGCACAAAACCCGACTGGTCGGGGAGGACCAGAACAGGCATGAGGGGACTGATGCGGTTTGCGATTAATTTAGCTAAGATCTTGGCGTCCACATTGATAAGGGATAGGGGCCTGTACGAGTCAACTTGTGTAGTCGGCTTCCCCGGTTTAGGCAGGGAGATGATTAGCGCTTCGCACATTGATTGAGGCAGGATACCCGACTCTCGTGCTTCTTCGAGTACATGATGCAGTACAGGAATGAGGAGATGTCGGAATACTTTGTAAAATTCGGCCGGGAGGCCATCAGGCCCCGGGGCTCTACCAGATTGTAATTGCATGATTGCGGAGATAATTTCCTCATCTTCATGGTGTGCAAGAAGGAATTCTCTCTGACCATCCCCCAGCCAAGGGATAACGGTGTCCTCAAAAAATGGGGTAAAATCTACTGATTGCTTTCTATGCGTTGTATATAGTTGTTTATAAAATCTTTTGAAGGTGTCTACTATGTCAGAAGTGTTTCTGTGTATCTGGCCATCTTCGTCTTCTATCTCTAATATAGTATTGGTAAAGCGGGGGGGGCGGATCACAGAGGCTAGAGCCCTTCCCGGCCTCTCTTCCTCACCATACCGACGTGCCTGGTGGTATTTCCCTCTAAATTTACACTCCCTCTCGGCTGTTTCTTGGTACTCAGTGAGGAGGTCACGTAGATGCGCTTTAAGTTCAGGTGTGGGTGAGGTCTGAAGAGACAGCTCCAGTTGTTTGATGTCTAGCTCTAACTTCCGCAGCGTATTTCGGGTATCCTTTACGACCCCCCCGCTTTTGGCTATGCAGATACCACGTATGGTGACCTTAAAGGTCTCCCATACCGTAGAATAATGTGGAACCGAGTTATCGTTTCGACGGAAAAAATCTGATATTTCTTGCTCGAGTTCGTCTTTGAAAACAGGGTCTAGCAATGATTGTGGGTTGTGGCGCCAAAAGGTGTAGGGTGGGTCTTCATAAGGTGGTGTAAGAGAAAGGAGTATGGGTGAGTGATCCGAATATGTGCGGGATAGGTGAGATGCATGTGTCAACCAAGTTGCTAACCCTTTGTCTATTAGCCAGCTGTCTATGCGAGACCAGGAGGAATGAGCAGTGGAGTAACAAGACTAAGCCTGGGCGTAGTTCGCGAAGTAGCGCTACGCGAAGCTACGCAAAGTGCAGTTCGCACTACGCGAGCTACGCGTAGCACTACGCGAACTGCGTAGTGCACTGTTCGCAATGATTGCACAGTGCCGGATGCTTGTCCGCACTGTGCAATCATTGAAAACGGCATCTTGCACAGTGCGAGCTGTCTTTTACTGCCGCTCGAGTAGATTTTACTCGAGCGGCAGCTTTCTCAACGCGGACTGGTAGTTTCTCATCGCGAGCGGTCGCGAGCATACGCGACCACTCGCAATGAGAAACCTGACCTCCCCGCGTTGAGAATCTCGCGGGATGTCATTTTGCTTGCTCGCGGTCGCCAACTTGACGTTGAGGACCGCGAGCGAGCAAAAAATGACCGCTGCACTACGCTACGCCACGCTACGCGTGTTTGCACTGTGCTACGTGCAATTCGCGTTGTGCGAAGTAGCGCAAACTTCGCAAACTACGCGAGCGTAGCGTAGTGCTTTGCCCAGGGTTAAACAAGACCCTTCTCGGGTTTGTGGATGAAGAGTCCTCCAGGCGTCTATAAGGTCATGTTCCTCCACAATGCTTTTGAGGGCCGTCTGCGCGTTAGAATAATGGTGAGTCTGTGGATGCGATCTGTCTAAAGCTGGGTTTATAGTCACGTTGAAGTCCCCCCCCATATCAGGTGCGTAGAGCCTATGTCCATTATTTTGCCCCAGAGGAGCCGGAAAAATTCCGGGTCGTCAGAGTTGGGCCCATAGCAGGAGACGAATGTAATGGATTGTGCGGATAGTCTACCCCAGAGAATGTTGTAGCGGCCCTGTGGATCCCCATAAGAGCCAATGGGAGTGTAGGGGAGCGTGCGTTTCACCAAGATGAGGGTGCCCCGGGCATATGAAGAATAGGACGAGAAACATTCACTGGTTGCCCAACGGGCTGCGAATGTAGGGGATGGGGTGGGACAAGATGCGTTTCTTGAAGCATGGCGCAGTGGATGTTGTGACGGTCGAGGTAGGAAAGGATATGGCGACGTTTACGGGGGTCCCCCAACCCTCGTACATTCCAGGTCAAAAAGTTATATTTAAGGGAGACGGGTCGTGACTCCATTATATTTGTACAAACTATGTGGATTTAGAGTGTCTAGAGTATAATCAGGATTATCAGCGTAAGCACACCTGTGCGAAGTGGAACAATGGAACTCGACATAAAAACTTTCCCCAGTCCCTCCCCCCACCCACATCAGCAACCCAAAATCGCCGTGGCCCATCCCTCTCTCCTCCCAATAAGTCCCAATTTCCACCATCCCAACAGGGGCGGTGGGTTCAACAAGTTAACCATTTATGGTATACAGTACTTAGGGTTCACCTGTCGGGTAGATTCTAGAGGGCGACCAGTCTCTCATCGTCAGAGCGAGGGCGCTCGGGTGGTATAGTGTAGTTTCATCTCGTCGTTGTATGAAGTTCGCTTCTGTAATTGGTGAAGTTGTCTGGCAACGTGCCGCACAGTCAACCTGGTGCTGCATTCAAATAATTCAGTTTCAGGATAGTTGGCCTGAAAACAGCTACAGAGGTCGAGCATTGGTCCTCCGCCATCGTCGAGCATGCCTGAAAGGTGGCAAGAGTGCCCTGTAGGCAGGCAGCTGTGATGCTAGTCAAGGGGCTATTCTTGCCTTGTCTCCGTGTGCGTAATCAGCAGTGTCCACTCGGACTTTTCTGCGAAGCTTGTGTGCTGGCCTCTGCGTGTTCTCCATTCTGTGGAATATAGGCGGGGTGGTGTGGGTCAGTTCAATATCCGCCTAATGCCTGGGGGGAATGAGCGCGTGTACAGGATCTTAGTGCATGTCGTATCAGTTTCGGGATTAATCTCCCCGTTGCTTATTCGATATCTGACGTGTTACCACTTCCTTCAGGGCTGTGTGTAGGGGATGATTGGCCGGTAGGTACTTTGGGCAGGGTTTTGAGGAAGTTCTGGGCGTGCTGCGGGTTCGTAAAGAAGTGGTGTTTCCCCTGATGCGTTACCTTGAGGCGAGCCGGGAACAGCATAGCATAAGGCATGTTTAGTTGTTGCAGTTTTTTCTTCACCTGGAGGAATTTACGTCTTTGGTCTTGGACGGCCATGGTGAAGACGGGATATATTGATATCTCCATTCCCTCATGTTTAAGTTGCCCCTTTTCTCTGGAAAGGCGGAGGGTAGTGTCTCTATCCCGATAATTAAGTAGCTTGGCTATTATGGGCCAGGGAGGGGTCCCGGGGGCTGGCCGGTTTGCCAATGAGCGGTGTGCTCGTTCGACAACGAGGACCGGTGAAAAAGTCTCTCTGCCGAATAGCGTAATGAGGAGTCGCTCTACATATTCCTCCATCTTGCCGGTGGCTGTCGATTCTGGCACTCCGAGGATCCGGAGGTTGTTTCTCCTCGAGCGAGATTCTAAATCTTCGTTTTTAGCAGCTATCACTTTCAGGACCCTATCCATCTCGAGAGTACGGCTTGTGGTGGCATTGGATGTGTCCTCCAGGTCAGAAATTCGTTGCTCCGCCTCGACAAGGCGGTCATCGTGTTTCTCCACCCTGTGCGAGAGGCCATCCAGTCTGGCGTTCATGGAGTCCATTTTTGATTCAATGGATGTCAGGCTCGACTGCATCACCAGCAGTAGTTCCTTGAGATCCGCAGTAGAGGTGGTCGGCGCGTCATGTTGGTCTTCGTCGGGCTCCGTCTGGGATCGGGCCGATTTGCGGGTGTCGAAGTTGAGTTTTGGTTGCCGCCCGTCTGGTTTCCCCATGGCAGCAGAGCAGGGAGGGCGGTGATGCGGTTGTATTAGGGGACGGTGCGCAGTGCGGCTTTATTGGTTGGGCCCCGTGTCCCGTGGCGCGGAATGCAGTCTCGATACGTGAGGAGCTGGTGGCAGCGGGGGCTGGCGGTGTCTGGGAAATACACCTTTATGCTGAATACAGTGTCCCTGCAGTTGTAGAGATGATATCAGAGAGCTGCAGCTGCTCTCATGGGTCGCAATGGTGATCTGGCCCTCCCGAGCCCCGGGTGGTGGCAACGGGAAGCGTTGACTGTGTGGGGAAGGCGGTTGGGTCCGAGGCCGCTCAGGGCCAGGCTAGCACCAATAGTGTGGGCCTATGTGCTGGTGCGGGGTCCTGAAAATACGATGCAACGCCGTCCCCGTCTCCTGTGCGGTCGGGTTGCAGAGCTATGGGTCTCCTGACGTGGCGAGCACTAGGTGCTAAGCTGCCTTGCACATCCACAGTCAATGAGCCTGATGGCGCCTACAGGATTCCAGCAGATCCGGTGGCTCTGTAGGAAGCCCAACTTCCCTCCTTCTGCTGATCACGGTGTTCAGGGGGGGGCCAGGATCCAGCGAAAGGCAACTAGGGCGTTTTCTATATGGCGGGGTGCAGTTAGTCTAGAGAGCGAATTGTGGCCTAAGGGTGCAGCACTTTCCCGCGCAGCGTCAGTGAGTCAGTCCCTCTCTTCAGTGGCAGCAGAGGCCGCGGGGATCAAGCGCAGTCGAGACACAACGTTCGGGGCCGCCGGAGAGTGAGCATGGGTCGTTCCTACCTCTCAGGTGGCGGCCAGGATGCAGCGGATGACGCCCGCGTTCACACGGGCCTCCCAGCACCGCCCGTCAGGCCGCAGATGTTTGCACCCGGAATGGCAGCGCCCCGCGGGGCCGGAGCAGGCAACCCAGGCAGCGGAGCTGTGCAGGTTCCCCAGCGGCCGCGCGATCAGCAGCAGAGGATCTCAGCTCACTCGCCGCCTGCACCCGCCTCAGTTTCCTCCGGTCGCGTCAGCAGTCCGTCGACCTCCTGGATTCCGCCGCCCCGGACAATCGCTGCAGGCCGCAGAGCTCCGCAGAGCTCCGCAGAAGCCGCCGGGCCCAGCCCCCACAGGAGATGATGGCGGCCCCCTCAGCTAGCGGCAGGGCAGGTTCGGCAAGGGCAGCGGCGATGCCAGGTCAGTGATGGGGGTCGGCGGTCGCCTCAGTCACGGGAACGGTGATTCCCCGCCGTGGGGCTTGGCAGTGTCTCAGCCAGATCGCCGGGAAGGCCTGGCCGCCATATTGCCCGCTCCGTCGGGTAGAGGGAGAGCTCGCCTTCCTCCGGTACCAGGCAGAGATGCGGATGGCGAGGCAGTGCAGCAGGTTCCCCGAGGTGTCAGCGTTCAGATGGCGCCGTTTATTTTCGGATTATGCGGGAGATGAAGAGGATTTTCTGCGGATAGATACCCGAGCAGCAAGAGCCTTACGTAAGTGCGGCCATCTTGCTTGGCGCCCTCTAGCGCCCCCCAAGGATAGCATTGGTACCTTAAGTTAGATGTGACATTATTTGTTCATTATTTGTGTAGTCACTTAGAAAATGTCTGAGCTTTGTTGATTTATATTTTTTGGTTGTCTTGTGTGTTTCCCACTTTTTATGTTTTTGTTTGCTTTAAGATTTCGTAAATACCTGTATTACCTCATTTGATTTCCTCTGACATACAAATTATTCAACTTCTATGGGCATTGTTTAATGTATCTGTAGGAAGGGACCGCTTGTTCCTCTATAAACACCAGTTCCTGCAGGGCATGGACTTTCGAGTCCATGGCGTGCAGGAACCTTGTGTGGCGTTCCCATTGCGGTGCCACGGGACAGCTTTGTCGCCCGCCAGACCACTTTTAAGTTGTAATCTGGTGTGCGGTTGGCGGTGAGTCTCGGCAGTGAGGGAGCATGGCGGTGGTGGCCTACCCGCTCCCGCACCGCCGAAACTCGTAATTGGCCCCTTAGTGACATGCATCCATCTTCCCTTTTTATGTGGTTAATAAGAGGCTTCGGAATCCACGTCTACTAATAGCTGTGAGTTGAAGAGTTAACGGATATCAGCCAATCAGTAAATGCGCAGCCTGTGTCTTTGATCCAAGGTCAACAAATAACCACGAATTTATTCCAGGTGCTGACGTCTCTAAAGCTGCCACCTCGTGCTGACATTAGGAATGTTGGAGCGCCTAGAAGGAGGGGTACGGTGCCCTGGCGACCAATTCTCAAAGATATTGGTAAAACTCGTAGCGTAGGCAGGTGTGTGAATTGAAAGGTTTCCTTGATTAAAAAACCTTTCCATTGGCACGTAATCTGTGTATGTGAAATTTACACTGGAGTAAACACCCAATGACATTTTGGTAGTCACAGTGAAAGGCATATACAGGGTAAGATAAGTCAAACACATTTTCATTGGCACGTTATCTCTACATGCAGTAAGGAATACTTTAGTAGTCAGTAAGAAAGTCACTATACGATTTGTTTTTATCTTACAACTTACATATGACGTACATAACACGTTTTCCCCATGAAGGAGTATTTCCTATATCGGCCCAGCCTTTCCCATAAATACCCATTGATGCTTTAATTGGTCGGAACATTTCTCCCTCTCTGTGTATGTCAGGTCAGGTGCCACATCTTTGTAAGTATTCCCTCTGCCCGCGCCCCTGAAGCCTAATATTAAGTAGGCCTTCTTGTGACTGTGGCCTCACGTCAGACACTCCTCTTTTTCATGTGCACCCCTTCACACTTAGGGGCCGATTCCGATCTCGGTCGGAGGCGCACCCAATACCATTCGGTCGGGAAAAAAGCCATGCGAAAGCCTGTTTCCCGACCGATCCGTACAGCACACCGAACGAGCAAGTACGATGCGCACAACAGCAAAGAATCCGGCCGAGCCGTACTCACCCAAACCAGGTCCTGTTCTCCGACCGAGGTGAATCCGGAAACGCCGAATCGAGTCGCACGGAAGGAAAAATGCAGCCCCGTCCGGCCGGACAAGTACGATGCGCTTTCCGTACGCGCCGAACCCGTCGCTACGCACGGCACGTCAAAGCATCCGGGAGAGGCGCACATAAGCTCCGATTCGCGCCACAACACGATCCACGGCTCCGAGGCGAACACGGCAGCGGCGAGGACGGCGCGAAGCGGCGAGGACGAGGCGGCGACGAGGACGAGGCGAAGCGGCGAGGACGACGCGAAGCAACGAGAAAGACGAACGACACGAACCAACCATGAATCCCTTCGTCCCGATCTTACCAATATTCTACATTTACTACCGGAACAGGCACGGACGCGTACGGCGCAGAAGGTAAGCCAGACACCAACCACAAAACACATACAACACGTACACGACACATCACACACACACACAGGGATGCAGAATATACTTACACCAGCAACAGCAGCACCATAGGGGCGGAATGCCCATCACCAATGCCACATATGCACACAGGGGCCTGAATGCGCACCACCACCCCTACCCAGGGGTGGCATGATGCCTACCACCACTACCACCCTTACCCAGGGGGCAGGATGCCTACCACTACTACCACCCTTAGCCAGGGGGCAGGATGCCTACCACTACTACCACCCTCACCCAGGGGGCAGGATGCCCACCACTACTACCACCCTCACCCAGGGGGGCAGGATGCATACCACTAGTACCACCCTCACCCAGGGGGGCAGGATGCCTACCACCACTACCACCCTTACCCAGGGGGGCAGGATGCCTACCACTACTACCACCCTTAGCCAGGGGGCAGGATGCCTACCACTACTACCACCCTCACCCAGGGGGGCAGGATGCCCACCACTACTACCACCCTCACCCAGGGGGGCAGGATGCCTACCACTAGTACCACCCTCACCCAGGGGGGCAGGATGCCTACCACTACTACCACCTTCACCCAGGGGGGCAGGATGCCTACCAATACTACCACCCTCACCCAGGGGGCTGGATGCCTACCACTACTACCACCCTCACCCAGGGGGCAGGATGCCCACCACTACTACCACCCTCACCCAGGGGGGCAGGATGCCTACCACTAGGACCACCCTCACCCAGGGGGCTGGATGCCTACCACTACTACCACCCTCACCCAGGGGGCAGGATGCCCACCACTACTACCACCCTCACCCAGGGGGGCAGGATGCCTACCACTAGTACCACCCTCACCCAGGGGGGCAGGATGCCTACCACTAGTACCACCCTCACCCGGGGGGCAGGATGCCTACCACTACTACCACCCTTAGCCAGGGGGCTGGATGCCTACCACTACTACCACCCTCACCCAGGGGGCAGGATGCCCACCACTACTACCACCCTCACCCAGGGGGCAGGATGCCTACCACTACTACCACCCTTAGCCAGGGGGCAGGATGCTTACCACTACTACCACCCTCACCCAGGGGGGGCAGGATGCCTACCACTAGTACCACCCTCACCCAGGGGGGGCAGGATGCCTACCACTACTACCACAATCACCCAGGGGGGCAGGATGCCTACCACTACTACCACCCTCACCCAGGGGGCTGGATGCCTACCACTACTACCACCCTCACCCAGGGGGGCAGGATGCCCACCACTACTACCACCCTCACCCAGGGGGGCAGGATGCCTACCACTAGTACCACCCTCACCCAGGGGGCAGGATGCCTACCACTACTACCACCCTTAGCCAGGGGGCTGGATGCCTACCACTACTACCACCCTCACCCAGGGGGCAGGATGCCCACCACTACTACCACCCTCACCCAGGGGGGCAGGATGCCTACCACTAGTACCACCCTCACCCAGGGGGCAGGATGCCTACCACTAGTACCACCCTCACCCAGGGGGCAGGATGCCTACCACTAGTACCACCCTCACTCAGGGGGGCAGGATGCCTACCACTACTACCACCCTCACCCAGGGGGGCTGGATGCCTACCACTACTACCACCCTCACCCAGGGGGCAGGATGCCCACCACTACTACCACCCTCACCCAGGGGGGCAGGATGCCTACCACTAGTACCACCCTCACCCAGGGGGCAGGATGCCTACCACTACTACCACCCTTAGCCAGGGGGCTGGATGCCTACCACTACTACCACCCTCACCCAGGGGGCAGGATGCCCACCACTACTACCACCCTCACCCAGGGGGGCAGGATGCCTACCACTAGTACCACCCTCACCCAGGGGGGCAGGATGCCTACCACTACTACCACCCTCACCCAGGGGGCAGGATGCCTACCACTACTACCACCCTCACCCAGGGGGCAGGATGCCCACCACTACTACCACCCTCACCCAGGGGGGCAGGATGCCTACCACTACTACCACCCTCACCCAGGGGGCAGGATGCCTACCACTAGTACCACCCTCACCCAGGGGGCAGGATGCCTACCACTACTACCACCCTTAGCCAGGGGGCAGGATGCTTACTACTACTACCACCCTCACCCAGGGGGGCAGGATGCCTACCACTAGTACCACCCTCACCCAGGGGGCAGGATGCCCACCACTACTACCACCCTCACCCAGGGGGGCAGGATGCCTACCACTACTACCACCCTTAGCCAGGGTGGCAGGATGCCTACCACTACTACCACCCTCACCCAGGGGGGCAGGATGCCTACCACTACTACCACCCTCACCCAGGGGGCTGGATGCCCTACCACCACTACCACCCCACCCATAGGATGGACAATGCATGACACAACCAGCACACCACAACCTAGGGAATGCAAGAAGAAGACATCCCCCAACACCATGACAAGCGTGTGTAGACTGTGTCAAATGCCTACAACACCGAACATGACTTCTAACATACAATGTGACCCCCTAGCACATGTGCCACACAAATATGTGTGTGGCACACACAACTCAAGCAGGCCATGACCATTGTGGCAATGGGGTCCAAACCCCCATCATCACAGTGACCAAAAGGCAAGTGTGGGGTCCATAGCTGCAGCACATTTTGAACATTGTGGCAATGGGGTCCAAACCCCCATCATCACAGTGACCAAAAGGCAAGTGTGGGGTCCATAGCTGCAGCACATTTTGAACATTGTGGCAATGGGGTCCAAACCCCCATCATCACAGTGACCAAAAGGCAAGTGTTGACAAAGTAAGAGGTGCAACTGCCAAACTGCATGGATGATTCCTGGTCACAGAACAACAAACACATCAGTGGCAAAGTAGTGTATGTGTCCCATTGCAACATAAAGTGGGGGAGCCAAATCCTGCAGTGCAAATAAGACATAACTTTGGCCATGTGCAGACAAACAACACCCATGGGGGCTGACATCGTCAACAATCATCAATGACACAATGACAGAAGTGACCATCCGAATGCAGACCCACATATTTGCACCAATGGGCACACACATGCAGATACCCTGTGGAGGCTGCAGATGTGAGGCGAACAGATACCATACCATGGCAGCAATGGGACACACAATCAACAATTAGCACCAAATGAGGGCTCCCGTCCCATCAGCCTGGTCATGGAAGTGCCAACGGAATCATCAGCACAGATCCAACACACTTGTATAGCAATGTTGCACTGACAACACAGATGAGTCCTTCCCCATTGATGCCCAAACCTGCATGTTCACTGGAGATGGCCATACGGTCAGGGAAGTAGACGAATAGAACAATGGCAGGCACAACAGATGTGCAGGGGTGGAAGCCACAGATGTGAAGTTGCCAATCTAAGTAGGAAATCTCATTGCCAAATACTGAACACATGACACCCTCAGATGCTGCTATGGATGACATGGATACACCACAGGATAGGACACATAACCCCTGGACCACATGGGTTCCTGCACAGTAACACTTCATTATCATGAGACCAAATATCACCATCACTGCAGCAAGGGCATTGTTAGCATCATCAACATCATGTACATCAGAAGCAAAAGCACTAGAGAACAGAAAGTTGCTTTATTCAGCATATGTGGCATTAAAAGTAGAAGTCCGGTAGAACATAAACAAAGGCCAATGGCCAGTCCATCAACAAAGTCACAAGTGGGTGACAGTGGCAGATGCCACCCTACACATGCCTGCACAAAACCAGGGACAATCCACTAGGAGGGGCAACCGGGGGGGTAGGCCAGGCACACGCAGGGACAGGATCAGGGCTCACCAGGAGGAAGCAGGGAAGGGGTGGTGGGTGCTGGAGAGCCACTGACAACTGCAGTGGAGGTGTCTGACATGGTGTGTGCCGGCACAACTGGGGGCATGGCTCAGATGTTGTGGGTGCCGGCACGACTGCAGTGGACCCTGCAGATGGAGTGGACAGGTCCGCCACTGCAGTGCCCAAGTCAGACAGGGTGGTAGTGGACTCCACTGCAGTGCCTACCACCAGGGGAGGAGAATGGGGAACAGGCAAGGTGGGCTGGACAGAGGGGAGGACACCCTCACCACATCAGTGGCACAGACAAGCGCAGCGGGGTGTGGTGCCGGGAGAGCAAGTGGCAGGGGAGAAGGCCGGAGCCTCTTGGGGATGGTATATCTGTGGGTGGGGGAACCTGGGGCAGGGTGTGGTGGGGGCACCTGTGGAGTGGGGGCCTGAGGGATGGAGGAAGGTGACCTGGTGCTTGAGCTGCAGGGCGGCGGCGGGGTCTTGCTCTTACCACTCCGGGGGACTTGCGGGTGGGGGCCTCAGTCTGTCTGCGCCTGGGGGAGGGTGTCCGGGGGCGAGGGGCACTCTGCTCCGTGTGGGGGGCTTCCTCTTCCCCCTGGATGCTGGGGCAGCTGGATCGGAGGGGAAGAGGCCGAGGTCACTGAGGAAGAGGCGCTGGGTCTTTGGGGTTGCAGGTGAGGCAAGGGAGGGTGCTTTGGAGGGAGAGGCAACTGAGGACTGTTGAGTGCCCGTGGATGCGTGTGTGTGTACCAGGGCCCCATCCCCTGTGAGTCTGGTTTCAGTCCCCTGACTGTGCGTGCGTGTGCGTTTAGTTTGTGGCGTGTGTGTCTGTGTGCTGGATGTGTGTGTGCTGGTGTGTGCCTGTGCCGGTGTGTGTGTGCTTGGGACGGGCAAGGTGCTGGGGAGTGTGGATGGAGCAGAGGCAGGAGGGGTGAGAGACTGTCTGAGGAGGGACACTGCTGCCGTCAGGGAGGAGTCCATGGACCTGTTGCCCCTCTGTAGGTCAGACATGCCCGATGAGATGCCCTCCATGAACGACACCAGCTGAGTCAACAGTGCGGTGTGCGCATGGAGGACACTCAGCATGGCTGTCTGCCCTACATGGAGCTGGCGAAGGAGGTACACAGACTCCTCCCTCAGGGCAGCAGGGGACACAGGGGCAGGGGTGCGGTGCCTGGGCCAAAGGAGACACGCTCCCGAACATGGGAGCCTCCACGGACCTTGGGAATGGGAGCCGATGGGAGGGCGGTGGTGGTGCTGGTGGTGGCGGGGACAGCAACACTAGCTGGGGTGTGGTGGCTGCTGACACCCGCCTCCACAAGGGAGTCATCCTCCGAGTTGCTCTGGTCCTCAGCTGAGGTGGATGGTGCTGAGGACTCCTCAGTGTGGCTCCCCTCGCCCTCCGTGCCACTGGGTCCCTCCGACCACTCCTCGGCTGCTGACCCAGTCTGGCTCTCTGGCTCCTCCTGGTCCGTGGAGCTGTCCCCTTCCGTGGCCGTGGATGTATCTGCAAACAATGGGGAAACAGACAGATATCAGTCACCTGCACCAAACGCACACACCACTGTGAGCACAGCACATCACAGAGCAAGCCCTGGCATCATTAGTTGTACATTGCTAAAAGTGCCCTAACTGAACAGGAGAAGCCAATTGTCAGTCTGATGCCAAGCATGGCACTCACATCCCACATGGCCTTGCACCCATCTGTCTGGTGTCTGTTGGATTGCAACACCCCAGTGTGGACACATGCACCAAGTACACAGTAGTTGGACAGTGCAGAGGATACGGTGTGGACACATCACAGCTCTTGCCACTGAGTGAGTACAGGTTTCCGGATGAAAGGGATGCCCAGAGTCAAATAGGAAATGCATGTGATGCATACCAGCGACAGACACCATGATGCACCCATGTCCTGATAGCCAGCGCCACTATGGTGTGCATGTAGCACATGTCACTCCCCTGCAGGACCACAAATAAGTTGACACATGCCATGGCAGAGGCATGACTGCTAAGTCATACATCACTGTCTCAGTGATGTATGACTTGGCAGCCAGACAACAACACTATGCACTGTGTCACAATAGTAGGTCATGGGGAATGCAAGTCCTGGAGCTGCACAAGTGCACATGTACATCCCCACACAACACATCATCTCAACCCTCATCTGTCCAGGTCACACCTATTGGACATATGGGAGACCTGTGACACTACCCTCTGAACCTGAGCCCCTCACAATTTGCTGTGAATGGGGAACAGCTGCCTGAACATCACATTCGCATACCCCAGTCTGCACGGGCAGCTGATCAAACACCTATGTGACACACAAGTATCGTCTCCTATGGTCACATCTCCAGGGGCATGCTGAGCCCCTACCAAGAAACACCCCAGCAGTCCTGGCAACTAATCCACAGCACACTGACACAGAGGCAGACACCGGAGGGGTCAAATCACTGTGCACAATGTGTCAGCTGATACACGGGAGTGGGAGTACAGAGTGCATTGCATGGCCTGGAGTAGGCATGACTGTCCTGCTCCACATGAATGAGGGATGTGCCCTGGACAGTGGATAGCTGGCTATGTATGTGTGACACACGTAATCTGCACACTCCTGGGGCACAAACATTGTTCCCACCCGCTGCATGGGCGTGTGCCACATACCCCAGGCACATGTGGTGGCTCAGCTCAGCAGGTGGACCGCATATCAAAGCAACACGCAGATCACATGTCCAAACCCAGGCGTTGTGTGAACAATGGACCCACCCATGATGCCCACAACAGAGTTAGGGAAACAGATGCTGTCCCCCACCTTTAGTGAAGCAAACTGCAAGGACACAGTCCCAAGTGACACAATTCCCTGAATGTAAGGGCCACACCTGGGTATCAGATGAGCAGTGGCCAGTGCACAATAGAGGGACATGGCTCCTGGACAACATGACTGCTGCACTGTGGCAGTTGAACCAGGCCAGAGGAGGGCACAAAGCATGTAATACAGAGTTCACAGTGCAGTCTTTGACTCACCCCTCCTTGCTGCTGTCTGGCCTTCAGCTGCCCATCCAGGTCTGGAAAGACCACCGCCAGGATCTGGAGCATGTAGGGGGTCAGGGTCCGTGTTCCGCCCCTCCTGCGAGGAGGCGACAGCTTCAGCTGGACCCGTGCAATCCTCCGGGTCCAGCCCCGAAGGTCCTGCCACCTCTTCTGGCAGTTGCGGATCCGGCGCTTGTAGACCCCCACGGACCGGACAGCCCGGACGATGTCCTTCCAGATTTCCTGCTTCCGATGGGCATTAACCTGTCAGGATGACAAAGTGAAAAGGCCATTACCACACATGCAACATATCCGTGCATGACACAGTTGTATATACATGTCTCAATCACAGGGGCACATGATGTACAAAGGCAGTGCAAAGCTGACCATGGACAGTTTGCCAGACGTCACTACATGGTATCATTGCATGGGAAGTAAAACCATGTTCAAATGCACTGTCACTGCACCATACCTGTCCAGTGCAAGTCACTACACACTATGGGGGTGACAACTACTCAGTGAGCCTGCTAGCCAGTGGCGTGCAGACTTCCAGCCTTGCTAGTCACACAAAATGCACATTCAGAAAGGCAGTGCACAGAACACTCACCTGCTCCCCTGGTGTCCCATACAGCTTGCTGTACTGTGGAAGTGGGCTGTCCAGCAGGGCCTGGTTCTCTTCAAGGCTGAAGGCTGGGGCTCTCTCCACAGTACGTGCCATTGCAGGGTCCAGAGGGGCAGAGACAGCAGCAGTGCAGTGGCAGATGTCGTCCTGGAGCATGTAGTGCAGGCAAGTGGGCTCTCAGGGGAACAGCCAGCAATATATATGTGCTGGAGAGGCAGATACTGTCCCTTGTGTCCAAAGTGATAGGTCCAAGTCGTTTGCATCTTCTGAATCTGGCCAATCCATGGAATAGCAGCACCAAAACACGCCCACAGCATCCTTCAAATCTTCAACTTCATGACATACATGATTTTGCAACATTGTTGTGGGTGACCAACTGATTTTCCAGCAACCGACTCGTTCGAAATTCGAAACGCGTCCGTTGCCAGGCAAGCCCATTGTCAATGGGTGCGCACCGATCGGTCCATTGCGGTACAACGCGTACAGGGATTTAGCGCGTACCGCACACATTGAAAGCAATGGGCCAGCCGGAGGCACCGATCGGTCCATTGCGGTATCAACGCGCACAGGGGTACAACGCGCACCGCGACACATTGAAAGCAATGGGCCGGCCGGAGGCACCGATCGGTCCATTGCAGTACAACGCGCACAGGGGTACAACGCGTACCGCGACACATTGAAAGCAATGGGCCGGCCGGAGGCACCGATCGGTCCATTGCAGTTCAACGCGCACAGGGGTACAACGCGTACCTGCACACATTGAAAGCAATGGGCCGGCCGGAGGCACCGATCGGTCCATTGCGGTTCAACGCGCACTGAGGGTACATCGCGTACCGCGACACATTGAAAGCAATGGGCCGGCCGAGGCACCGATCGGTCCATTGCAGTTCAACGCGCACAGGGTACAACGCGTACCCGCACACATTGAAAGCAATGGGCCGGCCGGAGGCACTGATCGGTCCATTGCAGTTCAACGCACAGAGGTACAACGCGTACCGCACATTGAAAGCAATGGGCCGGCCCGGAGGCTACCGATCGGTCCATTGCAGTTCAACGCCACAGGGGTACAACGCGTGCCCTGCACATTGAAAGCAATGGGCGGCCGGAGGCACCGATCGGTCCATTGCAGTTCAACTGCCACAGAGGTACTCACGGCGTACCCGCTACACATTGAATGCAATGGGCCGGCCGGAGGCACTACGATCGGTCCATTGCAGTACAACGCTGAGCACAGGCAGCTACAACGCGCACACCGCATCACATTGAATGCAATGGGCCGGCCGGAGGCACCGATCGGTCCATTGCAGTACAACGCTGCACAGAGGGTACAACGCGTACCCGCACACATTGAATGCAATGGGCCGGCCGGAGGCACCGATCGGTCCATTGCAGTACAACGCCACAGGGGTACAACGCTGTACCCGCACACATTGAATGCAATGGGCCGGCCGGAGGCACCGGTCGGTCCATTGCAGTACAACGCGCACAGGGGTACAACGCGTACCACGCACATTGAATGCAATGGGCCGGCCGGAGGCACCGATCGGTCCATTGCAGTACAACGCGCACAGAGGTACAACGCGTACCCGCATACTGAAAGCAATGGGCCGGCCGGAGGCACCGATCGGTCCATTGCGGTTCAACGCATCACTGTACATGTGACTGGCATATGTCAGCATGCCTGTCTCAGATGAACCTATGCCAGCCACAGATAGCTCCCAGGGAGTGAGGGGCACACCTACATCACGACAGCCTGTCCAAACCTTATCATAAGGCATGTAAGGCTGCATTTCCTATTGTGTGTATGTTGGTGTACATGTTGTCCTGTGGGTGTCACCTGTGGGCAGCCACCCCCAGGCTGTGCACGTGTTCATGGGGACAGGATCCTGGGTGTTACGTGTACGTGACTACTGTGATGTGCAACTGTTCATATCTGTGCATGTGCCATGGTCACATTTCACAGTGGTGTATGTGTATGTCATGTCACATACCCCGTGAGTCCCATGTGGGATGGTATGTTTGAGCCAGGGTGTCCCAGTGGCACAATAGTGATGGTCCTCCACAGTCTTTGTGCATGTAGTGTTTACAATGTCTCTGATTTCATGTGCACAATGGGAGACAGTCTCCACATCCACGTTGTGTGTGCATGGACTCTGATGTTGTGTGTGTGTGTCACAGACGTCCATGTCTGTCCTGCCCTGGCAAGTGGGGCCACTACCTGTGGGTGTCATGGTTGTTTTGCTGTGGTGTATACATGATACTCCATGTAATGCCAGTGTCCATGTGGCATTACAGGGTCCCTGGGAATGTACCTGTCGTTGAGCTGTGGTGCCTGGGGCACATCTGTCCTCACATGTCACTGTGGGGGGTTATTGTGACACGGCAGCAGGAGATGGGAACTGTGACACGGCCTCATGATATCCAATGGGCCAACCTGGGACAAATTGATGCCACCTGTTGGACCGTGTTGACAGATGTTGGCCATGTATGTACCATACATGTCCTTCCGGTACTGCACACTTCATGTAGTTGTGCCTCATAATGATGTATGTTGGGATCTTGAGTGTGTTCAATGCCGCATATGTGGGGTGACTGACAATCTTGCTTACTTCTCCTCTGCACTGCAGGGCTCCTGCTGTCCATCGGCCATTCCCAGACCTGGCAACGATGGTGGAGCGGGACAGCATCCGACGGTACCGCTTCACCAGGCAGCTGATTGAGGATTTGGCAGTGCAGTTGTCCCCACATTTGCAGCCTGGCCGGCCGTATCCTACAGCGCTGACCCCCAAGGTGAAGGTGATGGCAGCCCTACACTTCTTTGCCACTGGTCCCTTCCAACATACTGTGGCGACTGCTGGTGGGATGTCACAGACCATGTTCAGCCGTGTGCTCCGCGATGTTTTGGCGGCAATGTTGCTCTTCCTGAACCGGTACATCTATTTCCCTAGACTGCGACGACTCACTGACGTGAAGAGTGACTTTTATGCCCTGGGGAGGATGCCGCATGTAATTGGCTCCATTGATGGGACACATGTGGCTTTGGTACCACCACAGGCCCAGGAGCAGGCCTACAGGAACCGCAAGCACTACCACTCGGTCAATGCACTGGTGGTGTGTCTTGCAGACATGACCATCACACACGTGTGTGCCCGTTTCCCTGGTTCAGCACACGATGCCTTTGTGATGAGGAGTAGTCGCATCCCCAGGATGATGGCACAGATGCAGAACCAGCGTGCCTGGCTTGTCGGTGTGTACTGACTTTGTGCCATTGTGTGTGATCTGATCTGTAGTATTCCGCCCACTTTTCCAAGTCAGCTAATGTGCACTTGTCTGTCCGTAGGTGACTCGGGATACCCCAACATGCCGTGGTTGCTGACACCCTCAGGAACCCTGTGACACCTGCCCAGATGCGCTACAATGAGGCACATGGTCGGACCAGGAGAGTGATTGAGCGGACCTTTGGTCTCCTGAAGAGCCACTTCCGCTGCCTGGACAAGACCGGAGGGTCCCTCCCATATGCCCCTGCGAAAGTGTGCAAGATTATCATCGTCTGCTGCATGCTCCACAACCTGGCAGTGCGGAAGGAGTTGCCTCTCATCCAGGATGACAATGACCAACATCCGCCACCTGTGGAGGATCCTGGCCTGGACCACGATGCCAGTGACGATGATGATGATGATGGTGATGTCCGCACACAGCTCATCACCAACTTCTTTAGCTGAATGTGAGTATCCTGAGGTGTCATGTCAATGATGTGAGTTGGCATGATGTGTGGGTGGTGCTCTGGTGCTGTTGGAGTGTGTCCATGGGCTACTTGACTGGATGTGTGTTGCGATGTGTGGTGACAGGTGGGCTGTACTCCCCAACAGTGTTGACATGCTAACTTGGTTCTGGGTGGGTATCTTGTAACATGTATTGTGCATGAGTTTTGCTGTTCTGTCCTGTACTCCATTGCTTTTGACTGTGTGTCATTTCTGTCCTTCACAGGGTACTTTCAGATTCGTTTGGTCAACTGTGTCCACCGACGACGTGATTGCACATCCAGGCTGGTAGCTGTTGTGTCCCTACAGGTGATGTGCGCCACACCCATGGACTTCCTTCCGTCTACAGTTGTTGACTGTGTGCCCGCTGCCAGGTGGGGTTACCTTGCATCTGTAGTGGTTACGGCATGTTGCAACTGTGTAATAAACCTGTGCTTCACTTTGTGATGTGCGTTGTCTGTGGTCACACATTTGACTGCCATTTGCTTACTGCACCTGTGGGCTACTTGACTACAACTGGGAATGGGTGTGGTGTCTGTGCATTGCACCGTCTTCCCTGGCAACATCAGTGTAGGCAATGAGTCAGATGGCCTAGGTGTGTATGTGTCGTGTAGCCCTGGTGGTGTGTCTCCCTCATGTGTGTCACGTTGCCTGTACTCACATGCCTGTGTTGTCCTTGCTGTTGCAGTTCGCATACACAGTGTAATTTTGCAGTTCATCATCCCCATAACAGCACCCACGTTTGAATCACGACAGAGGCAAGTATGGTGTATTAGTGTGTTTATTGTGATACATTTGTGTTAATAGTGCATAGGATGGGTTGTGCTGTACATGAATCTTGCAATCCCAAGTTCCTAGGTGAATTGAAAGTCTGGGTAGACAGGATCCCCAGTATGACACATTGGTCCAACTTGTACTCCCCATGCAATGTGTGGGAGTAGTGTTGCCGTCAACAGGGTGAACAGTCTGTGCACAAAGGCGAACATCCAGAACAGGTTCAGGCTTCCTGGGAGTTGCGCTTGGCCATCGGCCTCTCACTTTTCCCTCCTCGGACGACCCCTCTTCTTGGGGGGGCCCTCAAGTGCAGGCTGCTGCGGTGCAGGGACTCTCCGCCAGAGTCCTCCTCCCTCCCTGTGGCAGTTGCAGTTTGTTCGGCACCAGATGTTGTTGGCACACAGGGAGGTGTGGACTGGTTGCTGTTCATCTGGCAGAGGCATTGTAAAATGTCCCTGTGCACCGCCGTCATCTCATGCAGTGCATCCCACTTGGACTCCACGCGGACATGTGTGAGTCCACACGGGACATGTGTGACTCCACGTGGGACATGTGGGAGTCCAAGCGGGCATGATGGGCAGCCTGCTGCTGTTTAATGTCTCTGAGGAGCCCCACTACCTGGCTGAGCTCTCCGGTGCTGGACTGGTACGCATCAGCTATGCGTACCAGTTGTGGGTCATCATGCACACCAGCAACGTCTGCAAGCAGCGACCTCTGTCTCCCACCCCTCCCACCACCCCTGCTGACATGTGCAGTGTGTGCAGTGGCACGCACAGATAACCCTGGTCCACCTTGGGGGTTGGTGGTGGTGGTGGTGTCCATGGCCCCAGGTTGGTCCAGGGTCACTGTGCTGGTGTTGCTCCTTATTCTGTCCATGTCGGCAGGGATGGTATTC
>CAWUFW010002449.1:600000-877500 GCA_963921515.1 Calotriton arnoldi
AGAAGCTAAACTATAAACTCTATGAGACAAAAAAAGAAGGAAGCACTAAGGAGCACTTCTGGACCTAGTCAGAGGCATGAGCAGGGCCACTGGAATTATGCGACTGTTCAGCTGCACCGATTTTCGCATAATTATAAATTTTCCGCATTTGCCACATAATCCATCATCTGCTGCATGATCTGCAGATTTGAACAAAAAAAACCTTGTTTCTAGCTCAAACGGCTCAAACGTTACCAAAAATGCAGCAACAAGTGTTACAGCGTGGTGGAAGGCCCTTTGCACACCTGGAATGGTCACCTGTTACTTATTGCTAAATGTGGGTGTTAAATTGGTACTAATGGTGTGCAAACCACTCTTGCTTCTTTCTTTCTTTTTCTGCACTTCTTTTGCCTCTTTCTGCTCATCTCTTCCACTTTCTGCACCTCTGTTGCCTCTTTCTGCACATAATTGCTTCTTTCTCTACCCCTCTTGCCACTTTCTGCACCGTTCTTCCCTCTTTCTGCACCTCTTTTGCCTCTTTCTGTACCCCTCCTGCCTGTTTCTGCACGTCTCTTGCCTCTTCCTGCACTTCTCTTGCCTCTTTCTGCACCCCTCTTGCCTCTTTCTGCACCTCCTTTGCTTCATTCTGCACTTCCCATGCTTCTTTCTGCACCTGTCTTGCTTCTTTCTGCACCCCTGTTGTCTCTTTCTGCACTCGTCTTCCCTCTTTTTGCACCTCTCTTGCCTCTTTCTACGTCTCACTTGCCTCTTTCTGACACTTTTCTTGCTTCTTTCTTCACCTCTGTTCCTTCTTTCAGCAATTCTCTAGCCTCTTTCTGCACTTTTCTTGCCTGTTTCTGCACCTCTCTTGCCTCTTTCTGTACCTCTCTTGCCTCTTTCTGCACCTCACTTGCTTCTTTCTGCACCCCTCTTGCCTCTTTCTGCACCCCTATTCCCTCTTTGTGCAACTCTCTTGCCTCTTTCTACACCTCTCTTCCCTATTTCTGCAGTTCTCTTGCCTCTTTCTGCACCTCTGTTCCTTCTTTCTGCACTTCTTTTGTTTCTTTCTGCACATCTCTTGCTTCTTTCTGCACCCCTCGTGCCTCTTTCTGCACCCCTCTTCCCTCTTTTTGCAACCCTCTTGCCTCTGTCTGCAACTCTGTTGCTTCTTTGTGCACTACTCTTGCTTCTTTCTGCACCTCTCTTGCTTCTTTATGCACCCCTCTCGCCACTTTCTCCACCCCTGTTCTCCCTTTTTGCATCACTGTTGCTTCTTTCTGCACTTCTCTTGCTTCTTTCTCTACCCCTCATCCCTCTTTCTGCACCTTTGTTGCTTCTTTCTACGCTTCTCTTGCTTCTTTCTGCACCTCTGTCCCTTCTTTCTGCAACCCTTGTGCCTCTTTCTGTACCCCTCTTCCCTCTTTCTGCTCCCCTCTTGCCTCTTTCTGCACCTCTGGTCCTTCTTTCTGCACTTCTTTTGTTTCTTTCTGCAACTCTCTTGCTTCTTTCTGTATCCTCTTGCCTCTTTCTCCACCCCACTTCCCCCTTTCTGCATCTCTGTTGCTTCTTTATGCACTTCTCTTGCTTCTTTCGGCACCTCTCTTGCTTCTTTCTGCACCCCTCGTGCCTCTTTCTGCACCCCTTGTGCCTCTTTCTGCAACCATCTTCCCTCTTTCTGCACCCCTCTTCCCTCTTTCTGCACTCCTCTTGCCTCTTTCTGCTCCTCTGTTGCTTCTTTCTGCACATCTTTTGTTTCTTTCTGCACCTCTCTTGATTCTTTCTCCACCCCTCTTGCCTCTTTCTCCACCCCTCTTCCCCCTTTTTTCATCTTTGTTGCTTCTTTCTGCACCTCTGTTGCTTCTTTCTGCACTTCTCTTGCCTCTTTCTGCACCCCTGTTGCTTCATTCTACACTTCCCATGCTTCTTTCTGCACCTGTCTTGCCTCTTTCTGCACCTCTCTTGCCTCTTTCTGCACCTCTCTTGCCTCTTTCTGCACCTCATTTGCTTCTTTCTGCAACTCTCTTTCCTCTTTCTACACCTCTGTTGCTTCTTTCAGCAATTCTCTTGCCTCTTTCTGCACTTCTCTTGCCTGTTTCTGTACCTCTCTTGCCTCTTTATGCACCTCTCTTGCTTCTTTCTGCACCTCTCTTGCCTCTTTCTGCACCTCATTTGCTTCTTTCTGCAACTCTCTTGCCTCTTTCTACACCTCTATTGCTTCTTTCAGCAATTCTCTTGCCTGTTTCTGCACTTGTTTGGCCTGTTTCTGTACCTCTCTTGCCTCTTTCTGCACCTCTCTTGCCTCTTTTGGCACCACTCTTGCCTCTTTCTGTACCTCTGTTGCTTCTTTCTGCACTTCTCTTGCCTCTTTCTGCACTTCTCGCCTCTTTCTGTACCCTTTGTGCCTCTTTCAGCACTTCTCTTGCTTCTTTCTGTACTTCTCTTCCTTCTTTCTGCACCCCTCATGCCTCTTTCTGCACCCTTCTTCCCTTTACCTGCACGTCTCTTGGTTCTTTCTGCACTGCTCTTGCCTCTTTCTGCACCGCTCTTGCCTCCTTCTGTACCTCTGTTGTTTCTTACTGCACTGCTCTTGCTTCTTTCTGTACCTCTCGCAAATTTCTGCACCCCTCTTGCCTCTTTCTGCATCCTTCTTGCCTCCTTCTGCACCTCTGTTGGTTCTTTCTGCACTGCTCTTGCTTCTTTCTGCACCTCTTTTGCCTGTTTCTGCAACTATCTTGCCTCTTTCTGCACCCCTCTTGCCTCTTTCTGCACCTTTGTTGCTTCTGTCTGCATTTCTCTTGCTTCTTTCTGCACTTCTCTTGCTTCTTTCTCCACCCCTCTTGCCTCTTTCAGTACCCTTCTTGCCTCTTTGTGCACCTCTCCTGCCTCTTTCTGCACCTCTATTGCCTTTTTCTGCAGTTCTATTGCCTCTTTATGCAGCTCTTTTGCTTCTTTCTGCACTTTTCTTGCCTCTTTCTATACCCCTCTTGCCTCTTTCTGCACCTGTTAGTTCTTTCTGCACTGCTCTTGCTTCTTTTTGCACCTCTGTTGTAAATTTCTGAATCCCTCTTGCCTCTTTCTGTACCCCTCTTCCCTCTTTCTGTACCTCTCTTGCCTCTGTCTGCACACCTGTTCCCTCTTTCTGCACCCCTTTGCCTGTTTCTGCAACTCTCTTGCGTCTTTCTGCAGTTTCTTGCCTCCTTCTGCACCTCACTTGCCTCTTTCTGCACTTCTCTTGCTTCTTTCTGCACCCTTCTTCCCTTTTTCTGCACATCTCTTGCCTCTTTCTGCACCTCTCTTGCTTCATTCTGCACATCTCTTGGTTCGTCCTGCACTGCACTTGTCTCTTTCTGCATCCCTCTTGCCTCTTTGAGCACCTCTTTTGCTTCTTTCTGCACTTCTCTCTCCTCTTTCTGCACCCCTCTTGCCTCTTTCTGCACCTCTGTTGCTTCTTTTTGCACTTCTATTGACTCTTTATGTACCTCTCTTGCTTCTTTCTGCACCCCTGTTGTCTCTTTCTGCACCTCTCTTGCTTCTTTCTGCACTTCTCTTGCTTCTTTCTGCACCTCTCTTGCTTCTTTCTGCACCCTTCTTCCCTTTTTGCATCCCTCTTGCCTCTTTCTGCTGTTCTCTTGACATTTTCTGCACCTCTCTTGCCTCTTTCTGCACATCCTTGCCTCTTTCTGCACTTCTCTTGCTTCTTTCCACACCTCTGTTGCTTCTTTCAGCAATTCTCTTGCCTCTTTCTGCACTTTGTTTGCTTGTTTCTGCACCCCTCTTGCTTCTTTCTGCACCTCTGTTGTCTCTTTCTACACCTCACTTGCTTCTTTCTGCACCTCTGTCCCTTCTTTCTGCAACCCTTGTGCCTCTTTCTGTACCCCTCTCCCCTCTTTCTGCTCCCCTCTTGCCTCTTTCTGCACCTCTGTTCCTTCTTTCTGCACTTCTTTTGTTTCTTTCTGCAACTCTCTTGCTTCTTTCTGTATCCTCTTGCTTCTTTCTCCACCCCACTTCCCCCTTTCTGCATCTCTGTTGCTTCTTTATGCACTTCTCTTGCTTCTTTATGCACTTCTCTTGCTTCTTTCGGCACCTCTCTTGCTTCTTTCTGCACCCCTCGTGCCTCTTTCTGCACCCCTCGTGCCTCTTTCTGCAACCATCTTCCCTCTTTCTGCACCCCTCTTCCCTCTTTCTGCACTCCTCTTGCCTCTTTCTGCTCCTCTGTTGCTTCTTTCTGCACATCTTTTGTTTCTTTCTGCACCTCTCTTGCTTCTTTCTCCACCCCTCTTGCCTCTTTCTCCACCCCTCTTCCCCCTTTTTTCATCTTTGTTGCTTCTTTCTGCACCTCTGTTGCTTCTTTCTGCACTTCTCTTGCCTCTTTCTGCACCCCTGTTGCTTCATTCTACACTTCCCATGCTTCTTTCTGCACCTGTCTTGCTTCTTTCTGCACCCCTGTTGTCTCTTTCTGCACTCATCTTCCCTCTTTCTGCACCTCTCTTGCCTCTTTCTACATCTCACTTGCCTGTTTCTGTACCTCTCTTGCCTCTTTCTGCACTTCTCTTGCCTGTTTCTGTACCTCTCTTGCCTCTTTATGCACCTCTCTTGCCTCTTTCTGCACCTCTCTTGCCTCTTTCTGCACCTCATTTGCTTCTTTCTGCAACTCTCTTTCCTCTTTCTACACCTCTGTTGCTTCTTTCAGCAATTCTCTTGCCTCTTTCTGCACTTCTCTTGCCTGTTTCTGTACCTCTCTTGCCTCTTTATGCACCTCTCTTGCCTCTTTCTGCACCTCTCTTGCCTCTTTCTGCACCTCATTTGCTTCTTTCTGCAACTCTCTTGCCTCTTTCTACACCTCTATTGCTTCTTTCAGCAATTCTCTTGCCTGTTTCTGCACTTGTTTGGCCTGTTTCTGTACCTCTCTTGCCTCTTTCTGCACCTCTCTTGCCTCTTTTGGCACCACTCTTGCCTCTTTCTGTACCTCTGTTGCTTCTTTCTGCACTTCTCTTGCCTCTTTCTGCACTTCTCTTGCCTCTTTCTGTACCCTTTGTGCCTCTTTCAGCACTTCTCTTGCTTCTTTCTGTACTTCTCTTCCTTCTTTCTGCACCCCTCATGCCTCTTTCTGCACCCTTCTTCCCTTTTCCTGCACGTCTCTTGGTTCTTTCTGCACTGCTCTTGCCTCTTTCTGCACCGCTCTTGCCTCCTTCTGTACCTCTGTTGTTTCTTACTGCACTGCTCTTGCTTCTTTCTGTACCTCTCGCAAA
This sequence comes from Calotriton arnoldi, assembly GCA_963921515.1. Classification (NCBI taxonomy): domain Eukaryota; kingdom Metazoa; phylum Chordata; class Amphibia; order Caudata; family Salamandridae; genus Calotriton; species Calotriton arnoldi. The sequence goes on from CAWUFW010002449.1 coordinate 605,229, forward strand.
TTTCTGCACCCCTCTTGCCTCTTTCTGCATCCTTCTTGCCTCCTTCTGCACCTCTGTTGGTTCTTTCTGCACTGCTCTTGCTTCTTTCTGCACCTCTTTTGCCTGTTTCTGCAACTATCTTGCCTCTTTCTGCACCCCCTTGCCTCGTTCTGCACCTTTGTTGCTTCTGTCTGCATTTCTCTTGCTTCTTTCTGCACTTCTCTTGCTTCTTTCTGCACCCCTCTTGCCTCTTTCTGTACCCCTTTTGCTTCTTTGTGCACCTCTCCTGCCTCTTTCTGCACCTCTATTGCCTTTTTCTGCAGTTCTATTGCCTCTTTATGCAGCTCTTTTGCTTCTTTCTGCACTTTTCTTGCCTCTTTCTATACCCCTCTTGCCTCTTTCTGCACCTGTTAGTTCTTTCTGCACTGCTCTTGCTTCTTTTTGCACCTCTGTTGTAAATTTCTGAATCCCTCTTGCCTCTTTCTGTACCCCTCTTCCCTCTTTCTGTACCTCTCTTGCCTCTGTCTGCACACCGTTCCCTCTTTCTGCACCCCTTTTGCCTGTTTCTGCAACTCTCTTGCGTCTTTCTACAGTTTATTGCCTCCTTCTGCACCTCACTTGCCTTTTTCTGCACTTCTCTTGCTTCTTTCTGCACCCTTCTTCCCTTTTTCTGCACATCTCTTGCCTCTTTCTGCACCTCTCTTGCTTCATTCTGCACATCTCTTGGTTCTTCCTGCGCTGCACTTGTCTCTTTCTGCATCCCTCTTGCCTCTTTGAGCACCTCTTTTGCTTCTTTCTGCACTTCTCTCTCCTCTTTCTGCACCCCTCTTGCCTCTTTCTGCACCTCTGTTGCTTCTTTCTGCACTTCTATTGACTCTTTCTGTACCTCTCTTGCTTCTTTCTGCACCCCTGTTGTCTCTTTCTGCACCTCTCTTGCTTCTTTCTGCACTTCTCTTGCTTCTTTCTGCACCTCTCTTGCTTCTTTCTGCACCCTTCTTCCCTTTTTGCATCCCTCTTGCCTCTTTCTGCTGTTCTCTTGACATTTTCTGCACCTCTCTTGCCTCTTTCTGCACATCCTTGCCTCTTTCTGCACTTCTCTTGCTTCTTTCCACACCTCTGTTGCTTCTTTCAGCAATTCTCTTGCCTCTTTCTGCACTTTTTTTGCTTGTTTCTGCACCCCTCTTGCTTCTTTCTGCACCCCTGTTGCTTCTTTTTGCACTTCTATTGACTCTTTCTGTACCTCTCTTGCCTCTTTCTGCACCTCTGTTGCTTCTTTTTGCACTTCTATTGACTCTTTCTGTACCTCTCTTGCTTCTTTCTGCACCCCTGTTGTCTCTTTCTGCACCTCTCTTGCTTCTTTCTGCACTTCTCGTGCTTCTTTCTGCACCTCTCTTGCTTCTTTCTGCACCCTTCTTCCCTTTTTGCATCCCTCTTGCCTCTTTCTGCTGTTCTCTTGACATTTTCTGCACCTCTCTTGCCTCTTTCTGCACATCCTTGCCTCTTTCTGCACTTCTCTTGCTTCTTTCCGCACTTCTCTTGCTTCTTTCAGCAATTCTCTTGCCTCTTTCTGCACTTTTTTTGCTTGTTTCTGCACCCCTCTTGCTTCTTTCTGCACCCCTGTTGTCTCTTTCTGCACCTCTGTTGCTTCTTTTTGCACTTCTATTGACTCTTTCTGTACCTCTCTTGCTTCTTTCTGCACCCCTGTTGTCTCTTTCTGCACCTCTCTTGCTTCTTTCTGCACTTCTCTTGCTTCTTTCTGCACCTCTCTTGCTTCTTTCTGCACCCTTCTTCCCTTTTTGCATCCCTCTTGCCTCTTTCTGCTGTTCTCTTGACATTTTCTGCACCTCTCTTGCCTCTTTCTGCACATCCTTGCCTCTTTCTGCACTTCTCTTGCTTCTTTCCACACCTCTGTTGCTTCTTTCAGCAATTCTCTTGCCTCTTTCTGCACTTTTCCTGCCTGTTTCTGTACCTCTCTTGCCTCTTTCAAAACCTCTGTTGCTTCTTTCTGCACTTCTCTTCTTTCTTTCTGCACCCCTCTTGCCTCTTTCTGTACCTCTCTTGCCTCTTTTTGCACCTTTGTTGGTTCTTTCTGCACTGCCCTTGCTTCTTTCTGCACCTCACTTGCCTCTTTCTGCCCTTCTCTTGCTTCTTTCTACACCTGTGTTGCTTCTTTCTGCAATTCTCTTGCCTGTTTCTGCACTTCTCTTCCTTCTTTCTGCACCCCTCCTATCTCTTTCTGCACCTATCTTGCCTCTTTCTGCACCAGTTTCCTCTTTCTGCACCTTTCCTGCCTGTTTCTCCACCTCTCTTACCTCTTTCTGTACCTCTTTTGGTTCTTTCTGCACTTCTCTTGCTCTTTCTGCACCCTTCGCGCCTCTTTCAGCACCTCTGTTGCTTCTTTCTGCACTTCTCTTCCTTCTTTATGCACCCCTCCTGCCTCTTTCTGTACCTCTCATGCCTCTTTGTGCACCTCTCCTACCTTTTTCTGCACCCCTCTTGCCTCTTTTTGCACCTCTGTTGGTTCTTTCTGCACTGCTCTTGCTTCTTTCTGCACCTCACTTGCCTCTTTCTGCACTTCTCTTGCTTCTTTCTACACCTCTGTTGCTTCTTTCAGCAATTCTCTTGCCTCTTTCTGCACTTCTCTTCCTTCGTTCTGTGCTCCTCCTGCCTCTTTCTGTACCTCTCTTGCCTCTTTGTGCACCTCTCCTACCTCTTTCTGCACCCCCTCTTGCCTCTTTTTGCACCTCTGTTGGTTCATTCGGCACCTCTGTTGCTTCTTTCTGCACTTTTCTTGCCTCTTTCTGCACCTCTGACTTAGAGGTAGTTTTTATCCTCCTGCCCTATTATGTACTAGGGCCTTACAGGGGAGGTCATGCCAATCACAGGGGTACCCCAACCCATAGTGTACCTTAGTGTATGTAGGTGTTTTCACTGTATTCTAAGTGTCTTTCAGCATAGCACTGGCTCCAGACCTGGTTAGTCAGAGTCAGTTACCACCAGTACCAGTCAGCAAAAAGTTGGGGGCACAGGATGACTTTGCAACAAGGCCTCTTTCTGCACCTCTGTTGGTTCTTTCTCCATAACTCTAGCCTCTTTCTGCACTTATCTTCGTCTTTCTGGACTTCTGTTGCCTCTCTCTGCATTTCTCTTGCTTCTTTCTGGGCCTTTCTTCCTCTTTCTGCACATGTCCTATCTCTGTAGGCATAGTTAGAAATTAGCATTTAAAATACTTTTGAAATTCACTGAAAAAACCATAGGTTTCATGGACGTTATAGTTAGAAATTATCATTTAAAAAACCTTTGAAATTCACTGAAAAAAACCATACATTTCAGGGACGTTATAGTTCGCAATTAGCATTTAAAAAACCTTCGAAATTCCCTGAAAAAACCATAGGTTTCAGGGACGTTATAGTTAGAAATTAGCATTTAAAAAACCTTAGAAATTCACTGAAAAAACTCACAGGTTTCAGGGACGTTATAGTTAGTTGGACGTTTCACTCGTACAAAACCAGAGAAATTCGGCCGTTATAGTTAGTTGAGCTAACTATAACTCACGCCCCCGCAATGCACTGCTGATGACGTCACATATTACATCATTCATGACATGGTCAGTGACATCACTGATGACATCTCAAATGACATCACTGATGACATCACTGATGAAATCATCCATGTGATAATCTGATGCACCTCCTCACACTCTAATATAACCTTTGATACACCCACTACAGACTACCATTTTCGAATCCATAGACACACCAATACCAGTTACTACATACCCACTCACTGATTCCTAGATCTACACACACATCCACTCATTCACCCATACAGTCACTCATACATGAAGTCACTCATCAATACATCACTATCATATGCACTCATACACCTATACAGACACTCACACACCGCCACTCATCCATAGTTACTCACACACCTAGTCAGTCATGCAAAGAATCAATCACACTCCCATTTACTCACCTATACAGTTATACACACACCACCTCACTTATTCATACAGATACTAACACATACTTACTTTCTTATACAATCACTGATACAAGCCCACACTCATCCATACAGCCACTCTCACAATCACTCACTCTCACGTATAGTCATTTATATACTCCAACACTCACATATATTGCCTTTCACATATGTAGTTACTCACACATGTACCACTGAGACATCCATTCACTCACCAACACACCCATACACACACTCGCCCACCCATACAGCCCTTTACAGATGCGCTCTTGAACCCATATACCCAGTGAATCACCCACTCACACATCTATGCACAGAGTGACACACCCCCCACCCACCCACACAGACACTCAGGCACCCATACAGATACTCAGACAACCAATCAATAACCCATATAGACACTCATGTAGCTACTCCCCAACCCATGCAGCCGCTTACACACCAACTGACAGACTGATACAGACATTCACACAGATTAGTCACTAACCCATGCATTCAGTAAGACACGTTTAATCACTCACTTATACAGTCAGTCACGCACCTACTAAATCTTCCATTCAGACACTTATACACCCACTCATTCTTCAATACACCTTGGCATATATATATATAAAACATATTAAAACTTTATAGAAACACACAGTCACTGGATGATGTCATCAGTGATGTCATTTAAGATGTCATCAGTGATGACCATGTCATGAATGATGTAATATGTGACGTCATCAGCAGTGCATTGCGGGGGCGCGAGTTATAGAATGGAGTAGAGAATTTCTCTGGTTTTGTATGAGTGAAATGTCCAACTAACTATAACGTCCCTGAAACCTGTGGGTTTTTCAGTTAATTTCTAAGGTTTTTTAAATGCTAATTTATAAATATAACGTCCCTGAAACCTATGGTTTTTTCAGTGAATATATATGTATATATATATGTATGTATTTTATTTTAGTGGGTAGTTATAGTAAGGACCATGTTTCCATAGGAAAAGCATTTTTTGGAATGGTAATAGCTTTGGCACCATTTGACGAATCTTCACAAAACTTTACACAAAAAAGTTCATCCACCACAGCTCCTTTCTGGAAAGTTTCGGGGTTATCCATCAAGCGGGGTCCGAGAAAAAGGGAAGGTCCCAAAACATGTTTTCCTAATACAAATTTCCATAGGAAAATTGAACAGCGATACTTCAAAAACTGCTGAACTGAATTACACCACATTTATCAGAAAGCTAGAGCATGGTCCAGAAAGTATGCTTTTTGTGATTTGGTGTATATCTATTCAGTAATTTTTGAAAAATTTGGTTCAAAATCTATGTATATATATCAAACTGCGGAGGATCTGTGGATCCAACAGATTAAAAGATTTGCTCTGATTGGCTGCCACCACTTCAACAAAGAGGTGGCAGCAGCCATTTTAGCACTCAAGGGCTAAGTCCAATGAAAAAAGTTTTAAAAGGTCATATAGTTTGGGCAGGGTAGGAATGCCCTGCCCCATAGGACTGGTGGGGGGTCCAAGTGTGACCCATCCAGGGCCAAAAACATTTATTTTAAGGGCGCCAATCCGTACGGGATCCACGATTCCCCCCCAAAAAATTTAAAACATGAGCTCCAGCCCGTTTTAATCTTAGCCTCCCAGGATGGGCCTGGGAGATTAGAACTTCTATTTTTTTTGGGGGGGAGGGTTGTGTGCAGCCCCCCTACTTGAGCCTTTTTTAGGCCCAGTGTCCCCATCCCCTGGATTGGCTTATTATAAAATAGGGAGGGAGCAGGCAGTGCCTTCCCCCGAGCTTCTTTAAGGCCCTGGGCCTCCAACTCCCAGGGCCAGTCTTTTTCTGGGGGGGGAGGGTGGTATCTGGCCTACTTTCCTGGCCATAGATCTACCCCAGTGACCTCATCTCCCTGGGCCCAATACCAGTGCAGTGTCCGGTGACCCCATCGCCGGGACACTTGTGTTACCTGCCTGGGAGAGTGTGGGCAGATAATTTAACCCCTTCCCTGCGGGGGTAATTCCCCCACGGGTGCGGGGGTGAGCGCGGCGCTGCGGTGCTCGTGACGAGACCAGCTCGTCATATATAACGGTGGAGCTGTGCTCATGACGAGCTGGTCTCTTCACGACCCCGCCCACTGATTAATTCTCCCGCACAAGCGGGGAATTAATCCCGCGTGGGCGGAGCGCAGCCGTTATGACGAGACCAGCTCGTCATGAGCACAGCTCCACTGTGACTCATGATGAGCTGGTCTCGTCATGAGCACCGAAGCGGTTAATCTTTCTTCCCTGCCCACACTCTCCCGGGCATGAAACACAACTTCACTCCCACCGAGGCAGGAGCACAGAAAGAAGATGCCCCACCTGGGTGGGAGCAAAGGAAATAAACCAGAGCCCACCAGCAGCACAAAGGTTGCTGGCTGCGGAGTGGCTGGGGCCCTGGGCCCGCGGGGCTGCTGGGCTCCCCCTGCGTTCCCCTATAACTAGCTTTGTGTGGGTGCTCGAGGTGGGCACCCACTTTTAAAAAATGCCACCTCCTGCCAGCACCTGGTATGGGTGCTGGCTGGGGAGCCAGCAGCGGCCACATGACCTTTGGGCTCCCACCCGCAGCCCCCGAAATATTGTATTTATGTGGGTGCTCCGGGTGGGCACTGGGGCACCCAAAAATTACAAAAGAAATTATATATTAACTCCTCCGTGGAAGGAGTGCCCAATAATGCCCTACCAGGGCTTTTTAATAATATTTTTATATCTTAGTGGTGCCCCCGGAAGGGGCAGGGGCACGACCAAGCAGGTTTTTAATGTTCTGGAAGGCTGTTGGGGTGCAGTAGCCCCCCAGCAACATCAAAAACACAATAAGTATCATAGGTCATTGAATCCATGACTCCTGGGGAGTCTACCATATTTTTAAAGCTGGGCATGTGTGTTTTTCAGCTGGATGCAGGGACTTTTTGTGGTTGGTTCCACGGTTTCACTTTATGGCCTGAAAAATGTTTTTAAAAAAAGACTTGAAGACATGTTTAATGTTTTATTTTAATTAATGTTTTTTTATTTATTTCATGACTATTATTAAACTGTAAACACAAGGTGATGATGGACGGAGTGCTGCATTTTTCAAAAACTCAGCCCCAGTCACAGATCTGGGTTGAATCCATCATCGTTCTTTAGCTCACTACGCCACCCCAGTTCAGACACAGCTATATGCAAATCAGTCTTGACCCTGTGACTCATGGGAACAGTCCAGCCCGAACTGCCAAGCCATGTTTTCCCTGGACCGGAAACAAGCATCCTGGGACCAGTTTTGGGGTAACACCCCTCATCAGCCAGGCTAGCTTGAATCCAGTGGCAAAGTGCGCAAGGGACCCACATCTGGGCATACCCTGCCAACTTAGGGCGAACAAAGCAAACACAAGGAGATGATGGACGGAGTGCTGAAACTTTTCAAACACTCACCCCCAGTCACAGATCTGGGTTGAATCCATCATCATTCTTTAGCTCACTTCGCCACCCCAGTTCAGACACAGCTATATGCAAATCAGTCTTGACGCTGTGCCTCATGGGAACAGTCCAGCCCGAACTGCCAAGCCATGTCTTCCCTGGACCGGATACAAGCATCCTGGGACCAGTTTCAGGGTAACACCCCTCATCAGCCAGGCTAGCTTGAATCTAGTGGCAAAGTGAGCAAAGGACCCACGTCTGGCCATACCCTGCCAACTTAGGGCGAACAAAGCAAACAGAAGGAGATGATGGACGGAGTGCTGAAACTTTTCAAACACTCAACCCCAGTCACAGATCTCGGTTGAATCCATCATCGTTCTTTAGCTTACTTCGCCACCCCAGTTCAGACACAGCTATATACAAATCAGTCTTGAATCTGTGCCTCATGGGAACAGTCTAGCCCGAACTGCCAAGCCATGTCTTCCCTGGACCGGAAACAAGCATCCTGGGACCAGTTTCGGGGTAACACCCCTCATCAGCCAGGCTTTCTTGAATCCAGTGGCAAAGTGAGCAAGGGACCCACATCTGGGCATGCCCTGCCAACTTAGGGCGAACAAAGCAAACACAAGGAGATGATGGACGGAGTGCTGAAACTTTTCAAACACTCACCCCCAGTCACAGATCTGGGTTGAATCCATCATCTTTCTTTAGCTCACTTTGCCACCCCAGTTCAGACACAGCTATATGCTAATCAGACTTGACCCTGTGCCTCATAGGAACAGTCCAGCCCGAACTGCCAAGCCATGTCTTCCCTGGACCGGAGACAAATATCCTGGGACCGGTTTCGGAATAACACCCCTCATCAGCCAGGCTCGCTTGAATCCAGTGGTAAAGTGAGCAAGGGACCCACGTCTGGGCATACCCAGCCAACTTAGGGCGAACAAAGCAAACACAAGGAGATGATGGACGAGGGCGAACAAAGCAAACACAAGGAGATGATGGATGGAGTGCTGAAACTTTTCAAACGCTCACCCCCAGTCACAGATCTGGGTTGAATCCATCATCGTTCTTTAGCTCACTTCGCCACACCAGTTCAGACACAGCTATATGCTAGTCAGTCTTGACTCTGTGCCTCATGGGAACAGTCCAGCCCGAACTGCCAAGCCATGTCTTCCCTGGACTGGAAACAAGCATCCTGGGACCGGTTTCGGGGTAACACCCCTCATCAGCCAGGCTAGCTTGAATCTAGTGGCAAAGTAAGCAAGGGACCAATGTCTGGGCATACCCTGCCAACTTAGGGCGAACAAAGCATACACAAGAAGATGATGGACAGAGTGCTGAAACTTTTCAAACACTCACCCGCAGTCACAGATCTGGGTTGAATCCAGCATCGTTCTTTAGCTCACTTCCCCACCCCAGTTCAGACACAGCTATATGCAAATCAGTCTTGACCCTGTGCCTCATGGGAACAGTCCAGCCCGAACTGCCAAGCCATGTCTTCCCTGGACCGGAAACAAGCATCCTGGGACCGGTTTCGGGGTAACATCCCTCATCAGCTAGGCTCGCTTGAATCCAGTGGCAAAGTGAACAAGGGACCCATGTCTGGGCATACCCTGCCAACTTATGGCGAGCAAAGCAAACACAAGGAGATGATGGACGGAGTGCTGAAACTTTTCAAACACTCTCCCCCAGTCACAGATCTGGGTTGAATCCATCATCGTTCTTTAGCTCACTTCGCCACACCAGTTCAGACACAGCTATATGCTAATCAGTCTTGACGCTGTGCCTCATGGGAACAGCCCAGCCTGAACTGCCAAGCCATGTCTTCCCTGGACCGGAAACAAGCATCCTGGGACCGGTTTTGGGGTAACACCCCTCATCAGCCAGGCTAGCTTGAATCCAGTGGCAAAGTGAGCAAGAGACCCACGTCTGGCCATACCCTGCCAACTTAGGGCGAACAAAGCAAACAGAAGGAGATGATGGACGGAGTGCTGAAACTTTTCAAACACTCACCCCCAGTCACAGATCTGGGTTGAATCCATCATCTTTCTTTAGCTCACTTTGCCACCCCAGTTCAGACACAGCTATATGCTAATCAGACTTGACCCTGTGCCTCATAGGAACAGTCCAGCCCGAACTGCCAAGCCATGTCTTCCCTGGACCGGAAACAAATATCCTGGGACCGGTTTCGGAGTAACACCCCTCATCAGCCAGGCTCGCTTGAATCCAGTGGTAAAGTGAGCAAGGGAACAACATCTGGGCATACCCTGCCAACTTAGGACGAAGAAAGCAAACACAAGGAGATGATGGACGGAGTGCTGAAACTTTTCAAACACTCACCCTCAGTCACAGATCTGGGTTGAATCCATCATCGTTCTTTAGCTCACTTCGCCACACCAGTTCAGACACAGCTATATGCAAATCAGTCTTGATGCTGTACCTCATGGGAACAGTCCAGCCCGAACTGCCAAGCCATGTCTTCCCTGGACTGGAAACAAGCATCCAGGGACCGGTTTCGGGGTAACACCCCTCATCAGCCAGGCTAGCTTGAATCTAGTGCCAAAGTAAGCAAGGGGCCAATGTCTGGGCATACCCTGCCAACTTAGGGCGAACAAAGCATACACAAGAAGATGATGGACGGAGTGCTGAAACTTTTCAAATACTCACCCACAGTCACAGATCTGGGTTGAATCCAGCATCGTTCTTTAGCTCACTTCGCCACCCCAGTTCAGACACAGCTATATGCAAATCAGTCTTGACCCTGTGCCTCATGGGAACAGTCCAGCCCAAACTGCCAAGCCATGTCTTCCCTGGACTGGAAACAAGCATCCTGGGACCGGTTTCGGGGTAACATCCCTCATCAGCTAGGCTCGCTTGAATCCAGTGGCAAAGTGACCAAGGGACCCATGTCTGGGCATACCATGCCAACTTATGGCGAACAAAGCAAAAACAAGGAGATGATGGACGGAGTGCTGAAGCTTTTCAAACACTCTCCCCCAGTCACAGATCTGGGTTGAATCCATCATCGTTCTTTAGCTCACTTCGCCACCCCAGTTCAGACACAGCTATATGCTAATCAGTCTTGACGCTGTGCCTCATGGGAACAGCCCAGCCTGAACTGCCAAGCCATGTCTTCCCTGGACCGGAAACAAGCATCCTGAGACCGGTTTCGGGGTAACACCCCTCATCAGCCAGGCTAGCTTGAATCTAGTGGCAAAGTAAGCAAGGGGCCAACGTCTGGGCATACCCTGCCAACTTAGGGCGAACAAAGCATACACAAGAAGATGATGGACGGAGTGCTGAAACTTTTCAAACACTCACCCGCAGTCACAGATCTGGGTTGAATCCAGCATCGTTCTTTAGCTCACTTCGCCACCCCAGTTCAGACACAGCTATATGCAAATCAGTCTTGACCCTGTGCCTCATGGGAACAGTCCAGCCCAAACTGCCAAGCCATGTCTTCCCTGGACTGGAAACAAGCATCCTGGGACCGGTTTCGGGGTAACATCCCTCATCAGCTAGGCTCGCTTGAATCCAGTGGCAAAGTGACTAAGGGACCCATGTCTGGGCATACCATGCCAACTTATGGCGAACAAAGCAAACACAAGGAGATGATGGCCGGAGTGCTGAAACTTTTCAAACACTCTCCCCAGTCACAGATCTGGGTTGAATCCATCATCGTTCTTTAGCTCACTCACCACCCCAGTTCAGACACAGCTATATGCTAATCAGTCTTGACGCTGTGCCTCATGGGAACAGCCCAGCCTGAACTGCCAAGCCATGTCTTCCCTGGACCGGAAACAAGCATCCTGAGACCGGTTTTGGGGTAACACCCCTCATCAGCCAGGCTAGCTTGAATCTAGTGGCAAAGTAAGCAACTGACCCACGTCTGGGCATACCCTGCCAACTTAGGGCGAACAAAGCAAACACACGGAGATTTGATTTGATTTGATTTATAAAGCACCCGAATCACCCCATAAGGGGTATCTCTGCGCTAAGACTGCTATAGCCAACCAATGAGCGACAATTCAGAACAGTAGGGTTTTCAGAAGCTTTCTGAATACCAGGAAGTCGGTGCATTGGGGTAGGTGGATGGGAAGTTGGTTCCAATAGAGGGGAGCCATATAGAAGAAGGCTTTGCCACCCATACGAGCTTTTTTGAAGTGTGGGATGTGCAGAAGTGATTTGGACCCTGACCGGAGTGACCTGGATGGCTGGTATCTGACAAATTTGTCTGATAGATAGCTGGGACCCAGGTTGTGTAAAGATTTGTAGGCCATGCAGCAGATCTTGAATTTTTTCCTTTTTCGAACCGGGAGCCAATGGAGCTTTTGAAGTAAGGAAAGAGAAGCTGTTCTTGGCGGGGCATTGGCAACCAGGCGGGCCGCAGTGTTCTGGACAACCTGCAATTTGTTCAAGGAAACCTCTTTGGCTGATATCAGCAAAGCATTGCAGTAGTCCAGGCGGCTTAGCACTAATGCCTGGATCAAAGTTTTCCGCGTGGAGGATGGCAAGAAGGGGAAAACTCTTCGTAGGAGGCTAAGTTTGTGGAAGCAAGCCCCAGCCGTAGAGGTGGCGTGCTCCTCTAGTTAGTTTTTGATCTATCCGAACTCCTAGATTTTTTGCCACTAGTTTTGGGATTGGGGCAGAGCCTAGTTCCTCTGGCCACCATCCAGGGGACCACCTTGTCACAGCATCTCCGAACAGCATTATCTCAGATTTTCCTGCATTAAGCTGGAGGTAGTTATCCCTCATCCAGTCAGCGATGACCTTCATACCCTCCGTAAAGGTGGTCTGAGTGTTAGGGTTAGTTTTGTTGAAGGAGAGTAGAAGCTGAGTGTCATCAGTGTAGGAGATAGGACAGAATCCTAGTTTCCTCAGTAAGCTAGCCAAGGGAGCGACATAAATGTTAAATAAGGTGGAGCTCAAACAAGAGCCCTGCGGTACTCCCTTGGTCACTTTAGTGGTCTGGGAACGAAAAGGGCCCAAGTTGACGGTCTGGGTTCTATCCGCCAAGAAATTGGACAGCCATTTTAGGGCATTCCCTTGAATGCCACTGTCCCTAAGTCTCCTGAGAAGGGTCTGGTGAGAGATGGTATCGAGATAGGTGAAGCAGCACCAGAAGTACTGCTTGACCATTATCCAGGGACATTCTGATGTTATCAGTGACTGCCACCAGCGCAGACTCTGTGCTATGTCTAGGTCGAAACCCAGACTGAGAGGGGTCGAGGCAGTTAGAGGTTTCTATGAATTCAGATAAGTGCTTATTGATGTGTTTTTCTAGGAGTTTGCTCTGTAAGGGGAGCAGAGAGATGGGGCGATAGTTGGATGCGTCGTCCAAGGGGGCTTTGGGATTTTTCGTGATGGAGATAATCTGTGCCACTTTTCATTCTAGAGGGAGACTGCCATCCTTCATGGAGCTACTAAGAATTGAGCAGATGGGGGCAGCTAGTTGCTTGGATAGCAGGGAAGTGGTTTTGGCAGGGATGAGGTCCAATGGGGACCCTGATTTAACTATTTTTAGAAGAGATTCTACCTTATCCGGCGTAAATGCCGGAAAATTCTCCAGAGTTACGGTATTTGGAATAGACTGAGGATAGTCTATTTTAATGCCTTCCTGGGAGTCACTGGTTGAGGTGATTTTGTTGTATATTGTTTCTATTTTCTGGGTGAGATGAGTTGCTATATTATCGCATAGGGCTTGGGTTGGAGCTTCTTCGGTGTCGCAGGCCTTAGGGTTGGTAAAAGTTTTTAAAATCTGGTAGAGTGTTCTAGGGGTGTTTCCTGCCTGTTCAAGTTGCGACGCAATATACATTTTACGGGCGGATTTCAGATTTTTATGGTATTGGGTCAGTGCTAGTTTAAATCTTTCTTTGTCTTGTAGGTCATGAGAGGAACGCCAGAGGCTTTCTAGTTTTTTACAATGGCTTTTTTCAGTCCGGAGTATGGCGGAGTACCACGTAGTCTGGTGTCGTTTGGCAGATAATGAGTGCTGTTTTAAGGGGGCTAGACGGTTAGCAGTGGTTTCCATACTGGCATTGAAGGATGCTAAGCGCTCTTCCACACTATCGGAATCGGGATTCTGTGGTGGTATAAAAAGGTCATGAAACTGGTTGGGCGTGAGTTTATGCCACTGTCTGTACCATCCTTTAGGTTGCGGTTTGGAAACAGTAGGTTCCTTAGCGCCCCTGATTTGAAATTCGATCAGTGAATGGTCTGACCAAGTCAAGGGGCGAGTTGCTCCACAAGAAATGTTGGGGGAATTTGTTAGAATTAGATCTAGCGTATGCCCTGCCGAGTGAGTGGGCTCGTCGTTGATCTTGATTAATTCAAGTGTTGACAGGTCTGTCAGTAGTGAGGATGCCTCTTGGTTGGCCATGTTTTCACTATGCACGTTGAAATTTCCTAAAAGTAGGAAGTTTCTAGTCGAGATGGGGTGCGGGGAGATAAGTTCCATCAGTTGTGGGGCAAAGTTAGAGAGGTCCCGGGGGTCTATATACAAGAGCTCCTTTCCAGCTGAGTTGAGGGTGTAGGTCAATTCTAAAGACTAGAGTTTCCATTATGTCATTACTTAATTGGTCTAGGATGGAGATTCTGATGGGGTCTTTGTAGATAATAGCTATTCCCCCTCCCGCCCTGTGTGGTCATTCAAATTCAATTCACATATAGCTTTATTCGGTTTTTAACTCATCACAAATAAAAAAAAGCATTTGCAATGCAATAGGTCTCGCATTATTAAAGTTTGAGCTATTGGTGTTGCATTATTTAGCAATGCCAATAGCTCAAACGTTAATGTGTGCGCTCTTGTAACACTTTAATGTGTGCGCTGTTATAATGGCTTTTTTGGGCACTAATTCACAGCTGCGGCACACTAATTCTTGTGGTATTTATTATTTTTAAACTTGCCCCTGTGCGCCGCTGCTAACAGTAAATAATTAATAGCACGGACTGAAGCCATTCTGTATAATGTCAAAAAGCGTAACAAAAGGATGCCATGTAAACCTAATTATAGCTTGGACAACTCAAACGTTCATGCTTCCAAGGTCGATAAACTGAGCGTGTTTAAAAATAGAACCTACCACGAGATACCCTCCAGCAGGCAGGCTTTACTAAATATTAGCGTCCTGGTAGACACTGAGTCATTTAATAAGACTGCAAGCGCTGATATAATGGCTTTTTTGGGCACTAACTCTTGCGGTATTTAATATTTTTAAACTTGCCCCTGTGCGCCGCTGCTAACAGTAAATAATTAATAACACGGACTGAATCCACTCTGTAGAATGTAAAAAAGCGTAACAAAAGGATGCCATGTAAACCTAATTATAGATTAGACAACTCAAACGTTCATGCTTCCAAGGTCGATAAACTGAGCTCATTTGAAAATGTTCGTGTTTAAAAATAGAACTTACCATGAGACGCCCTCCAGCAGGCAGGCTTTACTATATCTTGTGATATAAGCACACATGTTACCTCGCGTTTTTTGTGTATTATTTTTGCAGGCCTGTGGAGGTTCTGTAATTGCGTGTTACCCCTAATTGGTTGTGCCTCGCTAGGGTTTGTTGGAAACAAAAAACGAGGTTTGGTTAGTGGGCTAAATACTTAATGCTTACGGAGGTGTCCCTTAATGCTTACCAGTTGCTTTAAGTGGCCTAATGTGACAGAGTGAGTTTTAGAATGCCTCGATGAGGACATACTGTAAAACAACAACTTTATTGAGAGTGAACATCCCCATAAGCTCTACCCTTGTGCGACTGCTGAAACATGAGAACGGGCATTGTAGGATGCCGAAACCGAGCAGCAACTTGTAAAATAGCAAGCAGCTACTTAAAGATGTTAACATACGGATATTTAAAGACCCCCTTTATTGTACCTACCGCGAATGCAAAATAAGGTAAGGTTTGTGAAAACAGGCGGCAATCATTACCCCCCTGCGCTGTTGCTGACATTATACTGCAAACCCAAAACTTTATTGAAAACGAACATTCCCATAAGCTCTACTGTTGTGGGACTGCTGAAACATGAGAGCGTGCATTGTTGCAGCGGAAAACCAAAAGGAACGGAAATAAGAAAGGAGGACAACGTGCAAAACAAACTGTAAAATAAAATAAAAATCTCTACATGTCATTAACTGAGAGCAGGAAAAGAAAAGCAGCAGCACAGTAAAAACCAGTGGTGCGCGCGCACCACAGAGGAGCGGGAGGGGGAAAGGCAGCACGGCAGCCAGGCGAACGCGCGCTGCTGCGCGTGCTAGACACCGGTGGGAATGGGCGCGGCAAAGGCGGGACATGCGCCCGCCTTTGCCCAATTGCGTGCTGTCTTTCTTATAAAGACGCACGCAAAGCTCAATAGCCGGGGGGAAAACGAAAAGCACACGCACGAGAGTGTGCGATTCCTGAGTCACCTTCTAAACCCCCTACATGAGGTCTCTCGCTGCGCGAGCAGGGCTGCGCACTGCAACGCTAGGCGCGAGACCTAAAAACATAAAAGCACAATATTACAAAATTGTATGTCATGTCATTATCCATTTTTTTTTTAATTATGCTCTGAAACAAAACACAATGTTAAAAAACCTAAAAAGCATTAAAAACCAATTTTCAGCAATATGTATGGGTGCTAACTAATTTTATAGGCTTTATCTGCACTTGATTGTAATCTTTAAAAATTGGGCAGTATAACTCGTAAAACATTCAGTTTCTAAAAGTTACAATACAAAATTAAGTGCCAATTTCATGCATAATATTACAGTACTACTTAACTTCGTAAACTTTTTCTACATTTAATTGTACTCTTTAAAAATTGAGCAATATATCTTGTAAAACATTCAATTTCTAAAAATTGCAAAGCGAGATAAGCTGGGCGGCATTGCCTCAAACCCCATAGTTTGAGTATAGGCTTAATCCACCTCCTCCTCTGTTCCACATAAAATTTACAAAATAAAACCACGTGCATTGACGATTGCATGGAGACTTCATCGCAGGGACAGTTTTGTAAAACGTTGGACCAGTCATTAACGATAGGAAAGCTAACCAGACGATGAACCTTATCTAGTCTAAATCGTATGAGGACAAATCTATCATATCCACTCTCTGTGTTGACTAGATATGGCTGTATGTCAATACTGACACGCATAATTTGATTGCTTTGAACTGTGGGCCTTGATGCCTCATCGGCAAATCTATTTGCCTCCAGATGGGCCATACATTGTTTTTTGAAGGCTTTCCTAGAAATGGTACCCATAGATAGTGGTTTAGTGTAGTATTCTGGGTATCCCAGATCAATCATGAACTCTTTGATATATTTTAGCCACCTAATCTCCTGTGAGTGGTCCAATTTTAAACTGTCTTTTATTACGTTCTGATTAAACAGGGTTTTGGGCGAGGACCAGATCCGATGCCATAAAAGAGCTGGTTGCACTCTTAATATATTGGTAATATAGAGAAGCCCCAGCTCTGCATGGCATATATATGTAGATGTACAACGTGGGCCTGCCAGCAAAAATCTTAAAAAGGCGTTCTCCACCTTCTGGATATCTTTAACATCACAATATCCCCAGATCCCGGCGCCATAAGTGGCCACGCTAACACACTTGGCTTGATAAATGTGGAGCAGCTCAACTGGGGGTCTTTTCCCTAGTTTTTTAGAGAAATTAACCAGAGCTATCGTTGTCCTCATAAAAAGCAATTTTCTAGCCTTAATGGCCTGGCGCCATGATCCTTTTTGATCTATTAAAATACCTAAATAGGGGTAAGTTATCGTAGATTCCACCTTTTGACCATCTATTAGAATGTCCCTGTGCTTACGGGTGCCCAGCCCAAAGCTCATTGTGAAGGTTTTGGTAGTATTTACTCTTAGTCCCAGATTTTTCATAAAATCATTGTAATGGGCCAGAGCCCTTTGTAAGCCCAGTGGGGTTCGGGCCATTATTACAGCGTCGTCCGCGTAGAGAAGGGCAGGTATAGGACGACTAAATAGCTGAGGTAGGTCCTGGCATTTCTCCATCATATATTGCTCCAAACCGTTGGTATATAGTGTAAATAGAAAAGGTGCCAGGACGCAACCCTGCCTAACCCCTCTCTCCACTTTGAACGACGCTGTACACTCTCCATTTAAGCCGAACCTGACCCGGGCTTTTGCTTTCCTGTAGAGCTCCCTTAAAAACTGAATTAAAGGTGGCTCCACCCCCATGGAAGCTAAAACGTTCCATAGTTTTTCGTGAAGAACACAATCAAAAGCGGCCGTAAGGTCGACAAAGGCCAAATACAATCGGCCTTTTCTCGCCTTAGTATATTTCCCCATCATAAGTGTAAGATTAAGACCTTGTTCTATTGTACCCGAACCCTCCCTAAAACCAAATTGAAGATCTGAGTGGACATTATTGTCCTCTGCCCATTGTTGAAGTCGGTTGAGCACTATGCGACCTGCCACCTTTCCCAATGAATCTAACAGCGATATTGGACGGTAACAGGCAGGGTTCTGACTGTCGCCTTTTTTAAAAATTGGTACCATGATGGATTCTGACCAGGATTTTATGAATCCGGTCGCGCAGCATGCTGCTAGCACTCGCGTTAGAAGAGGTGCCCATAAATCCACATTGTGCTTAAAAAAGTCGATGGGCACCCCATCGGGCCCCGGGGCCTTTCCTCCCTTACTGGCTTCTAATGCACAGAGTACCTCTTGAAGAGTAAAATCTAGAGCTATCGGGAAATTAGGTGGCGACGATGTTATACCTAACGCATTTACATCCGTGCCATCCACCTCCCCACATTGTCTATACATATTGGAAAAGTACTCCACCCATAGTCCTTCGTCAATTGCAATCTCTACAGTAGGGACGCTTTCTGTTGTTAAAAAGGGGGATTTTACCACGCGCCAAAAAGCAATACTATCCTTGTTGTTGCTTGCTTCCTGTAGGTCAGTCCATGCTTTGATTTTTATTTCCGTTTTACGAGATTTCAGTGCCTGACTATAGGCCTTCCTACACTGCTTAATTTCAGTTCTATCTCTTTCAGTTTTGTGTAGTGCCTGTTTTAATTTAAAGTGAGCTTTCGTGCATTCATGATCAAACCACCCATTATTCTTGCAATACCCTCTTTTTAGTTCTATCTTTAGTGTGTTTCTAATTGTATCTGCAATATACGCATAAGACTCCAGTATACCCTCATGTGATGTACATTCATTTAAACAATTCATGAGTGAATGGTAACTAGTCTCGACCACTTTCTTAGTTATTGTAGACGGCTCTATCTTATCCCACTTTAGGGAGTAGCCGTTCGTCTTGTCTACTACTACATCTTGGACAGCATAGACCCTTTTGGTGTTGGACTTACGCGTTATAGGTGGAAAGGATATGGACACACTCAATGGAAAATGATCACTTGTGGAATTTTTATGCGTTTTATAAACTAATAATCTGGATGTCAACCTGTTCGAAATAATTATAAAGTCTATGATTGAGCTTAATCCTCTTCCATTAAAGGTCTGTGAGAATGGGATAGGTGGTGAACACAATGCATTTGCAAAACCCAAATCCAAAACAAATAACATCTCATTTAAACAGTCTCCATATACCGAATGAGGGAAGTGAGGTAGGGTACAATTGTCTTCATCCGTTAGGCCACAAGTGATGTCCCGGTTAGATGGACACAGAACCGTATTAAAATCCCCC
The DNA here is from genome assembly GCA_963921515.1 of Calotriton arnoldi. Taxonomy (NCBI): domain Eukaryota; kingdom Metazoa; phylum Chordata; class Amphibia; order Caudata; family Salamandridae; genus Calotriton; species Calotriton arnoldi. The sequence continues at coordinate 624,277 of CAWUFW010002449.1, forward strand.
CCCCACACAAAAGAAATATCTCTAATATTACCGTTTTGTAGGTCCTGCAGGGTATGCATAAGTTGTTTCAGTATATCCAACACATGATCTTTCGAAGCATTATTGTAAAAATTAATCAAAACAACACATTTACTTTTCTCCATGAGTAAGGTGACAATTTGATAGTTAGGTTCTGATTTAATAAAGGATATTTTCTGTACATTTACCATATTTGATATATGTATACTTAAACCCCTCTTGGGCCTCCCGTGTGTCGATGGAAAGGCAGCTGTGTGATAAGTCTTGTACTCTTCAATATGTATTTCGTTCACAGTCCACGTCTCTTGGAGGCAGAATATACTAAATTTCCTGACGAATTCATACCAGAGCTGATTAGTTATTTTTGAGCGCAGACCCACTATGTTCCAGAATAGAATAGAAATAATATTCCCTGTGAGCTCATTTGATGCTCCTAATAGTACCAAGGGAGATGGAGAAGCATCTAGGTGCTCGACCTTATTTGGTCTTACATCAATCTCTTGTCTGCTTTTGGTAATATCACTTATAATAAAGGTATGTTCATGTGGGATCTCACACCGCCTCTCACTCGTGTCTCCTATGGGCTGGTCCAGTCAATCTATCTCATCTAGGGAGGGAAGTGATTCAAATCGATTTCCTACCAGCACATTATAACTGCAATGGCCGCCCTCATTAAAGTTTCTACTTATGCTAGCCCTCTCCATCACCGAGGGAGGCTGGTAGAAAAAGCCAAGGGGTAATAAATTAATGCCCTCCTTACTTATAATATCATTCCCTGCCTTCCACAAGATATTCTCCACTAACTGTGGCGATTTGAATGTTATCACCACACAATCGCCAGGTAGAATTTTCCGTCCTTTCCCCACCCATCTGACTCTTCGTGCCATCTTATAATCCATGAAGAGTTGTTCTGTTTGCCCAACCTTTGTGCCTAGCCAGTGCAGCGACTTGTTTCTTAGAGTATCCCACTGTTCATTATCTTGTTCCCTTAGCCTGGGGACATTTGCAAGAACTATTGTGTACGGGGTAACAGCCGGTGGTAAGTCCAATGTAGGTAAATCCAATGGCATTATCCCAGCAGATATGGCCTCATTGTCGCGATTATTTATTCTCTGACTAGAATGGTCGCCAGTTTGGTTAACCCTAGATGAATATGATGGGGCAGTTAAGTCTACTTGCTTATATCTGTTTGTGTTAGGGCCTGTAGTTGGTCCTTTCTGTCTAGCAGAGTCCTGATCTTTCTGTATTTTTGTTTTCATACATGAATCTACTTCGGGAGTATCCACCTGCCTATTATCATGTGTCTTTCTGTTCAGCTCTTCCCTCCTTAACTAGTAGACTGCCCAACTTTGCCTCAATTTGGTCAACTCTTTTTTCTATAGTGGATAGGGAGTTTCTTAAAAAGGCATCTAGTTTTTCTACCATCGATACTAAGTTCCCAAATTCGTTACTCTGCGTTTTGGTTTTTGCCCTGTTTCCAATTCCTCCTACCATATGTGGGGCACTTTTCTTATTGACTCTGGTCGTTTTCTTACTGAGATTCAACGGAATGGACTTCATCATCTTATTATTGTTATCCCCTGCATCTGCCTCTTCACTTGGATTGCATGTGTGTGCCGGATTTTTTTGACGCTTCAAAGGTGGCTGAGAAAAGGATTCGTGGTCACTAAGTATGGTATGATCTGACTCATTGTGAATACAACCGTTTTGGGCTACAGTATTTTTTGGGGGCCCCAGTGTTGAGCTAACCGTTTCCTTGGGTACCTCATTTGCTCCACCCACTAAGCCTACGGTGCCCAAGGTCAATGACTCCTCCACTGATGATATCTGCTTTTCGATTGCCCCCATAGCCCCTGTAAGGTAGGTCAAAAGCATTTGATGCGGTTTCCCTGGGGCTTTTTTTTTACCAATGATGACTGGTGCTGAGTGATAGTTGCTTTTCTCTTTCCCATTTTACAATTAATGGTATTATGATATTGTACAGTTGTCGGCCTATACAGGCCTTATGTCAAGTTTCAAGCCCAGGCACAGTAACAAACAGTAATAAACAACAACCAACAAAATGTCCGAATCGGTTTGTGTCCTTTATGCCGCCACTGTCCTATCACAGAACTGTCGGGCAAGGTTCACCGTGTTAAGTTCAGCCGGGGCTCCGCTTACCTTGCCTTTCAGATCAATGTTATTTGTTATGACTTTGTTAGGACTCCTCCTTCCTGACTCCAGGTTGGGAAACGTAGAACATGCGGGTCTTCTTTCCGTCCCTTGAGTTATTAGCCCAGTAATTTGTCAATGAACAGATCCGCTGCCCACGAGAAGGGGCCCAGCCCAGCCTCTTTCAGGCTCTGGCGGACGGGCCCGCCCTTGACCCGGGCGCAGCCCACGCGCGTCCCGCGCCGCGGTGATTCTAAGCGCTATTTGAGCGCGAAGACAGTGTTCCGCTCCTCCCTCCAGGGAGCAAAGGATTCTGGGCTCTGTAGTCCCCCTCCGGCGTGTCAGCAGGCAACAGAGTGCAGGTGTTGGCAAGCGTGTCCCCCGCCGCAGTGATTCTAAGCGCTATTTGAGCGCGAAGACAGTGTTCCGCTCCTCCCTCCAGGGAGCAAAGGATTCTGGGTTCTGTAGTCCCCCTCCGGCGTGTCAGCAGGCAACAGGGTGCAGGTGATGGCAAGCGCGTGTGGTCTATCTAATTTGTGAATGCGATAGCCTTCTGGAAGAGCCACCGCAATTGCAGGGTTAGAGCAGGGTTTAGTCCAGGTCTCTGTCAAAAATCCTATGTGAGGGAGGTTGGTGGAGAGCAGATCCCAGATGTTAACTGCGTGTTTGGGGAGAGATCTAACATTCACCAAAAAGCAGTTCCAGCCTCCTTTGTTGTATATGATCAGGGAAGAGCCTTTCTTTTCATGGGTAAAATGGGGTTGGCAATTTCCTAGGTTAGGTGGAATTTTTTTTGCCTGGGGGGTTCTGGTCCCATGCACTGAAATCTACAGGACCTGCATACGAAAGGTCCTTCTATCATTGTATGTATAGTGCATTTATTAATATGGTGTATAGGGAAGCAGTAGTGTTTGATCTTTAGTAGTTCATGGCTAGGATAGGAGCGACGCTCGCTAGCGCACCTAGTTGGGACTGGGGAAAAACCGTCTGGGGTTCCTGCTCCTGGCGACGTCCAGGCGCGGACGGGCGCAGACGGGCTTGCCTTAGGCGCGCCTACGGTGCGCCAGCGGCGCGTCCGCTGCGCGTCGAGGCAGGCATCGGGTTTTATGGAGCTAGGTGGGCAGCTAGACTGCTGACCTCCGATGCACTTTCTACCGGAAGTCCCTGGGATCGCTTCCGGTATGCGTCAGTTCCCTCCACACAATCGGACCAATCCGCGGTGGACCAGGGAAGCACGCAATGTGGGACAGTGCACAACGTTACAGGTGAGAGGAGTCAGAATCGATAGAATTATAAAACAGATTAAAATCAATTTTGAAGTTACGAGTGAGTAAAAGTGGTTTAAAATGTGCAAGAAAATACACAAGTATCCGGGAGCCCTTTGCCAGGCACTCCGCAAGCTGCAGTACCGACCGTACTGAATGTGACCCCTTAGTTGCCTCTAGCGCGTCCGCGCGAGAAGATGGACGGAGTGCTGAAACTTTTCAAACACTCACCCCCAGTCACAGATTTGGTTTGAATCCATCATTGTTCTTTAGCTCACTTCGCCACCCCAGTTCAGACACAGGCACTCCGCAAGCTGCAGGACCGACCGTACTGATTGTGACAGATTAAACAACTTAAAATCAATTTCAAGTACGAGTGAGTAAAAAGTGGTTTAAAATGTGCAAGAGAATATACAAGTATCAGGGAGCCCTTTACCAGGCACTCCGCAAGCTGCAGTACCGACCGTACTGAATGTGACCCCTTAGTTGCCTCTAGCGCGTCGGCACGAGATGATGGACGGAGTGCTGAAACTTTTCAAACACTCACCCCCAGTCACAGATTTGGTTTGAATCCATCATTGTTCTTTAGCTCACTTCGCCACCCCAGTTCAGACACAGCTATATGCAAATCAGTCTTGACCCTGTGTCTCATGGGAACAGTCCAGCCCGAACTGCCAAGCCATGTCTTCCCTGGACCGGAAACAAGCATCTTGGGACCGGTTTTGGGGTAACACCCCTTATCATCCAGGCTAGCTTGAATCCAGTGGCAAAGTGAGCAAGGGACCCACGTCTAGGCATACCCTGCCAACTTAGGGCGAACAAAGCAAACACAATGGGCCCGATTCACAAAGGTAATCTGAGGCAAAATCCTTACTGTACAATTTTCAGTATTCACAAAAGCCATTTAATAGTAGTAAAGTTAGGATTCCTAACTTTACTACTACTAAACTGAGAAAAATCCAAACTTTGCGACTTTCGGTATTCACAAAAGGCATTTAGTAGTAGTAAAGTTAGGAATCATAACTTTACTACTACTAAATGCCTTTTGTGAATACCGAAAGTCGTAAAGTTAGGATTTCGTCTCAGATTACTTTTGTGAATCAGGCCCAAGGAGATGATGGACGGAGTGCTGAAACTTTTCAAACACTCACCCCCAGTCACAGATCTGGGTTGAATCCATCATCGTTCTTTAGCTCACTTCGCCACCCCAGTTCAGACACAGCTATATGTAAATCAGTCTTGACCCTCGGTATGTGACTGGGGCTGAGTGTCTGAAAAGTTTCAGCGCTCCGTCCATCATCCCAAGGAGGGATCCACCCACTAGCCACCAGGGAGGGGGGAGTGGCCCCTTTGGCAAGGGCCTTTGCTCCCCGCCATGAAATTTTGCCAGACAGGCTTTCTGCCCTCCCTGGAGGGCAGAAAGCACCCTAGATGCCAGGGATTTTTTTTATAGGCCAGGGGTGGGGGCTGTAGCCCCTGATCTGCCCCCGGGGGGGGGCAGAAAGCCCACTGTCCCGAGGGATTTTTTATTATATATATATACATAGGGGTGGGGGCTGCTCAGAAAGCATGCCAATGCCCCCACCCAATAAAAATGCTACAGTCTTTCTGCACCCCCTGGGAGGCAGATGGGGCAATTTGAGAAAAATTGGATTTTTTCAGCTAAATTTGAGGTTTGCAGGGGAGTCTGGGTAGGAAAACGTTGGGGGGCCCACGCAAGCCATACCTTGCTGGACTCCCCCAGATGTCTAGTTTTCAGAAATGTGTGGGTTTGGTAGGTTTCCCAAGTTGGCCGCCGAGCCCGGGGCCAAAAACCCAGGTGACCCCCTTGCAAAACCAGGTTGTTTTGTGATAGGTAATTTTGATGTCTCCTCAATACGTTTTGGGCCCTTGTCTGTTGCGGGCGCTAGGCCTACCCACACAAGTGAGGTAATATTTTTATCGGGAGACCTGGGGGAATGCAGGGTGGGTGGAATTTTGTGGATCCACGCAGATTCCAGAACTTTCCACCACAGAAATGTGAGGATAATGTGTTTTGTTTTTGCAAAATTTGACGTTTGCAAGGGATTCTGGGTAACTGAACCTGGTGATAACCAGAAAAGTCTCCTTATCCTGTATTCCCCTGGGTATCTAGTTTTCAAAAATGTATAGGTTTGCTAGGTTTCCCTAGGTGCCGGCAGAGCTAGGGTTCAAAATCTACAGCTAGGCACTTTGCAAAAAAAGGGTCAGTTTTCACTGTGAAAATGTGGTGTGTCCGCATTGCATTTTGGGCCGTTTCCTGTCGCGGGCACTAGGCCTACCCACGCAAGTGAGGTACCATTTTTCTCAGAAGACTTTGGGCAATGTGGGGTGGGTAGAAGTTTGTGGATCCACACACATTCCAGTACTTTCCTTCACAGAAATGTGAGGAAAATGGGTTTTATTTGACAAAGTTTGAGGTTTGCAAGGGATTCTGGGTAACAGAACCTGGTGAGAGCCAGACAAGTCACCCCATCCTGGATTCCCCTGGGTGTCTAGTTTTCAAAAATGTATAGGTTTGCTAGGTTTCCCTAGGTGCCGGCAGAGCTAGGGTTCAAAATCTACAGCTAGGCACTTTGCAAAAAAAGGGTCAGTTTTCACGGTGAAAATGTGGTGTGTTCAGGTTGCGTTTTGGGCCGTTTCCTGTCGCGGGCACTAGGCCTACCCACACAAGTGAGGTACCCTTGTTCTTGGAAGACTTTGGGGAATGTGGGGTGGGTGGAATTTTGTGGATCCACGCATATTCCAGAACTTTCCACCACAGAAATGTGAAGGAAAATGTGTTTCTTTTACAAAGTTTGAGGTTTGCAAGGGATTCTGGGTAACAGAACCTGGTGAGAGCCAGACAAGTCACCCCATCCTGTATTCCCCTGGGTGTGCAGTTTTCAAAAATTATAGGTTTGCTAGGTTTCCCTAGGTGCCGGCAGAGCTAGGGTTCAAAATCTACAGCTAGGCACTTTGCAAAAAAAGGTTCAGTTTTCACTGTGAAAATGTGGTGTGTCCACGTTGCGTTTTGGGCCATTTCCTGTCACGGGCACTAGGTCTACCCACACAAGTGAGGTATCATTTTTCTCGGAAGACTTTGGGAAATGCGGGGTGGGTGGATTTTAGTGGATCCACGCACATTCCAGAACTTTCCACCACAGAAATGTGAGGAAAATGTGTTTTTTTTTTACAAAGTTTGAGGTTTGCAAGGGATTCTGGGTAACTGAACCTGGTGAGAGCAAGACAAGTCACCTTATCCTGGATTCCCCTGGCTATCTAGTTTTCAAAATTGTATAGGTTTGCTAGGTTTTCCTTGGTGCCGGCAGAGCTAGGGTTCAAAATCTACAGCTAGGCACTTTGCAAAAAAAGGGTCAGTTTTCACGGTGAAAATGTGGTGTGTTCAGGTTGCGTTTTGGGCCGTTTCCTGTCGCGGGCACTAGGCCTACCCACACAAGTGAGGTACCATTTTTCTTGGAAGACTTTGGGGAATGTGGGGTGGGTGGAATTTTGTGGATCCACGCATAGTCCAGAACTTTCCACCACAGAAATGTGAAGGAAAATGTGTTTTTTTTACAAAGTTTGAGGTTTGCAAGCGATTCTGGGTAACAGAACCTGGTGAGAGCCAGACAAGTCACCCCATCCTGTATTCCCCTGGGTGTGCAGTTTTCAAAAATTATAGGTTTGCTAGGTTTCCCTAGGTGCCGACAGAGCTAGGGTTCAAAATCTACAGCTAGGCACTTTGCAAAAAAAGGTTCAGTTTTCACTGTGAAAATGTGGTGTGTCCACGTTGCGTTTTGGGCCATTTCCTGTCACGGGCACTAGGCCTACCCACACAAGTGAGGTATCATTTTTCTCGGAAGACTTTGGGAAATGCGGGGTGGGTGGATTTTAGTGGATCCACGCACATTCCAGAACTTTCCACCACAGAAATGTGAGGAAAATGTGGTTTTTTTTTACAAAGTTTGAGGTTTGCAAGGGATTCTGGGTAACTGAACCTGGTGAGAGCAAGACAAGTCACCTTATCCTGGATTCCCCTGGCTATCTAGTTTTCAAAAATGTATAGGTTTGCTAGGTTTTCCTTGGTGCCGGCAGAGCTAGGGTTCAAAATCTACAGCAAGGCACTTTGCAAAAAAAGGGTCAGTTTGCACTGTGAAAATTTGGTGTGTTCGCGTTGCGTTTTGGGCCGTTTCCTGTTGCGGGCACTAGGCCTACCCACACAAGTGAGGTACCATTTTTCTTGGAAGACTTTGGGGAATGTGGGGTGGGTGGAATTTTGTGGATCCACGCAGATTTCAGAACTTTCCACCACAGAAATGTGACGAAAATGTGTTTTTTTTTACAAAGTATGAGGTTTGCAAGGGATTCTGGGTAATAGAACCTGGTGAGAGCCAGACAAGTCAACCCATCCTGGATTCCCCTGGGTGTCTAGTTTTCAAACATGTATAGGTTAGCTAGGTTTCCCTAGGTGCCGGCAGAGCTAGGGTTCAAAATCTACAGCTAGGCACTTGCAAAAAAAGGGTCAGTTTTCACTGTGAAAATGTGGTGTGTCCACATTGCGTTTTGGGCCGTTTTCTGTCGCGGGCCCAAGGCCTACCCACACAAGTGAGGTACCATTTTTCTTGGAAGACTTTGGGGAATGCGGGGTGGGTGGAATTTTGTGGATCCACGCAGATTCCAGAATTTTCCACCACAGAATTGTGAGGAAAATGTATTTTTTTTTATAAAGGTTGAGGTTTGCAAGAGATTCTGGGTAACAGAACCTGGTGAGAGCCAGACAAGTCACCCCATCCTGGATTCCCCTGGGTGTCTAGTGTTCAAAAATGTATAGGTTTGCTAGTTTTCCCTAGGTGCCGGCAGAGCTAGGGTTCAAAATCTACAGCGAGGCACTTTGCAAAAAAAGGGTCAGTTTTCAATGTAAAAATGTGGTGTGTCAACGTTGCGTTTTGGGCCGTTTTCTGTCACGGGCACTACACCTACCCACAGGAGTGAGGTACAGTTTATATCGGGAGACTTAGGGGAACACAGAATTGTAGAGTAGCTGTTATTACCTATTGACTTTCAATGCATTTCTGCCTTCCAAATTTAAGACAATGTGTAAAAAAGAAGTCACTTTGAATAATGTCCTATAATTCACATGCTAGTATGGGTACCCACAATTTCGGAGATGTGCAAATTGCTACTGTTTCTAAACTCTATATTTTGTCCCCATTTCAGAAATACATAGGTGTCTTTCATACCGATTTTTCCCTGTTTATATTTTCCCAAATGAATTGCCATATACCCGGTACACAATAAAAAACCATTGTAATATGCTGCTCAGTTATTGGCTCTGGGTTCCTCGGGTTCTTGGTGAACCTACAAGTCCTATATATCCCCACAACCAGAAGGGTCCAGCGGATGTAACGGTATATTGCTTTCAAACATCTGTCATATTTAGTAGAACTTACAGGTGAAAATGTTGGCACAAATGGTTGGTTTTTTTAACTCATTTTCAATTTTTCCTATTTTCAACTGTTAGTTTCCATAAGAAAACCTTAAAGGATCTACACAAATGACCCCTTGCTGAATTCAGAAGTGTCTACTTTTCAGCAATGTATATCTTTCCAGGATCCATCATTGCTTTCATACCCATTTTTACCATTAACTGGAAGGAGGTTGAAAGCACAAAAAATAGCAAAAATAGGCTATGTCCCAGTAAATTGCCAAAACTGTGTAAAAAATTTTGGTTTTCTGACAAAAGTCTGCTTGTCCCTGAAAGCTGGGAAGATGGTGATTTCAGCACCACAACCCCTTTGTTGATACCATTTGCAGGGGAAAAACCAGACGCTTTCATCTGTAGCCCTTTTTTCCAATTTAAAAAATAAATAAAAATGTAGCTGTATTTTGGCTCATTTCTGGGTCCCCTCCAGGGGAATCAACAAACCTTGGGTACCTTTAAAATCCCCATGATGTTGGAAGAAAAGGACCCAAATTTGGCGTAGATACCTTATGTGGTCAAAACGTTACAGGGGCCTAAGCGTGAACTACCCCAAATAGCCAAACAAGCATTGGCATAGCCAATAGGTCTCGCTTTTGGGACCTTATGAGTATTAGTTATGCAGCACAATATCCTTGGTGCAACAACATGAACTGTTGCATGGTTAAACACTTATAAGGTCCCAAAGGCAAGACCTATTGGCTATGCCAATTACAGGTAAGTACATTTCCTTAATAATCTCTTATAATATCCCAACGGCGAGACCTATTGGCTATGCCAATGCTTGTTTACGGGGCTGCACAGTGTCCCGAAGCTGTACAGCACCGCCAAAAGCAATTGGTAAAGCCAATAAGTCCCATACGGCAGACCGATTGACCCTGCCAATGCTCTTCATCCTTTGCATTGGACTTTTGCCTCTTGTGACCACAACATAGGCGTCGGGAATGAGTACCCATGACCGCTTTGTGGTGAGCCTGTAGTTGTGTTTCACATTCACGTCAAGTGACGTTTCCTCCTCCCAAAGACCTCTAGAATTACAACCACTTGCCCGAGGGTGGTCTGCTCGAGGGAAGGATTAGAGTACCTTTTTGGAGCGGGTTTTACCATCTACCAAAATAACCCCAAATATTTTCTCACATAAAGAGGAATTTCCCCGTTTCCTTTCAGAAAACATTTTTACTAACAAAAGTATTTGATGCTACACAGTAAGAAAGCTAATTTGTTACTGAACACCATTGAAAGAGGCAAAATCAACTGAGTGAAGTAATAAAATTTTAAATTGCACCTTAACTTGCCCTTTGCAATGCTAATTTTAATTATTGTCGACTATCTTTGGGAACAGACCTCTAGAAAGTGTGTTCTGTAAGAGGACGGAGAGCGACTGAAGGAGCATTCAGTCAATGTTACATTTCCACAGGTGCTTCTAAGCGCAATATTTCTACAAGCGTATAAACTCTTAACGCCTGCTCTGCTCTGCAGAATAGTTTTAGGCACATTCAAGGTGAAAGTAAAGCGTGGCCACCAGTATTTCTTGGAACCCATACTTCAAAGTGTGGGACAAAGCAGGATGGAGTTTAACTGGTTCCTTTAAAGTGGGAAAACATGCACTTGAACATTACCACATAGCTCTAAATTATGCCCTAAACATTGGGCGGCTCCCAATTTTTCACGCATACCAATCCCAGTGAAGATAATTGGTTGCAGTCAGAATTCATCTTGCGCTGGCAACATTTTACTAGACCTAGGGCTATTGGGAGGAGTTTTATTTCCAGGTCTGCTTTCAAGGAACTTGCACGCATTCACAGCACAGGTAACAAATAGACGGTTTTATACTACATAAAAATGCATGCTTAAGAACAATTTTATATGACTGAGAGATGTGGAAATTGACACTTTCAAGTGTGAGATTATTGGTTTCTAAGTGTGTGTGCCCGTCTTCAACAGGTAGCCTAAGCATGGTCTGAAGGTCACAGGGAGTGTGAGGCCAGTCCATTATAGCAGGGTTGTGTCACCAAAGAAGCATTGGCAAAGCCAGTAGGTCTTGTCAATGAAACCTATTGGACTTGCCAATGATTTTTATTCAACCTGTACAGCACTGCAGTTGCTGTGCAGTATGGCTAAAAAAAGGCCCTATAACTCTGCTATTCCACCATCTGGTAGACACCCAACAATCAATACACATTTGGATGGCTACAAAATGAGGCACACTTTTTTTTAAATTTACCAATCTGAGATGGATTGGAAAATACTATGTGCCAAAAGCGGTTTTTTTTTCAAATTTGAGCAAAGCACTTTAAAAAAAATTAGGGAGCGGGTTGGGGGGAGGGGGGCGAGCGGGCGGGAGGGCAAAGCAACATGGAGAGAAGGCGGATGTGGGAGAAGGACATGGGCAAGAGAGAAGGTAGAGCACGGCTGGGGGCAAGAGAAGGATACACGCAAGAATGCATTTGCAGGCAGGAAGCTCTCCTTGGGAGATCAGATGCTCCAAACTTACTAAGTTCTAGGAAAAAAGCACCACTATTAATCTCTAGCGAGAGTGTAGAATTATCAGTGTGTCAAAGCAAATATCGTAAGAGTGCTTAAAAAAACAAAAAAACAAACAGGACACGTCAGCGAGGAGCAGGATGAGGGGGGATGCAATGGACATGGAGGGTGGGGTGGGGGCATAAGCACAATCAGCACAGAGGGTGAGAAGGTGGGAGAAAGCACAATGTCAAAGAAGAGCAGGGGAAAGCAAATGGCAACGAGGGAGGTGGGGAGGAAAGAACAAGAGAGAACAAGCGCGCGCGCCTCGCGCTGAAAGTTTAAAAAAAAAAAAGGCGTGCAGGCTGCAGCAGTAGGGACGTCAGAGAGGGAGAGAGAGGCGGAGAGAGGCACTCGTGATTGTGGCGCGCCCCTGCTCGCTCCCGCAAGGTGGATGCCGCCACAAGCACGAGTGTGTGCTTGAAAATGACCAGAGCGACGGCTAAAGGTCCTCCTATGCAGCGCATGCGCGCTGCGTAGGCGAGACCTAAAAAAGGCTTAGCACAGGGGGCGGGGGGGGAAGGCCTAGCAGCGAAGGGGTTAAAACAATGCTGTCGGCTGAAAGGGTCACCCGGGGAGGCGAGGCGCTGTGTTATTTTATTTACTTTTTTAAGCTGCTGACAGCAAGCAATTACACCATATGAAACTAACCAGCATGTTTTCCCAAGGTGACAATTTCCTGCCATTCGTTTATCAAACTCCCTTCTTGCCAGGTGCAGGTCTGGCCACTGCTGATTTCGGATACCTCACTGGATGTGATGTCCAGCTCTCCCTCGGCAGAGGCATGCCTCATTAGCATGACGAAAGGAACGCGTATTTATAGACCTGAGCTGTGCTTGACACATGCCATAGCACAGCACTGCTCTCTCACACTCACCCAGTGTAAACAATGGTGTCTCACAGCGGTGGAGGTGGATAAGACATGGTCTGGAAATTGTACTGCAGCGCACCCTGTCCGAGCTGCTGTGGCATCTCAGTCCACCACTGTGCAGCTTTCTGCACAGATATGCTCTCTCCATCATCCACTTTACATACCCGTTCACAATAATATTTCTATGGAGAATATTGGATTTATATTTACAACAAAAATAAAGTGTCGATTTATTAATTGTCTCGCTTGTGATTTTGGCATTGCCCCTGCTCTCAGTAAGTAAAGTCAGTTGCTTATTTTGCATCAAGGATAATTATTTTCACTTCCAAATCCCTCCCTGCCTGCCTTTGTAGTGAACTGACGCTGCACATGTATTTTTAAAGATATACTTGGCTTCTGTGTATGTATTTTATATCTCCAGCATCTTATTTTGTTTAATTGGGTACCGCGCGCCAGCTAAGAACATATTTCTCCTAACGATTCATTTTAATTATAATTCCCACTGCCGTGGCATTTATCGTGTTATTACTGACACCCTAAATCCTTTTGTCTGTCATTATCTCAAAGCAGCTGCCATTAAACGCCGCCTGAAAAAGCCTTTCTTCTCGGTTCTCTTTGCAGCTTTGTTCTCTCCTTGTGCCTTTCAGCGCCTCTTCCAGATGTCCTTGGGTTGCATCATTGTGCATGCTGACTTGTGCAAGGAACGGCTGCACGGTTTCATGCTTTTTAGCTGTGTGCCATTCTGGGGCAGTATCTTTAGTCTGGCGCTCGAGCATCTGGAGTGAGAACATGCTGCCCTGGCTCCCTGCCGGATTCTTTCTGTTAAAGAAAGGTCGTGATTCATTGGTAAGAAGTGGTTAGTTTAAGTCAAATACTCAGGAATATAATTCTGAGCACACTTACTTCAAAGCGGTTGTACATCAGAACATCCATAGACAAAAATATTATCTCACTTAGATATCGTTTCCTAAATAGTGTTTATCATAATGCTGTCCCATTTGGTGTCGAATTTCTATTCTTAACTGCAATGGGGCAATATTTTTCTAAGACAAGAGAACTACAGACTCCCTAGGTGCTAAAAGATCGACAGTGATAACTTCATATATGCTCTGTGCAAGCTGTGCAAAAATCATGTTGCTCGAATATGAATTTACCTTGAAAAAACAAAAGACAAGAGGCGTTTGGCAAAAGTGGAGCAGTTAGTTTAATTGAACACTGCGGCTGGGAGTACATCTTACAGAAACATGTCTGAGGAGTGTCTCAAAGTGCAATCAATCCGAGCGCTTTTTATACAGTTTTGAGTGCCATAAAAGCACATCCAGGGATCCTTGTTTGGTAAAAGAATGCAGGCCTTGCCTGTGGAGTCGTAAATAAAAGGTCCCTGATAACTAATGCAGGTGGGCCTTAACGTTCGTGGACACAATGTGAGCCAGTGGGTAATGTGTCCAGATATCTAGCATGAGGGGCGGGTGATCACTGCATGTACTGAGTGTGCTGTGTCCTGATTGTCTGCGTGTTGCTAACTCCAAGTGGCATCTGACTTTATGGTGTTTTGGGAATGCACGCACCCCTCTGGACATGTGTGCTTTATTGGGGCCAATTTCCCTGGAACATTGTGGTGTCGCTGCGCTTACCTGGTGATGGACCTGAGTTTCCTGCTTGCATGTTTGTCTGTCAGCTATGTGCCACCCCGCCTGTGACCTTCAATCAGTTACCATGGGCCTAGGTTGCAGAGCTTGCCTGATCACATATTTTTGAGTCGAGTTGACGGAGAGTTCATGACGGGTGAATTTGATAATAGTGATGCGATTTCGTTTGTGTATGCGAGTGTACTGTTATAAGCATTAGCATTGTTTTTAACAATTTGAACGTTCCCCCCTGTAGTGGAATTTTCAACTACATTATCTAACCCATACTTCATGACAGTCACATTATTGGGGACCTGCTGATTTTCAGTTTTCACTAATACTATTTTCCTAGTTATTTGCAATTCACCTAATTTGAGAACTGCGGTTCTACAGCAGGAAACCCCCAATTGTAGGAAACCATAAAAGAACAATACAAATATGAGAATGGGAAACAGTGACGTGCACAGTCCAGTCAGCCACCGGGGGAGCCAGGCAAACCAGTTTAGATACCATGCCTGCTTAGGGGCACTTCCCTCCTCAGACATGTCTCTATGTAAACGGTGCAGTGCTTGGATGGCAAGAGTTAGAGTTCTGTTATTCAGGTCGTTACCTGGGATAAATGTGCAGCAGAACACACTGATCTTGGCACACACCCCTCCCTCCATTGTGGTCATTAAGTCCAACACATATCGATGTTACATCACCATGAGGCGGATGGCTCTCAGTTCTTCCTTGATCACATTAATGCTGAGCTCATTGCCGTTCATTATCTTGAGCAGCTCCCACCTGGTTATCTTGAACCAGTGGGCATTCGCTTTAGTTTGCACTGTGAAGAAGGATATGGACCCCATGCGTTGATTTGTGTGTCAGAAAACAGTCTGAATTCATCTGGAATGTCCTCGTAGTGAGCCGAGCCAAAATATTCGGCAGTGCTTTTTTCTTGAACCTGATGCAACAGAGTTGTCTTCTTCCTTAGCAGGTGTTGGTGCAACTGTGACAGATTTTCTCCGGTAATGACCGGAGTCGGGGTGTCTATGGTGATGAAAGAGCAGAGGCCACACCATTCGAGGAAGAGCTGAGTGTAAGCAAACTCGCCACACTGCCAGTAGGTATCCATCAGAGTGGAGGTGCCCCATTGCATGTCAGGATTGTGCAGCACTGTACCGCAGTTCTCATTCATTCCCAGTGGGAGGGTTCTTTTTCCTCTGAAACACAAGGAATACAGTGTAAGTTTCTGTACAATTAAGGGTTGCCCCTTCCCCTCTATATCTATTCACCTCAGTGTGTCAGATTTCCTGACATGGGGTATCTATGCTGTTGTTTAACCCTCCCCTATGAAACTGGTTTCGCTTTGTATCATCGAGGTAGATGACCCTAAAATGGAACTCCATGTCTGGGGTTCATTTGTTATTAAAGAAGACAGCCCCAGAAATATTAAGATCCACCCTGGAACCACAGACGCAGGCAGGAGCTGGGGTGTTTTTGCATTGGTGTGGGGGTTTAGCTACCTCCAATAACCTCTTTTCTGGAAAGTATCGGGGCCAAACAGTGTCCTCCCCTATGGTGCCCCTCCTGCGCATCCTATCTAGCTCTATTGAATGTCACTAGACTCAGTGAAAAGGTGCATTGCTGTGGGATTGGCCTTGTATGGGGCCAGGTTCACTGCTACTCTATGGGGCTCTACTCTGTTGAGTCATATCTTGGCCCTAATGCTACATAGATAAAGGTGAAGAAGGCATTTAGCTTTTTCGGGGGCTACCTCTTGGGACAAGTAAAGCTTGTCTGCGCCTACTGTTTGTGGTATCAGAAAACAAACGTAACATGACCTGGCTGTTGTCTGGGAGCCCACGATGGTCATGTGCTGATACCACATGTTGTGTAAGAGGGCGCTATGTAGTGTGTGTGTGGAATGCTAGTGTTGAGTTCGGTATAATTATATGTGATGTGGGAGAGGTCTCTACGCAAGCACGTGATAGCTTTGGGGCAGACTCCATCAGTCTAAACAGTGTTTTGATGATGAATGGATGTGGAAACACCCATAGCAAACAGAGAATTGGAAAAATACATAACTTATGGAACATTGCAGCTCTTGGGACTGAATCCAGGGGAGGTGTTGGTGATCCTCCGGCAATTGGGAGTGTCTTTAGTTAAAAAGTTTGAGGCAAAAGTTAATTGTACAGTTTATAGTCCTAATTCGCACACTGTAGAACTTGTCGGGGTGTTGATGTGGCCGCTGAAAAGGTGGTGCACTTAAACGTTTGATTGCCAACCTGTTCAATAAGAACTATGTTTGTTTTGTTAGTTCAAAAAACAGTGCGTTATTGCATGTGTCTTCATTTTCCTTTGGGGTTCCTGTGCTTTTTCTTTTGAGGGGTGTGCCTTTTCCCCATTCATTAACGCCATTTTTAGTGAGTCACCGGAAGGTGGCCCCAGCACCTGCACTGTCATGCGATCACTGTTGCCATGAACCATGTTGTGCCCTCAGCCTCAGTGTCCAATGGGTTCAAAAACATCCGGGGGCCCTGTTTGGGGCCCGTCCCTGCCTTTCCATTGACATTTTCATGGCAGAATCCCCACCATGTAAAGGTTGGCGGAAATGCAGTTCATGATTAGCACAGCAGTGCCAGCATTGGCACCGCCTCCGTCTCCTGCCGCTTTCCCCACCGCTGTGGGATTCAGGATCTTGGCGGTGGCGGCTGTCTTGTGGCGGTTCGACCGCCATGGTCGTAATAGGGTGGTCGAACCACTGAGGAGACGACGGTCGGACCGTCACTGTGGGTACGGCGGTCTTGGGACTTCTGTACTCGTAATCAGGTCCTAAGTACCTAAACAGGTGAGTGCAGCACATCTCTAGGGGAGAAACAACCATTCCTCCTTTCCAGTGACGTAGCTGGCACAAATGGCAGCTCATATCTTCAGCGCAGACTAGGACCGAGCCTGCATTATCAATGCCACAGGATAAGAAGTCGAAAAAAGCTTTTAGGAAATGAAGCTTATGAAATTTAAAATCCATGTCAAATAGTGGTAAAGGAGGGTGGGAGCTGGTAGCTAAAAGGGAGGGGTAGCTTAGTGACATGGATGGGAGGTGGAGATTTGGAGACTGCATGGGATTTCACCAGTTTTAATGAAATCAAGAACTCAGGCATAATGCAAGTTCAAACAAATTGATTAAATCGATCACTCTCAATCCAAAAACGCAATTTTATTACTTGCATTGAAATATTTCATATAATTTTTGTATGCCCTTCCTTCTTCCCATGCACATTAGTCAAGGGTAAAAGAAGCTGGCTTGTAGACTGTGACAGACAAGTTGCTTAGATTGGGATGGTCTATATATAAACAGCTTATTCTCGGGTAATGAGGCATATGATCATTCAGCCCATGACTGAACATGTTTCTTTCTTAATAAGTAGATACATATGGAGATTTTTAAGGACTGTAAGACTTTCAAAATAGGGCCTCAGCCATATAGAGCTTGCATTCAAAGGTCAAGACTATGTTGCTCCATGGAGCAATCACATTCAAATTTACCAGTCTTAATATGTACACAGGCTTTTCCATCGACAGTGTGAAGCATCCATGTCTGATCAGTGGGTGCAGTACATTCTCAGAGACTGTTGTTGCACGGACATTTGGTGCCTTCTTCAGAGTTGGGAATTTGGCTCAGCTGTTGCTTCTTAAGAGAGCTATATACAAAGTTTCTTCCAAGAAGTCAGTCCAATTCGCTTTTATCCTCGAGTTTTTACGTAATGTTCTTCTTTTCAGTCATCCGTCGTTGAACTTATTTATAAACGATGTGAAATCTTTACTGTTCGATTGTTTTTCAATAACACCCCTTTGGATGGTATGATGGGATGCATGCATTGTCCTTATACTGGCAAAACTGAGGGCAAGAGGGGGGTTCTTCATTCCACCTCTCATTCGTTTGATTTCCCACGTGTGTCACAAAGTGCCAGATATAGTGCAGAGGTGGTCCTGATGGTTTCCAGGTGGCTCATTATGTCATGGTTCCCTGTACTACTGCATTTCCCTGAACTCTTCCATCACTTCACTCTCCTTTAAAGGTGATTAGTACACCATCTTTAGCATGTAGATGGTGCAGCCTTCAGAAAAGGGAGCGCCCATAGAAACATCTAATGACATCCAGGGTTCCAGTCATTTTCCACATCAACATTTTTGGTTGATTACTCGCCTAATCTTGACAATTTATGTGCATTTAAGTATTTCACCACAGTCATTAGGAGGTGTTTATTTTGATGTAGGAAAGTGCATGGTTTTACAGCTGAGCACCTCCTAGTACATGTATTCGGCTCCTTAAAACATGGTAACTGTGATTAACTGGTTTTGGCAAACCTGACTCTATTGCGAGGCTACAGTAACACAGTGCAGATGGCATCCATGGTAAACAAATGTCAAAAATCACATGTGGGCTGCAGTGCGGCCTTACATCTTCCACATGTGGGACTTTAGAAACATGATTTAAAGACTGCAATTACAAAAATTCACAACTGTAGAAAAAAGTTGCAGCAATCACATCTCAAAGTGATCTGTTTTTGACATGGCAAAAGCATTCATATAACATTAACTAAGTCACCCATAAGTAGTGCTTTGTAGCCCACAAGGTCTGGGTGCATAACATGTAAAGCTGATGAATGCTAAATATGTAATAAGCATCCCTCTACTGCGACAAGGGAAAGAGCCTTTACAATGTGGGCATTACAACACAGTGCCTTCACTATGCATCTATTACCACACAATGCTTTTATCACGCATTGCCTTTATGACGTAAGGTAATATATACAAGGTAAGTGTGTTATACATATACATATATATATAAATATATTAGTTTTTTGATTTCTGCCACATAAGTTGCCGCACCTTTAGCACAGCGGGTGCCGCGATGCGTGAAGGCGGTCTTCACGTAATATCTGTTTTTCACAAAAGAGGTCGCTCACTCATGGAGAATCGCTCCATTAGTAAATTTCTTAGCCATAGTACACAAATGAAACTGTGACAGACGCGTTTCGGCACCTGGCCTTTGTCAATGTCAAGACGGCCGGCGTATTATGGTCATTTAAATACAAAAACATAACAATAGGCTAGCAGCTTGCAATAATCGACAGAGTGGATGTACTACCACATGTAAATTTCACTCATTCCTAACGGGTGGATTGACGGCCATCTTTTAATGTCCAACTGAATCAGTAAACATAGATAAATTAATGCTTGAATCATTTCTTCAATGCCCCATTACTCAATTCTTAAATGACAGCCTGCACTTCCAATTGTATCAACAATTTGGTGGCACATAGCTTGCTTTTATGTAATAGATCAGCAAACACGTAAAGATAAAATCAATAGGCATTCCTGACGGGTAAATTGTCGGCCATCTTATACATTTCCAATTGTATCAACAATTTGGTGGTACATTGCTTGCTTTTACGTATTTGATCAGAAAACACATGAAGATTAAACCAATAAACATTCCTAATGGGTACATTTGTGGCCATCTTATTATGTCCACATCAATCAGTAAACATAAATAAATTCATGCTCGAGTCATTTCTTCAGTGCCACAATACACTATTCATGATTAGGTGGCACACTGCTTGCTTTTTCATAATGAATCAGCAAACATGTAAAAATACGATCCAAAAACGTTTTGGCAATCCCATGTTACAAAATTATAGGTTTAACCCAAGAGTGTAATTTTTGTCATTTTTTGGCAGTGTACTTTGTGCCATATTGTGTGTTTACGACTGTATGATATCATATGCCCATGGTTTTACAATAATAATGCAAACCATGTATATGATCTGTACTGCTCTTCACAAACAATGCCTAGCTTGTTCAGCCCTACATGGGCCTATGTTACATGTGTGCCTTCATACCTCACTCTGGCATTGGACATATAAAGTGGAAATTATGCCCTGAATGGGCTTGGTGATCTCTCTCATGGGCATCGATATGGTGACCTACCAGGTACCCCTTAGTAAGTATGTGCCCCCCCCCCCTCTATAGTGGAATCTATCCTATGTGAGTCCACAACTCCTCATCACTATTCAACCCCCTCGGGATCCTGGTCTGCATCTCGATAATATACCTTGACTCAAGTTGTCTTAACTTCCGGATCCCATCTCCTCCCCTTTCATCATTTTCGACCTGATCTAAACAGAAAAATCGCAGGACATTTCTGCCACTCTGATGATCTGTCTGGAAGTGCCTGGCAACTGGATATAAAACATCTGCATTTGTTATGACACGCATATGTTCCAGAACTCTTTTTTAACCGTTTGCATAGTGCTTCCAAAGTATTTTCTATGGCACAGGCATACCCAGCAATAAACCACAAAACTGAAATTGTAATTTAACAGTTTCGTAATGGGTTTATTTCTCTTTCTTCCTGGAACCTCATAGTCTTTTACTTTTGTACTTTGCTTACACGATTTACAGCGCGTGCAAGGAAAGAAACCTGTGATGCAGCGGAAGTGGTGGTTGCGGCACCTGACTTTGTTGAACAACTACCTCATTCTGCACCTGTGGAGTTAATGATTGATGTTCCGGATTAGGTTTAGGTGGGAACTTACACTCGTTTCTCCAATGCCCTAATTTTCCGCAATTATGACATGGCCATTTCTTCTTTGCCTCTTCTAGACTCACTTGACCCTTTCCTTTACCTATGTTTGGTCGCATTTTATTCTGTCCTCATTCATTTCCATTATTATTGTCCAATTGAGCTTCTTGTTTTTCTGCCACCTTCACCTGTGCCCACATTGCCTTCTCTTTCAACTTACGCTGTTTACTCTCTATCTCATCACTACAATACTTAGCATATCTCAGTACCTCATCTACACTTCCATTCTGCCAGTTTATCATGTGTTGCTTAATCATATCACTTATTTCTTGTTTCAGGCCAAACACAAATCGGTATACAAAATGACTCATGTCTTTTTCACTCAATTCCTCATAACCACTATACTTCTTGAAAACCAATAACAATCGCTCATAATATGCATGTACAGACTCCTTACTTTCCTGTGTAGTTCTATCTATTTTTACCCAATCTGTCTCTTTAGGAGGAATCTTATTTTTCAAAAAGGTAATCACCTTATCGTACTTCTTCATCACATCAGGACCTGGAGCTCCTGTCTTAGGGTCTCTTGGATATTCTGTAGTTGGCCAGTCAACTGTAATCTTACATTCTGACCACAAATCTGTTGGTACCACTATGTCAAACAATCCATCTAAATCTATCCACAACACTTTTGAGACTTTTACAAACCTCTCTACTTGTCGGTACCACTCAACCGGCTTCTCTCTTAACTTTGGAAAGTCATTGGTAAATGACAGTATGTCCTGCCTAGTCCAGGGAACATGCACGTAACTACCACCTGGAGTTTCTCTCATGGGGTATTCTTTGGCAACAGATTCTTTTTCAGTTATCATAAAGGCCAATGAACCTTTGTCTGTAGTTTTCTCATTCTTCTTTGTCCATCTAACCTTCCATCTGTCCACATCACCCCATTTTCTCAACAACACAATTAACTCCTTTATCTGTGTCAGCCTTCCTGCCGTGTTCAAATTTTCAATATCCTTTTCACAAAAGTCTACTCTGTATGGTTTCTGCAACGTTTTCACTTTTGCAAAGTCTATTCCAATCTCACTGGCCACTTCTTCTAGTTTGTCATGTAAATTCTTTGCCCTCCATGTAATACTTTTGCACAGAAACATTATTTCATCATCCTGATAATTTTTTATCTTTTCGGTACCAATTGTTCCTAGAATTAATTCTTCCATATCCATTTTTAACCTAATTACATCTAATTGTTTTTCTTCTGGTTCTTTTATTTTAAATGCCTTCATCCACTCATTTAATTCATCAGGAGTCGGACCTATGGGTGTATTATTTAGTTCTATCCAATTACCACTCTTTTCAGGTGTTTCTGTTGCATATTCTGTTACCATATGCATTTTTCTACCATTGCACTCATTTACCGTCAAATTTGTAGGTGGACTTGGTCTGTAAGTACTAGCCAAATTACTTGTACTTGCATTTTGTTCCATCCTTTCTTTTTCTCTCTGAAATTGTGAACTCATGGGAATTACCAAAGATCGTTCATCAATTTTCTTATTCTCAAAAACTGGTATTACTGGACCTATTGTTACAGGCACAGTAACTGCTTCCATATTTTTCGTTAATTCTCTAATCTTCTCAGTTAGTTCTTTTGTTGTCCTTGCCAATTCGCTTGCATTGTCGCTTTCTATTCCTTCATTTTGAGAAGTTCTCATTTGTTCTTGTGACCTATTTACTTCAATTCTCTTTTCCGGACTTTTATTTCGCATAGTCTCTATTAGTGGCGCATTTGGTGTCACCACTGTAGAACTCTGCTGATACGGAGGTGGATTTCTATTTAAAATATCTTCCAGCAACTCGTCATCCGTTTCGCTCTCATGCATATACTTTTCTCTCTCTATATGTTTCTTTTTCTCAGTCCGCTTTTTCTTAGTCCCTTCCTCAACTGTAAAAGCTGGAAACAAACCTCCTGTCATGTTAGCACATCTCCATCGTTTTATTCTGTCCTCATGATTTACTCCCCACAATCTTCCAGGCATAAACTCATGATCTCTCATTCCTCTGAATCTCTCTCGTTCATACATCTCATCTTCCCATTCCGTCAAAGCCTCAAACTGTGTTGGTCTAGGTCTAGGTTCCAATTTACACATTTTTTCTCGCAAATTTCGCAAAACCGCTACACTAAATGAACCATTCTCAGGGAAAGCTAAAGCACCATCATTCTTCGTATATTTTGCCCAGTTTTCCAACCATATGCACGTATGATATCCATATTTCAGCATCATATGTGAAGCTGCTGATTTCGGCGGAGGAATCACTTGTCCCTCTCTAGTCACAACCTTTTTGTCTTTCTTAAAGAAATTCTTCAATTTCGTCGTCCATGACGTTCTCTCCCTTTCATACTCGTAATACGGCATGTTTTCTATTTGTTTTCTTTTTACGCTAACGCTGTTTCTGTGTACGGAACTTCGACCAATTACAGCGCGACTCACACTAACGTACCAATCAGAACAATTCCCACCGTTCGCGAACCAACCAATCCTAGCGCAGCACTTTTCTACGTCACTCCTGCTCTGTGTTCACGTGACTAGCGCACTATCCAATCCTAGCGCTGCACTGTTCCACGTCACTTCTACTCTTTACCCCTCCTTTACAAAATTTATCGGCAATTTTCTTTTTGCTGTTTTCTTCGTTAGTTACAACAATTAAAACAATTCCATAGTCTGATTCGCTAAACAAAAGTGACAGCTTTGTTCTTTTACACAAGAATCCTGTATTTCCAGTAGGCAGCGCTTACCTCTACCCTACCACAGAATTATTTACTCTCGCCGATAAAGTAGCACTTCCCTCTACCTTACCCTTCTTTCAAGCAAACAATTTACTCGTTTCTCTGGGGATAAGACACATGTGGAGACTAGGCTCCTGAGAATTAAGGCCAAAGTTTCACAAGTAAACGTGATTTGCTATTTCAATTACACACTTTTCGTACAGAAAATCCCTACCATAACACAACCTGCGTTATTACCAAAATGAATTCAGACCATGTACCAAATTCCATGTGACTTCTCTTGCCACACGTGTTCCACTTCCTACATCCCAGAAGCGTGAAAACTCACATATAACATAACGCGACTCAACATATAGTGTTAGTCATCAAAATAATCAATAATCAATAAACAATAATCACTAAACTAATCTATAGAAAACCATAACTCTGCTACCAAGAAATCTGATGCAGCGCGTACAATAAAAACTATTCTCCTCCCAGGTCACTTATAGGTCATCCAGGGGCAAACTATATTTCTCATATCCACATGACGATGGGGCCCATAAACATCGCCTAACACACACGCACACTCCTGGATTTCCTTTACACCTTTATGAAATTCTATACTCCTAGGAGAAGCATGAGAACTAAATGGAGAACACCATTTATGTACCGCTGGAAGGAGCCGGGATATCTTATTACCTTAATTTGTCACTTTCTTTTAGTTATTTCTTAAGATATTCCTGCTCATTGTTTTGTCGATGAATCATTCATGTAAAAAATTAGTTCATAGTGATTAAGACCAGCTGAATCACAATAACCAATTACTGATGTCACAATCATTTAGGAAAATAACCACTGAGTCATTTTGGTTTAAAGAATCTTAAATTTTATATAATTTTAAAAGCATGTGAAAGAATTTAAAACTTTATTCAATTATTCATTCTTAAATTCAAATATTTATTAAGCATAATCAATTTATTGCAGAAAGGAAATTTTTTGTCATGAAGCCAAAATCCTAATTACCTGCCTACCTTCCTAATTTAGCCTAATGATTTCTATCCTAAGTTTAAGAATTAGAAATAACCTGATTCTCATACTCAACTGGAAAATTAAGACAGCAACAGCAACTTCAGCTCGTCAGCATCAGCTACCTGCAACCCGTCTCATCTAACAGTCTTTCAGCATCTCCCGCTCAGTAAGGGATCGATCAGGACCACCCAGCACTGGAAGCCACCAACACCAACACGACTCTCCAACTCCGCTCCTGACTGTGACTGCAACTCCGACTGACCCCCTCCCACTAAGAGTAGGCCCTCTTATACCCTAATTCTAACTTTGCTAACTAACTGTTGCAACATTAATAACACGCTTTTCTTTCATTGGTCCATGCATGTCATCTTATTCATTCTTTTAATCAAGTTCTCTTGGATCCAAGGGTCCTTGGATCATTTCCTTTCCCATACGCTCAAACATATTTTCATCCGTTTTGATCAGTACATTTGTAACTTCTTTCGATACATTCGAGAACTCCGCAGTCATTGTCCTTTCTCTTAAACTTGTTTCCCACGGGTCTTCTGCTGATCATCACGGCACACTATCAGTTCAATTAGGTCACATCAGCCTTGACCATTTCTCGCATCCTAGCGTCTCAGTAACATCACGAGGTTTAGTTTTTTCTCCGATTTCATCCCGTGTCACATGTCCCCTTGCGCCTGCGCACATCTTCCCACTGGCGGCCATTTTATATCGCCACTCGGTTATACTTTAGAAGCACTAATTTGAGGCAAACAAAACATAATTAAAATAGAGAAAAATAGCCCTTTTGTTTCCCTCCCGTCATCTACGTACCCCAATTAGTTATTACCTAGCAGAAAGCAACATTTAAGCTGTTCCTTACTTACCATCACTATTGTTTTTGCAACGACACATTTTATTTCTATGAAGCACAAACATGCATTTATTTTTTAATTAGTACGCATTTATTTTTACGTTATAATTAGGCACACGGACATCCATTAATAGATTATTTAGCACACACATTGGCATGTTACCATTCCCACACATACAGTGTTGATTAATACATTTAAACGAACATTTTATTTAATTAATTATAAAATTTGTTAGGGGTTAAATTTTTTTATTTTCCCTGCTCCATCACCTGTAACCACAGGTTTTTCCATCTTCTTTTCAGTGAAATGACTGTGTACAATTAAACCCTTAAGGGAGGTCCTTTTTCTATAGGTTACCTGTGGTGCCTTTGGTAAAGTGTAAAATCTTCCAGTTTCTCCTCAGAATGTCATAAAGTTGCACAGAGTTTGCCGAGAAGCCTGTAATGAGCCTCACCACCTCACTTTCCTGTTCCTTCCTGGTACCACTGTTCATCTGAAGTTCTTGCCTTCCGAAGGGTTGTGCTTTCTGCGCTGCCTAATTGAGTATCTTGCTAGAATGCCCTCTTGACTTAAATCTGGATAGGTCTTCCTTTTCAGCCCGTGCATAAGTAATGGGTGAGAAACAGTTCCGTTTAATGTGCAATAATTCGCCAAATGGTATGCTTTTTATCAATCTATGTGGGTGCTGACTTCTGGCGTGTAAGATCGAATTGCCAGCTGTCAGCTTTCTGTAGAGTGTTGTTTGTAGTCTGCCATCCTGCACATAGACTGTTAAGTCTAAAAACATTACTGTTGTGTTGCTAATCTGACTCGTGAATTGGAGATTGAGGGTGTTATCATTCAGTCTCTCAATGTACCTCTCGGCTGCCTCTCGGGAGCTCTTCCATACTAAAAACAGATCATCATTATAGCGTGCCCATAAGGCCACGCCATCTACCCATTGATCGTTCTCCTCCTCCCAGGCCACATGCATCTCCCACCAGCCCACGAATAAATTTGCAAAGCTGAGGGCGAAGCACGTGCCCATCAAGGTTCCTTGCTTTTGTTGTTACAGCTGTCCTATGAAAAGAAACATTTTACTATTTAGGCAGAATGAGATCAGTTCTAAAATCATAGCATTATGTTCTTGGTACTTGAGTGATCGGCTCTTTAGAAAAAAACCTACCACCCTCAGCCCTTGGTCATGCGAAATGCAGGTATAAAGACTCGTCATGTCTAGAGTAATCAGCAAGACGTTGTCCTCCCATTGAATACCCTCAATAATCCTCATGAAATCCGTTGTATCCTTCACATATGAACTTAAGTCTATAAAAAGGGAAAAAGAAAAAAATCTACGTTGAGACATTTTCCAGCAGACTACTTGAGCTAACTGAGTGATTCTCCGTGAGTGCATGAACTCTTTTGCTGAATAACATATATGTGTGTGTGTGTGTAAGTTACGATGTCCGCAAGCTCCCGGTCACTTCCACAATCGTACTGGTGCCAAAATCTGGGCTGCAGAGCCCGTAGCAATGTTCATATCAAGTACATAATCTGAGGCACTCCTCACGGTGAGAATATCAAGTTTATTGCAATGTCAAAGACAACGGGTTTTAGCTTTACAGCTTTTCTCAAGTGTAGGTTCTATCACCTTTCAAAAATAAGTAGTGCAACCAATCACCAACATAAACAGGGCATAGTAGACAGACTATCTCCAATGAAACAAACAATGACATAGATGGTGTTGTAAAATACAAATACATTCCTATTGTGCTCTGATCAAAATGACATTGTACAAATGAAACCATAATGGAATTGCTAATTTAGACACACTGCTCTGTCCTCCGAATTAACTCATTCACTGGTGAAATGCATAACTCACTCTTTATGTTTATATTGAAAAAAGGGCATATCGGCATTCATAGAGTAGGATCCATTTTCCTACAGTGGTGTAACACTGAACAAAATTATATTATGAAAATTAAACCAATAATGGAAATAATAATTCAAGAGCACCACTTATATTTTTGAATTGACATAAACAAGTGTGTTGCATGGCTCACCCTTTTGTGTTCACCTGAACAAAATTGTATGCAGGCAACGGTATGATGCATGCCGAACCTATCCCATGGCGTATTGCAGGACATGCTCACCACAACCGGCATATTTTAAAAACTATTTCCAACCTATGTGGTTTATATGAACATAGTGTTATTGTTTAATAATGATACTGACACGCATGATATAGGTGAGAGATTCTTCTACTTGATGCATTGGTTATACTTAATCAAATGTTGTGATTTAGGGGTGCACTAGAGAGCCCACAGCAACATGGCCTCACTATAGTGCAGCTCTGCCAGCTAGGAATTCAAATCCGCAAATAATCCTGACATCTGGCGTCCATTCTCCCCAACCAACGGGGATATAGTGTGCAAGGAGGTGCTGGCGGTCAACGCACCCTGAAAAAGTGGTGTGTGGTGCTGAAAAGCAAACAAACAGACCCACAGGAGCCTGCTGCATGCAAGCCGATCTGAGACTAAAATGGCAGCTGCATGATAAGCGCACTGAAGGCTATTGAGGCGAATGACTGCTGGCTCCCATGTCACCTTAGCAGGGCTCATGCGGCTGTGAAAGCGAGGCGGGCCGCCTGTGAGCCCCTGGAGAGAGGTGGGGCCATGGCAGGCTGCTGCAGGGCTGCACCACCGAAAATACAGGTACAGAGGAGTAAAGGAAGGGCCCCCGCTGGGACAACAGACACTGCGGCCATAAAAGCAGTGTAATCTAGCATGTAGAGACTGAGGGGTGGCGTGAGATGGTGTGAGCAGCAGCGTCCACCCACTACTAGTAAAGACTGAGTCCTGCACGGTATCACGCTGAGGGTGGCGGTGGCCCCACCTCTTTGCTGGCCCCCTCTTAGATTACTCACCGAGGTCACTGATCCGTCTGCTGCCCGCTTACTATAACGGGAACAATCACGCTGCGGTGCCATTAGACTGAGTGCATCCACAGCTAGAAGGATAGCAAACAAGGTAGGTCACCAGCAAATCCTTTGGGTGATGCAGACTCATGAAGATTGTGCAACAGCCGGGTCGACTGCAAGAACAGGCCACGCTGCTCTGCCCTCAAGCACGCGGTAAGGGGAGGCACCCTGGGGCTAACATGGAGAAAATCGCACAGAACATCGGTTGGCTCTGGAGGACTGTGATGCGGCTGGACTTACAGAGGGAAGTCCTGATCACTGGGCTATACGAGAAAATGAGTGGTTGGCACCTTATACTGCGCTGGTAGCTGGGGGACCATCGGGCCATGGCAGTAACTGGCATTCACCTGCCCACCCTGGGGACAATCAAGTGGGCTCAACTCACCCACAAATGGCAATACCCACATAAGCGTATGAAACACATTTGATATGCGCTGACCAACTATGTGGAATTAACCGGGCCTACCACACGAGTCTTGCTGCAAGGGTATGTGCATATGCTATGGCTCCTGGTGATTTTGGGAGTGTGAGCCCAACAGAAACACCACTAGCTGCTTGGCTCGATGAGGTGCCCTGGAGCAGGGAGCACTCTAATTCTCTCCTTCCCAGCTCAGCTACATCGATGGAGAAAGCAGATAGACATCAAACTCAGCTCACGTTTGAGGCAAAACGTGTCACCAAATCCCAGCCGAACTCCCTCTCAGACCCGGAGCAGGATCCTCAACCTCAGGGTGCGACTGTGCTGGAAAACACGATGTTGGCATGCAGCAAAGTCTGCAATCTGTTGATGGCAAAATTGATACCCTAACTATCCGTATGGACCATATGTCAGCTAAATTAGACATTTAACGTATAACGACGGTGGAGCAATGCATCTTGACCACAGAGGAGGACCTACAATCAGTATCCACGAACTGCTTAAACATGGAAAAAGTGCTGGCAGTAATACAGGCCACAGCAGTATCTGGCATTCACTAGCCCACCCTGGGGACTATAAAGTGGGCTCAACTCACCCACGTATGGCATTACCCCCATAAGCATATGGAACACATTTGATACGTGCTGACCAACTATGTGGAATTAACTGGGCTTACCACACAAGTCTTTCTGCAAGAGGATGTGCATAGGCTGTGACTCCTGGTGATTTTGGGAGTGTGGGCCTAACAGACACACCACTAGCTGCTTGGCTTGACGACGTTACCTGTAGCAGAGAGCACTTTAATTCTCTCCTTTCCTGCTCGGCTATGACGATGGTGAAAGCAGATAGACATCAAACTCACCTCATGTTTGAGGGGCAACGCGTCACCAAATCCCTGCCGCATCCTCTCTCAGACACGGAGCAGGATCCCCAACCTCAGGGCATGACTGCGCTGGAAAGCACGCTGTTGGTCATGCAGCAAAGCCTGCAATCTATTGATGGCAAGATTGATACCCTAAATATCCGTATGGACCATATGTCAGCTAAATTAGACATAAAACGTATAATGACAGCGGAGAAATGAATCTTGACCACAGAAGATGGCCTACAGTCAGTATCCATAAAATGCTTAAACATGGAAAAAGTGCTGGTGGTAATACAGGCCAAAAATTAAAGACCTTGAGGAGCGCTCCCGCCGGAACACTCTGAGGATTATTGGGGTGTCGTAATCCACTAACTCCGGCAAAATGGAGAAATTTGTGGAAGCCATGCTTGGCAAGATATTTGGTACGGAAAATCTGTCATCTATGCTGGTGGTGGAGGGTGCGCACAGGTCTCTTATAGCCCAACCCCTTACGGGAACACCGCTGTGCCCCATAATAGCCAAGCTCCTCAATTACAGCCACCGTGACACTGTGCTTCACTTGGCACAGGAAAAGAAATACATACTGTATCAAGGCTACAACATTGCGTTCTATCTCGACTTCAGGGCAGCGGTGCAGGTGGTGCGCAAAGAATATCTCAAGTGGCGGCCGGTGAGCTTTCAAAGTGGTGTGGCATACAAGTTAGGGGCGACTTAGCAAGTGAGCCTAACTGACATAAGGGAGGTTAAGAGGAATTTCCCCCCCCCCCCCAGAAAGATTTGAAAGATAAAGGGGCAAATTGTGCATTGTAAACTAATTTTGTCAAATAATTTCTTTAAAAAGCAATAAGAATCTAGACCACATATAGGGCACACATGACAACTTACTTGCCTCTTAGTTTATTAATGCCATTGTTGTAAGGGGAGAGGGTGAATGTTTCTAGTAAGTGCATGCTCGTTAGTTTGGACACAGGTTCTCTACAGGGTGCTGCATTCGTGCACTCTGATTCCTTTTAACTGGAGGTTTTTGCTCAGGCACAATCAGCTTTTTCGAAAATATACTTAGCGCGCATTCGAAGTAAAATGTTTTGACCTCATGCACATAGCAAATATATCTTCTCTCTCCATTTAAGTAAAATGGCGCTGAAAAAGGCAGCTGCAGGGGGTAATGCTTGTTTTGTTTCTTGTTCTGTCCCTAGTGATGCTACATTAGCGTGAGCCTGAGGAGAATTTGTAAGTGCACAACAAATTATAAAAGCAACACCCTGATTTTAAGCACACTTCATTTTGCCCTAAAGTACTTCTTTATGCTGCCTGTTATTTGGCTTGATCTTGGCCCCTCATACAAGAAGTGAGCCTCGTGAAGTAGGCACTGTTTGTTTCGTTATTCATTCAAGCTTGACAGATAAGATTTCCCGACTATGTAGTCATCGATCATGGTGTGTGCAACAACATGGCGCAGTGGTGTGTGCATCAACATGGCGCAGAACCAGTATGCCCAACAGACAATGAAAGGGGTAAGACTGCCATGGCCAGATTGTATTTCGATTCAGAAACAAACACAAGGCCTACAGTAACAAGATACATGCAGAAAACAGCACAGCTGCATGTACTTAAACTTGTAAATAATGCAACGATGTGGTAGACACAGCTTGTCCCGACGTCTGCTCTCAATTGGTGGATTTGATTAAAATGAAAACCAACTAAACCGGGCAGTGAGATTTGAGTGCATTTAGGAGAATATCACAGTTTCTGCGAGGAAAGCTGTTCCCTGATGCTGATGGGCACCGGGCAGACGGCTCATAGGACGTTCACCTGCCGTTGAACCACCACATTATGGTTTTCATGTACTTCCTTTACTCTTCAGAACACGACTCAAAGCAATCATAACGCATAACAACATAATTTCCCTGCCTCTGAAAGTTCTGAAGATAATATTTCCTACCATTTTGAAAACTGGTGTATCGTGTGAGGCACAATAAAATATGCAGACTTGCCACGAAAGCAAAATTGGGAGTTTTTATGACAGAAAAGAATGAAAGGGTTCTTCAAATTCCCATAGGACCTCACTCACTGATAGCTTTTCAGATAACAGACTCCACTTTGCATCTCTGACAAGGCCGACAGCTGTCGGTTTGGGTCCCAATCTGGTATTTTGTTGCCTCTCCTACTCTGACTAGTTTAATTTGCACGACGCTGCACGGAAGGAAGTTGCGGGTGCCGCTGACGTCTAACATGGCTGCCAGTAACGCATTTTAATGTAATTGTTGCATTACGGCAAGGCCTCACCTTCGTCATGCTAATCAGCTGATGTAACTGGACAGACTTTTCTTTAAAAGTGTCAGCCCGAGTGCCAGTAAGCTCTGTCTCGCCTCGCTGGCTGAACCTATTCTGAGTCTCTAAAGTCACCACCAAGCTCACACATCTGTTTTGCCCATCATGAGATTGCCCCCTACTGCAAGAATAGGATTCCAACCGTCTGTCAGATAACACTGCGTTTAGAACACATGAAGTCATCTGCCACACAAGAGGAAGAGTAAGGTGCCTGCTTCCTGCGGCCCCAACTGGCCAGTTGCAATAGCAGAGAGGCATCTCCTAAGCCAATCCAGACGCTCTTACTTGCATTTTATGTTATCAAATAGTATGAAAGCAGCACCAGGATTGGCTGGAGCAGGAAAACCCCACGCTCCTTAGGTGACCGAGGGGTTGCTGCTGCAACCCCCCGGCTCACTAACATTGAAGATGTAGGAGAAGCCTCAAGTGCGCATGTCGGGTTGGATGCAGAGATGCACCCGTCCAACCCGACATGCACACTTTACTCCAAACCAAGCCTGCTGTGAAGCCCCACCCATGCCTGCACTCTCACTCATTCTTCTGATTGGCACCTGGCCTGAAATGAAAACATCGCAGCCGCCCGGCTGGGAAAACAAAACGAAACTAAGTCATCTCCGGTGGGCTCTGGGTGTACGGAATAGTCTGCTGTGCCCCCTGCCTTGTACTCCATCCTCAGTGCCCTCAAGAGGTAGCGAGTACCTGTCATGGACTTTGCCCATGCCCAGTCCCTTGAGCCAAATTATCAAACAAGTTGGTATATTTTTGTTTTTTGGTAAGTTTCATGAGGATTTTTCAGGCCCAAATGAAGAAGCTAATTCATTTAGATGCAAATTATTTATAATAATAGCAATATGTGAACTGATTAACGTAAAATTTAACATTGAAATGAGACACATTGTAAACGTGCAAACTCCACTAGGCAGTCATAGTTATTCATACAGGCTGTACAATTGCTTAATGCAAGTTTTCTTTTAGCTAGAAGTTACATTTTGCTAAGAAACATCTGATTGTGATAACTAAACTTCCTATTTACTCCGTTTTTCACATAATGTTTGAACAGAATAGTTGCAAAATTTTAAAATAGTATTTTTTGTTCGTGTGAATGAAATGCATTACTAAACAGTATTTTTGAAAGTTGATGTTTCTCTTCTTTAGCATAGTTCATTGTTTACGCGATGAAACATTAACATTAGAAGGTTAAACTGAGTTTGATGCCTATGGGAACGGAGGCCTATGAATCAAGAAGCTACGTACGTAAGATGTCCGTAGCAAACTTTGCGATAAAACTTTGATGCATGTTATTTCGTGGGAAAGGAAGAGCTGAACTCACTCTCAGACTAATGCTGTTACCCGATTGGATCCGAGGAGGCGAGACCTGCTACTCATTTTGCGGCATTATTTTTGCCTTTTATAGTAGTGCGTGTTTCTAGTTCGAGAGAAGCCATTGCAGACTTTGTTCTGCTTGCCTTTCCATACAGCTATCCCCAGAGACCGATTCCCGTGGCCCTTTTTGACAGTTGTGGCTACTGCTGCTGCTGTTCTTCCTAATGCTAACTATTGATGCTCGATTTGGACAAATTGCTACTGCAACTGTATGATTTTGCTCGAAATTATTGAGAGTTGGCTAAGTTTCATGAGCTACCCTTAATGGTAAGTTCGGCTGCCTTAATTGGATTTTGAGCTTTATGCTCTGTTTATCTCTTTTCCTTTGAATTTGAGCTCTTCACGAGTTCCACTGACTCCAAAATTCTGGTCCTGTTCTTTGGAATAGGGTATTTGTCCACTATGGAATGTGTTTGATGCGTTATTTGATGATTTTGTTTCTAAACATATTTTTAAAAGCTTCTGTAAACTTATTTGAATTTATCAACTAATCTGAATAAAAAGAACAAAAATAATCTTACTAACCTCTTAATGGAAATTTCATTTTTAAAACTAATTTCAACTCACATCATTGAATGAACTTAAAACTGTCATTATGATTTAAATTATGATGAAGAAATAGCTCCTGGTTCAAAAAACGGTGGCAATGATCCGTCACCTGAAGCGAGTTATACTCGGAAGCCAGTGCGGGAACGGGGCTTAACCCTGAGATCGATAGTAAGAAAATGTTGAACCATATTATTTACATTTTGCCCCAACTCCGCGCTATCACAAGTTATAAGCAATCCAGAAAATGTGCTTTTAAAGCTGCATTATTAGTATGACTCAATCTGAGATGGTACTTGGGACTTGGTATGGCCCTATGTACAATACACACTGGTATCAGTACATAGTTTGGGTTACAGTAAGACTTATATGGTAACAATGCCATAATGCCTTCTTACCCTAAGTGCTATTTGAAAGGAAACAATTGCATATTGTGTATGGACACCCATGGCTGAATATAGCAATACTATCTGGGAGAAAAGTGTGTGTTCCACCTCTCTGGGTGGTTGTGAACCTTAGACTGTTCCAATGGCCCTCCACATTGTTTTCTATGATGCAGGTTCCACAAGATGCAATTCGTGGCTCATGAGCAGCAGTTGTTGAATCATGAATCCAAATTTGTGGTTTGCAAATTTTCAACCGTTTACAGTCATTCAGCATTCAGTAGTTCATGTATGCTCTGCTGTTAGTGACTCTGAATTTAACTCTTAGGCTCTGCACAAACGTCACTTTCTTTTTTAATTTTCACAAAAATACATTTCCGTCAGACAAGTTGGAAGGGCTCTAATTGACCAAGCGTCTCCTTCATGCAATGGGTGATGTAACAGTGATCAGCAGTTATTGCTGTTGCATAGAGCAAAAATAATATGAGATTTTAAAATGAGAGTTACACTTTTGGGGTCCCAGTGCTTAATTTGTGAAAGAAAGAGTGCTGGACTTCAAAGCTCTGCTCAGAAACGTCATCGAGCCAAATACCAAGGCCATTAGTTTTTAATCCGCTACAAGACACTCCTTGCCCCTTTTTCTCGCTCTTTAAGGTTCCTGCTTTCTGTTTGTTACTGTTTTGCCCTCTTTTTCTTCCTTCGTGTTTCCGATCTCTTGCACTCGGGTAAATAAATTATATGCAAAATTAAGTGCCGGTCCCCAAAACTAAGTGACAGTGCCCCCACCAGCTCAAATTAAGCACTGAGGATCACCTATGTAATTCACTCTCTGTGAACAATTTGCGTGAAATTTTAAAGAAAAATTGTAAGGAACCTTTTGCGAATTTTTGTTAAATGGTGTGGTGCAGGGTAGTCGAATGATGCCAGAGTTATAATTGATCAAAAAATGCCTTTCTTGTGGACTAGCCAACTTAATACTTTTGGGCTAAAAATATTTCCTATGTTAATTGGGAAAATGTATGCTGCTGCAAAGCAAACCTTAACAGGCTGAGGACCACCATATGTCACGGTTCGTGGGGGAGGAAAAGGAACGACTGTGATAAGGAAGAGATTATCTTGGTGCAATGGAGATTTACAAGTGATCCACTGATTACTGTCTTATCCATTTTCCTAATCACAGGTCTTACCGTTTTGCAATACATGAAACAGTACCTGATCCCTTGACTTGACAAGTGTCTAATTATGTCCAAGAGAAAAAAGCATGCTGTGCCACACATTCATTTTACAAAAAAAACCAGTTTCCTTTCAGCTGGTATTAAGGACAGCACACAAGCAGCAAGTGCCTCTGAGTGAGAGGCTGTAATGTTCAGTCTGTGCTCTCAAACAAAGGGTTTACCAGTAGCTGTCATCTCACATGTCTTCTAAAAGACATCCAAATCGTGGTTGCAGAAGCCATACCCCGCCCGGTCTTAAATCAACACTAGAATTTACTAATGCATTCAATTAAAACCTTTGATATGATAATCTAACTCTACTGACTCATGGTGGTTGTTGAATATGCCAGCCCTTATGACCAACTCCAAACAGGTTAAAAAAAAGTCACACTTGAACATTAAAATGCATCAAAAGACTGCTAGTAGTTTGTGAGACCCGCCTCACTACGAAAACTGAGTGGGTTTGGGTAAAAGAGTAAAGGAAGAAATAGTCCCTGAACCACATAAAATTTAAAAGAAAAGATTGGAATTAAGGTTGGTCCCAGATGGAGCAGTAGAAAAGTGAGAAAGGAGTAAAGGGGATACCATAGTTCTAACCTGTGAACTGTGTTAATGTTCACTAAAAGGAAACTTTGGTCAAAGAGAGTTGATGGTACACATATTCCAGGGCTTTTATAGTGGCCTGGTGTGAAACCTGAAAAACAATAGAGAGCCCAGAATGACTATGGGTATTGCCTTTTAGGACGACAGAACTCAAAACTGTATAGCAGATGAGTTGCTAGACAGTGAATCTCTGCTGAATGTGCTCTGTGTTGTAAAGAATCTGTGACTATTATGTGTGAGAATATACAGAGCAAAGTGAAGGACAGAATATGAGATACTCGATTATTAACTGAAAGGAGACCAATATTGTAACTCCCACAAAATGTATAAACCAGTCCCTTGTTAGGTAATTTCAATTTAAAAACGTGGACATAACAGAAAGCAATACATTGTTCCTCAGAGAAATGCATGTAAAGTGCTTATGCAGCACCAAAACAATATTTAAAGTCAAGAAACAAATTAGGAAACTTTCCAAATCTATTTAGTTAAAAAAGAAGAAACATGTAATGAACAAAATAAGACCAAAATTACAAGTATGGGATTGGGGAAACCGGAGATAGGGATTTTTAAAGGTATGGGTGACTGGGTCTCTTCATGCCAACCATACCGGAACACAGGTTGGATACATCTCACTCGTTCACTTAGGCCAACATTTTTCCCATCAGACTCAGTAAAAAGTATGGATTTCAAAGAGTTGCTGTAGGACAAGGCAGGATGACAAGGGTTCAACAAGGTTAGGACTGATGAATCTTGGGTCCTTCTAAAGTCTTGGGGCCCAATTCACAAAGAGCTTCCACAGTCATGGCTGAGGCTCTGCAGTTGTGGTGGAGGCTCTGCAGTTTCTCATTGCGGAGATTCTGCCATGAGTGCAGAGACTCCACCACCACTGCAGGCCTCCACGAGGACTGCGGAGGCTATTTATGAATCGGGCCCTTGAGGTTTGGTGGCAAAATTCCAGAGTGTGACAAACTTGAAAACTGTAGCAATTGAGGTGACTTTGCAACTAGGAGGACTTTGCTGCCCCACCCACCTTTTGAGTTTTAGCCTTGAGCGTAGAAGAAATTATGGAGCTTGAATCCTTCACTGAATGAATGAAATGAAAAGTCCATTTATTAAGCGCAGTAGCTACCCTCAGGCGTCCTAGCGCTACTGAGACAAGATGAAGACACATAGCCAGGCAGGGCTCCACAGGCTGAGTACCTTCTGCTTGAAGTCATTCTGAGACTTCCTTTCGCACTGTTTCAAAAAGTTCACTGGGTCTTTCCTGCCATCTATGTGGTGTATGGCTGCGTGCGGAATGAGATATGCATCATCGCTTTCTATCATTAAGTGCAGTAGATATTGAGGCGGGTAAAACCAATAATGAACAAGTTGAGCCTGCACACACAAATAGTCTAGATTTAGATCCGGAGCCCCGAATCGAACCCTGACCGTATGGCAGTGTGAACGTGTCCCATCTGAGTCTAGGCTGCTTACCCGCCCAAGCTAGGGTTATCATGTGCGATCGAAGTGTTTTGAAAAAATGCAGGGTTAGTGTAGTGGATATATTAATACAGAGGTATAGGAACCTTGGTAGTATTATCATTTTCATTATTGCTATTCTGTCGGCCAGTGACAAGGGCAAGAGTGACCAGCAAGCAACCTGGTCCTCGAGTTTAGAAATTGCCCTACCATAGTTGTACCAGACTACTAAGTCTGGTTCTCTGTGTACCCAGACTGCTTGATATTTCACTGAGTCTGTACTCCACTGCAAGGGAAAGTCCAGTTGGTATGGCAGGGTGGGCAGAGTCAGGGGAAATATAGTGGAGTAGTGCTTGTAGTGAATATACTCTCGTATAACCGGTGCTAAGTGGGTGCACGGGTCTCAGACATATAGCACCACATGGTCAGCATATAAGAATATCGCAAGTGGGCGTTGGTGAAATTTCAGTGCGGCTTCAGCACGTCTCTATTGGATCACACATGCCAGGGGCTCCAAGGCCAGTGCAAATAAAATCAGGGATAGCGGGCATCCCTGACATGTACCTCTATATATGTGCAGTGGTTCTGATGTATTAATATTTATCCGCACTCGTGCCATTGGCCTAGTATATAACAGACATATCCATCTAAGTAATTTCTGAAGGAGCCCCATATGATTTTATTTATTATTTATTTATTTGAAAAGTTTTATATAGCGCTGGCTAGACCCGGGGGTATCAGAGCGCTTTACATGAGCATTAATCGTTACAGTAAAAATAGTTGTTAACTGGGATAAAAAAAACACAGACAGGCAAGATAAAAACATTATTGCCTTGACCAGTAGGTAAAAAGCAAGTTACATGAGGAGGGGTTATCAAGAAAGGCTAATTTGCATAAAAAACAGTTTGGGGAGAAAGGAAGTAACGTCAGAGGGGGATTTAAGGAGGAGCTGGGGGTAGGGGTCAAAGATGGAGGGAAGGGGAATTAGAGGGTGAAAAATCAAAAGAAGGAGGGGGGGAGAGGGGAAAGAGTCAGAAGAAAGAGTGGAACCAGAGAGGGGGCAGTTGAATGAAGGGTCAAAGGCGAGGTTAGGGACCCCAATATTTGTTGAGAAGGTGAGATTTGAGGTCTTTTTTAAAGCTGAGGTAGGACGGGTTACAGCGCAAATCTCTGGGGAGAGCAATCCAGATGATCGGGGCATTCCCGGAGAAAGACCGAGATTGTGTGGTTTTCTTTTTTAACAAGGGGTGACGAGGAGTAGAGCATTAGTGCTTCTCATACGACGGGAACAGCCCGCTTTTTTGAGTTTATTTGTAAGGAACAATGGGGTTTGTTGGTGAAGGGCTTGTGTGTTCTGCATGCAGTCTTGTAGGCGGATCTTCCTTCAATGGGTAGCCAATTGAGGGCTTTAAGGGCTGGGGAGATGTGGTCAAAACGTTTACAGTCAGTGATAAGTCTGGCAGCTAGGTTGAGCACAGATCGAAGGGGGGCAAGGTGTACTTTAGGGGTTCCGGTGAGGACAGCGTTACCATAGTCAATTTTGGAGATCACTAGTGATTGGACAACCCATTTAAAGTCGTCAGATGGGATGAAGGGTTTGATTTTTTTGAGATGCCAGAGAGTGAAGAGAACTCCTTTAGCCGAGTTTTTTATGTGGTCATTAAGATTAAGTTTGTTGTCAATAGTGAAACCAAGTGATTTCGGAGAGGACTAGGGAACATGGCGGCCGCGAGGTAAACGGTCGCGGACCGCCGGAAGGGAGATGCGGGCTTAAATCAATCTAGTCCAATTCTGTGCCGTCCCAAACCCCCCCAACCCCCGGAGCTATGAATTCCCCCTGAAACATCGTTTTTTCATGGTGCAGTGTCCTTTTTGCCCTCGGAATAAGGAATACTTACAGCGTGAGGCTTTCCCGATGATAGAGCTTCCGGGATCCCCGAGACTGGCCGGATCGGGCATGTTGGAGCTGACGTGGTGGGAGGCAGCGGCGGCAGTACGTCGTTTGAGGGCAGCGCGCGCACAGAGTGGCGGAGGCACCACAAGCCTGAATGCGGCGTTCGCTCCATACTTTTCCCATCGGAGGACGGATCTCTCGCGGATCAGGCAAAGTGATTTCCAACAGAATAGCGGGCAGCATCTGAAGGGGGATCGGGTGAGTGGAGCCCCGCCCTCCATGGAGAAGGGGAACATTCTATCGCTAGAAGGTAAGAAGCAGGGGGTGCCTCAGATTGCCTGCACAGACCAAATTACGAGGTATACTCTTCGCACCCGTGCCCCAGGAGCTGTGGAAAGTCTTAAGGGGGTAAGTCAAGGTGCCTCTTCTAATGAAGGACTTTTATTTGGTGGTAAACCCCTTATACAACCTACAAAAGTAGGGAAAGTTAAGAAGAATCAGGGGAGTCAGGGGAAGAGCCCAAGGGGGAGAAATAAAAAGATCTCACCCCTGTTAGTCAAAGTAACCCCCTCCTTAAAAGCCTATTATAAGGTATTATCACAGGAAATGGCCTCGGGGGGCAACGGGCAGACTGGACAGAGTGGGAAGGACCTGGTGGAAGTGGTCAATTCTGGGGTGCTCCTGAAGGGTGGTGAGGAACAAGGAATAAAAGAATCTCAAGACGGGGCCATTAACATGCCGTGTTTCAACATCACAACCCAGAATAGGTTTGATACTCTACAGGGGAAGGAGTCGGGGGAGGACGAGCAGACAAGCAGAACTAGAGATGATGTGGAACAAGTAGCCCCAGGGCCATCAATGATATTGATCCAGCGCAATATTAGCCAACAACATTCATACACCATATACTCACTTGGGCCCATACATTCACACTACACTAATACTTACGCTGGGTGTCAGATGTACTCTTTTATCAAAGTCCCTGCTACCAATTACCTTCTGATTGAAGAGTAATAACTTACCAATGGATCCTTGGCTAATTGGGAAATTTAAAATGAGTGACATTCAATATAGTTCATAATCCTGAAATAACCACTGAGTCAGGAAGTTTTAAAATGTTTATCTAAAGTTTTAGCAGAGTAAAATACCGAAAACACGGTACTTGATTGAAATACCCAAGAAAAAGCATAGAAATGATTTTGCTAATCAATGACGGTGTTTAAGGAAGAGGAGAAGATAGAGACAGCAGCGCAACTAAAGGTTGCAGTATAGTTACCTAAATGCGAGAACCAAGCCCCTTGGCCAAGGAGTTGGAAAAGATAGGACCCAGGAAGGATGAAGAGCAAAGACTTCTTCCAGGATCAGGACAGGACCGGTGACCTCTCTACAACGACGCCTGCGCCGTTCCCCTCTCTGATACTCGACTTCTCCTCGATTCTCCCGTTCTAATGGACTCCGCCGCCCCCTCCTCAGGACCTCTTCTGGACAGGGATTCAGTCAGCAACCGATCAGCATAGCAGTCTGGATCTAAGAGCTCTCTCGCAGCATGGACGCCTGTTCTTCGTGAAAGCATGCTCTGACTAATTAACTAATGCTATATTCTATTATACCCTTCTACGCCCATGTACCTCCCCTTAATGTTGCTAAAATATGGGACCACTACTTCTGATTGGACAGGGACAGGGGGTGGATTCTCGCACCATATCGATTTGGCCTAAATTGTAAAGCCTATTGTCTTTACGTTCCCACCCCTTCAGATTAATACATTCGCTTTATTTCCCACCCGTCTCACGACAAATGTTATACAATTTACAGGGGAAAAGTATCATTTTTTCCTCCGGAAACATAAAGTACAGCATCTTCGGCCAATGGGTCATGGCCTTGGAAGACGTCCAAGTTGACTTCACTTGGCAGGCACACAGGACACATGCGCAGAACTATCTGTCTCTCGAGTTTCAAGTTACCAACCCAGGCCCAAGTTTACGAATTACTAAAAGTGCAAGAAGAAAATATTAAAATCACAAATAAAATGTTTCACTGTATGCCCACTTTCCCTACTCTATTCCCAATTAATTATAATACTATCCTGCATTAGTAGCATTAAGAAAATGACAATTTAATAATGACATGAGAGCAAGCTGAAGCATGTGAAAACATTTAGCGGCCATTTTAGTGCACACTGCGCAGAAGCAGAAGTTTCCCACCAAGCAAAGAAAGACGTCACACCATGTGATCAGGTTGCGACATGCGCAATGAAGTTCCCGCGCTTTAGCGGACATTTTGGATTACAGACAAGCGTTATTCATTAGTAAAACACATAGGCAAGCTTCTGTCCCTCTTGTGTTTGTGAATGCAAAGGTTAGTTTTGACAATACAAGTTTAATAAATTAATACTATGAGGAGAATTGCATACAAACAAGTTTCATTTTTGAAACCTTGCTCCATCAATATCAACAGGAGTGGATCCTGTAGAGTCGCAGCTGTTACAGCCAGAGAACCTAGGGGCCACATTCGCTACTATCTTAATGGAGCTGAAAAAGGAGCTCAGAGGCCGGTTTGAGGTCTCTGAGGCCAATCAGGCAGACATACAGGCATCATGTTCGGCTCTAGCAAAAAAACTGGATGATGTGGCCATTCGAACAGATAATCTCGAAAAGGAAGTTGGCTCTATGAGGAACGATATCCTGAAGAATACAAAGGGAGTAGAGTCCTTGACATAAGAGAACGCAAGCCTCAGAGACGACTTCGAGCGGCTAGAAAATCATGCCCGGAGGAATAATTTGAGGGTTTTAAATATCCCGGAGGCGGAAGAGGGTTCAAACCTTAAAGAATTCATGGTAAAATTGCTATCGGAGACAGTCCTGAAGGATAGACCGGACATAGATCTGAATACAGAAATACAGAGGGTCCATAGAGACCCCTTTAAGAAGAACCCTCATCGTCTTAAGCCAAGGAAGATTCTCATTAACTTTCTCTCCTATGTGGTAAAAGATGCCATTCTGTCATCTGCACTGAAAAATGGCCCCTATGCAATTCGAGATACCCAGTTCACCATCAGATCAGATATATGCCATGCAACCACCCAGAAACAGTGGGAGCTGGGTAACAAAATGGGTGAGCTGAATAAATTGGGGGCCAAAGCTCAATTAAAATTCCCTGCCATGTTGAGGGTAATGTGGAATAATCAAATGAGCAATATACGGACAGTAGAGGAAGCAGATAGATTAATAAATGCTATTAGGGAAGGAGAGATATCGAGAAGATAAATCTGCTAATTTTGAGAATCCCCCTTCTTTCTTTCTTTATCTAGAATTTTATATACGTTTAAATAATATGATAGGGGATAAAGAATAAAAAAAAAACCGGGGGGGGGCAAATAAATCAGGGCCTGTGTTTCACTTATTAAAAGCAAATAAAATACACTTAATATGAAGAGGTATATAATCATCATTTTGTGATCTGTGGGGGGGGGCGGGTAGAGGCGGCATACATTTTTTTATAGACTGAGCACCTCCTTCCGACGGTTCCGAATGTAGGGCATTATGCCTGCAAGCATGGGGAGGGTTCCCAGGGGGGGGTTCAAGGTTGCACAGGGTGGGGAGCAGTGGGAGAAAACCAAAACTAAGTCCTCATTAGACAGAATTGATATAATGTATAGCTTATATGGGTCCGACTCGATCTCGAGAAACCGAAAGATCCTTTGGTACCGTTACAGGGAATAATGGTAGGGGGGGCAATGAAATTAAAATCATAACATGGAATGTGAATGGTCTAAGATCAAAAAAAGACAGAGGATGGTATTGGCACATTTAGAAGCGTCAAGAGCCCAAGTATGCATTATACAGGAAACTCATATTACAGCAGATGAGAGTAGAGGGGTGTTCACTAAATATAATTGGATAGAAAGTTTTGTTTCATCCAATCAACTGGACTATACAAAAGGAGTTGCCATAATAGTAAGGAAAGGATCAGGGGTGGAATTGATAACATCTAGTACTGACAACTCAGGAAGATGGGTGATGGCCACGCTTA
The DNA here is from genome assembly GCA_963921515.1 of Calotriton arnoldi. Taxonomy (NCBI): domain Eukaryota; kingdom Metazoa; phylum Chordata; class Amphibia; order Caudata; family Salamandridae; genus Calotriton; species Calotriton arnoldi. The sequence goes on from CAWUFW010002449.1 coordinate 667,534, forward strand.
GATGCTCAGGTATAGAGTTTATATGTGTTGGTTTTTACGGCCCAAATACGGACGACCCCCAATATTTAGTGGACTTGCATATGAGGTTGGTAGAGAAATCATCCCCCATAGTAATAGGAGGAGACTTTAATACATTATTAGATCCAATAGCGGATAGATCAAAGAGCAGGAGGGGGGCACAGGCCCAAGCACCGAAAACAAGGCAGGCTTTAAAATACATGCTTATAGAGTTAGGAATGGTTGGTGCCTGGAGACATTTAAGGAAGGGTAAAAGGGCTTACACTTTCCATAGTAAGAAGTATCATTCTTTTTCCCGGCTAGATTACATATTGGTTGATAGAGAATGGGCCGGGAAAATAAAGGACGTCTGTATATCCCCCGGGCATATATCGGACCATAGTATGGTCAGTATTACACTGAGGGGGATCACTGTAAGGAAATCTGGCAGATGGACCTTGAAGAGAGCAATTTTATTAGACCTTAGAGTTGCTTCCACTTTGAAGGAAAAAACGGTGGAATTCTTCTTTATTAATGCCAATTCAGCGCCAATATGTATTGTATGGGATACTTACAAGGCCTATATCAGAGGGGTATTGAAAAATCTTGCTGCATATAAGAACAAAGAGGAACGAGTCGAATTACAAAATTTGGAGGAGGAGATAGGGATTTTGGAAAGGGCATTGCAGCAGGATATATATTCTGAAGGTGAGATAGTAAAAAAGCTAGATGAAGCTAGATTGAGTTATAGGCTGAAAATGGATAAAAAGAGCAGGGAAAGGTGGGAGGCAAGTTGTAAGCAACATTTTGAATATGGGGAAAAAGCAGGGGCTTTGTTAGCTTGGAAGGCGAGGGCAGATAGGGAAAGAAATCATATTAGAGAGATGTTCATAACTCCTGAGGGGGATGTATCCAATAATGAGGAGTTAATGCAGGAAAGAATGATAACCCTTTTCGCAGAACTCTATTCACAGTCAGAAAGACCTGATGCAGAGGCTATAAAGAGCTGGTTGAGTAATATTGGCCTCCCGGTTCTAACAGCAGAAGGGAGGGATAGGTTGAATTCCCCGTTTTCGGAGGTTGAAATAAGAGAACAATTAAAGCGTATGAAGAATGGTAAGGCGGCTGGCCCCGACTCAGTTACGGCCGAGGTATATAAATTATTATTAGTAGAGATAGTTCCAGAGTTGATGTCTCTTTTTAATGCTATATATAAGGAGGGGGAGAAAATTCGAAATTCTTGGAATGAGGCTTTCATTATGTTAATCCTAAAACCTTCAAAGGACCCGAAAAATCCCGACTCATATCGTCCAATATCTTTATTAAATGCGGATCTAAAAATTTATACTGGTATATTGGCGGGGAGATTAGCTAAGGTGGCAACACAACTGATACACCCCGACCAGAAAGGTTTTGTTCCTAAGAGACAGATACAAGATCTAACACTCTCTTTAATAGGAAACATAGATTTAGCGGTTGAAAGATCGATCCCTTTGGCGGTGATCACAATAGACGCCGCCAAAGCATTTGATCGGGTTTGTTGGACATTTCTGTGGGCCTTTTTAGATATAATGGGATTCAGCTCTAACTTTATTAGTGCAGTACAGAAATTATACGAGGAACTTACAGCGAAAATTTTGCTAAACGGAGTACTAACTAGGGGATTCGAAATTAGGAGGGGGACGTGACAGGGTTGCCCCCTGTCCCCCCTTCTTTTTGATATATACATGGAACCACTTGCACACAAATTAAGGTTAGATGATAAGATCATTCCCATACACCAACTTCCGACCCATAGTAAAATAGCATTATATGCAGACGATCTTGTAGTTTACACCTCGGACCCAACACAAACACTGTCAAGAATAGAACAGCTGACTGCCGAATTTGGTTTACTTTCAGGATATCTTGTTAATTTGGAAAAAACAGAGGTAATGTGTTGGAATATGGATGGATGGGGTGGTAGAGTTTCTTCAGAGATTAAATATTTAGGGATATTAATTGTAGAGAAGATTGATGAGATCCCCCTGATAAACTTGAAGCGTGTAATGAAGGAAATAGATAGGAATTTGGCCAGGTGGAAAAATCTACCACTGTCTATATATGGGAGGGTAAATTTGATTAAAATGTCAGTTTTACCAAAGCTAACCTACCTTTTTAACTGTATACCACTTAGCTTTCCAAAAGAGGAAATAACGAAAATTCAAGGAAAGATTTCTAGATTTATTTGGGCTTCCCGGGGGGTCCGTCTCTCATGGAAAAAACTTAGAAGAAGTCTAAAAAAAGGGGGACTGTCATTGCCAGACATTAGGCTTTATTGCATGGCCTTTCAATGGAAGAACTTTCGTATGTTGGTAGGAGAGCCTGAGAGTACTACGTGGGGCTTAATTTTGAGCGAGATGACCAAAGAAGCCGGTGGAGCATTTCTCTATAAATTTGGAGCTCAGAATTTTTTTTTAAAAGTAAGACTGAAAGTGCTGAAAGCAGCTTTAAGTCTATGGATGGCAGTGAGACGAATCCTCAAGATTGGCTACTTTTCAGAGTTCGCTCCAATATGGAATTCCCCGGGGACACCGGAATGTCTTAAGGATGCCCTAAGTTTACCTTTGAAGCATGCAGGAGTCAAGCAATGGGGCGATCTAACATCAGATGGCGTAGTGGTCCCATGGGAAGTTCTATATATTAAGACGGGTAGCGGACTCTCAAGGTTTAAGTACATACAGCTTACTTCATGGGCTGCGATGGCAGGGACTGAAGTGGGAGGCAACTGGGACTTCGAGACCTTAATACAGGACCCCTCACAGAAAGCTAAAGAGGTAGCATTATGGTACAGACATCTTTTGGAGGCAGAGGAGGAAAATACACAAGATCCATCTGAGGTCTGGACAGGGGTGTTGCAGGAGGGAAGCATGAAGCTTTTGTGGTCTGACTCAGTTAAAATCCTCTATGACATAGTTACTCCAGCTAATCTTAAAAGACACCACTTCTTTGTCATGCATAGGCTGTACTGGACACCCCACAGATTATCAAAATTTGTGCAACAACCGGTCCCAAGATGTAAAAGGTGTAACCTTCTCAAGGCAAATGATCTACATATCTTTTTTACATGCCCAGGGCTAAAGGATTACTGGAGCTCTGTGGAAAACAGTATAAGGGATATTCTAGGAGAAAATATAACCTTAACAGAAACTTTGGTACTCCTAGGAGTGGACTATGTAACTCAACAGGCCTTAAGATATAAACAGAGGGGGTTGTTGTTTTATTTGATCCTTCTGGCCAGAAGGGAAATTTGTAAATATTGGTTAGACCCTCAACCCCCCAATGCAATAACCTGGTTGAATGTGGTTAAATGGACATGTAGGTTTGATATTAAAAGGGATAAAAGTACTCCGGCCGAGGTGTGGGAGCCCTTTTTGAACTGGCTGAATTGAAAGGTACCCATGGCTAACAAATTCGGAAATCTGATTCGGAAACTTAGTCCAATGATTACTTCAAGCCATGGACTGGTGTGTTGAGCAGGCTAGACCGCTCCCCCCGTGCCCTTCTATTAGAAGGACAGTTGGGTGCCGTGGAAGGCATAGTATGTAACTGCTTGGACCAAAGAAGGATCAAGGGTGTTTCGTTTCCATTTCCGTACTGGCCCAGATGGCAGTAACCATGGTGTAATGAGGACACACACAAAAAAAAAAAGAAACCAAGGGATTTCACTGAGTTTGATAAAGAGAGCAAACAGTTAAGGGCATTAAGGTCAGAGAGCCAGCCTTGGATGGGGAGCTGGTTGTTTTTAGGAGAGAAGAGAATGATTTCAGTTTTTTTCGGGTTAGGTTTGAGGTGGTTGGAGAAGAACCAGGATTGGATCTTAATCAAGGAATTGTATAGATGAAGTACATCAGAGTGGGATCTAATCTTGTAGTAAAGTTGGGTGTCATCAGCATAGAGGTGATAGTTGATTCCTGCTTGTTTCAGAATAAGGGTAAGGGGTTCCATAAAGAGGTTGAAGAGAGAGGGGGAGAGAATAGAGCCCTGGGGGACACCTAGGGCGACAGGAGTAGGGTTGGAGAGGCAGTCCTTGATTTTTATTTGTTGTTGGAGATAAGAGGAGAACCATTTAACCCCTTGGGTGCTCATGACGGCTCCACGCCGTCATGAGTCACGGTAGGCGTGTGCTCATGATGGCGTGGAGCCGTCATGCCGCTGCCGCTCCGACCACTCGGGACTAATTCCCCGCCTGTGCGGGCGAATTAACGAGTGGGCGGGCTCATGACGGCTCCACGCCGTCATGAGCACACGCCGCCCGTGACTCATGACGGCGTGGAGCCGTCATGAGCACCGAAGCGCCACGCCCACCCCCTAGCCCCCCCCGCGCCGCGGTGGAATTCGCGGCGTAGGGAAGGGGTTAAGGACCAAGCCATTAAGGCCAATGCGAGCTTTAAGTGAGTTAAGTAAGGAAGAATGATTTACTGTATCAAAGGCAGCAGAGAGGTCAAGGAGAATAAGTAGGCAGGATTCGTCATTGTCAAGGGACCAGTGGAGGTCATCGACAATATTTAGCATGGCGGTTTCTGTGCTGCATCCTTTTCTGAAGCCGGATTGCAAGGAGTCAAGTAGGTTGAAATTGCAGATGTGGTTATCCAGTTGTCGGAGGGCACATTTTTCAAGGGCTTTAAATAGAAGTGGAAGGTTCGAGATAGGGCGGAGATTGTTGGGGTCGTTTGGGTCATCAGAGGGGTTTTTAAGAATGGGAGTGATTTGTCCGAGCTGGAGAGAGTTGGGGACACAACCCGTGGCAAAGGAGGTGTTAATGATAGAAGTCCAGTAAGGGGCAATGATGTGTTTTAGATCTTGGACAAGGTTAGAAGGGAGGGGATCTTTGGTGTGTGAGGTCGACTTGAGTTTGGAAATGATGTTGAGGACTTCATGTTCAGTTACGGGGTGGAAATTATGCCAGGAGGCATTGTTTTTCAGATGTACGTTGGAAAGGCTGGATTCAGGAGAAGTTGAGACGGGACAGTGAGTTGAAGGGTAGAGAGGTAGGGGCGAGGTCAACAAGGAAGGTAAATCGATGGAAGCGTCAACGGCAGGTTGAGGGGAGGGCGTGGCTTGAGTTAGATGGAAGGTTTGATCGATTTTGGCGATTTTATCCGAGAGGAAGTTAGCAATTTCCTCGCATCTCTCTGTTGAGGCCATCAGCTCAGGGGGAGTGGAAGATGTTTGTTTTCTTACAATGTTAAACAGTTCCCTGGGCCTGTTTTTGGCACGATCGAGTTGTGCTCGAAAGAAGGTTGCCTTTTCATTGAAGATGTGTTTTTTGTAAGTTGATCTGGTGGATCTGAGGAGGGTTAGATGGGAGGGAGAGGGGTGTTGCCTCTTTCGGTCAGTCTAAGAGAACGTCTTTCATTGTTAAGATCAGAGTTGAACCAAGATTTGGATGGAAGATTTCTTAGTTTTTTTAGTTTAGGGGGGCTAGTTGGTCCAGGACATCCTTTACGGTCTTGTTGAAGTGTTCAGTGAGCTCATTGGCATTTTGGGAGAGGGGGGTGAGAAGGAGTTGGGCTTGGAGTTTAGACTCGAGTAACTCAGGGGGGATTCGACTAAGATTTCTGGTCCATTTTAAGGGTTTGGTAATTTGTGACGGGGGGAAAAGGGAATTGGTTTCGATCTTAAACAGAATGAGGTGATGGTCAGACCAGTCGATGGGGATGATGTTAGAAAGGGAGGTCGAGTCATTATTGGAAATGATGGCGTCGAGAGTGGCTCCTTTGATATGGGTTGGATTTTGACATAGTTGTTTAAGGTCGTTGATCTCTAGGAGGTTAATGAGGCGGGTGATTGTGGGATCCTCAACATTGTTCCAATGAATGTTAAAATCTCCTAAAAAGAGATTTTTTGAGTCGGAAAGTGAGGAATGTGTAAGAAAGTCAGAAAATTCGTCGGCGAAAAAAAGAGGTTCACCCAGAGGGTGGTAGATGGTATGTAGCCGGATCGGGGGAGAGCCCTGTGCTGTGAGTTCGGCGCCAAGGTATTCAAAGGTTAAGTGGTCTGAGTCCTTTAAAAGGGAGAGTTGAAGTTCGTTTTTATAGATTATAGCTAGACCACCCCCTTTTCTGACAGGTCTGTCTTTCCTAATGATAGAGAAGCCGGGGGGGGAGAGTAAGTCAAGAATAGCAGTCGAGTGGTCATTGAGCCAGGTTTCCGTAAGGAAGGCGATGTCGATAGCTTCGCTGAGGATGGTTTCAGATATTTCAGTCGCATGTCGGACAGCAGATCGGCAATTCACAAGCATGCAAGAGAGGGGATTAGGGTTATTTTTGGTAGGATTACAAGGGTGGATGGTGGTAAGTTGAACTGGGGGTCTGGGGGAGAAGGGTGCGGAAGGGAGTCTGTTAATTCCCACAATCACTGGGATATTGGCGTATGGAAGGGGATGATCTGCAATCAAAGGCTTAGGAAGGTAGAAGTTGCAAAGGTCAGTGAGGTCAGAAGTGGATAGGTAGCTAACTGCGCAGAGAGGCCTATGAGATCGGTTGCATAGGGGTGTAGTTCTCCATCGGTTATATCGAGAGATGTTATGGGAGCAAGAACAGAGGGAGTCAGTGAGATTAAGAAAGGACATGGATTTAAGTGCGTTGTAATCCTCTCTAAGTCGTGCAAGTTCAGTCGTCAAGGTTGAGAGATTACGATCTATGTTTGTTAAAGTCTGAGTTAGAAGATTGAGGGGGGTATGAAGTGGGTTCCGTATTGGTGGGGGAGGGGAGTCTGATGTGCAGAAGGGAAGAGAGGTCTGGGGGGTGGATTAGAAAAGTGTTCCGGCGATTAGGTGAGGTGTTAAGCGAGAAGAAAGGCGGGTCAGTCATGGAGTCAGTCCAGGTGGAAGGAGATGATAAGTGGGCATGAGGGGTGTGGGGAAAAGCCACTACAGGTTGAGGTTGAGGTTGAGTGTACATCCATTTTATGGAGTCAAAGGCTTTGGCGGCATCTAAGAAGACCGCTGCCGCCTGCAGTGATGAATCCAATTGGTAGAGTACTGCAAAAAGAGTGCGGAGATTGTGTACTGCTGAACAGGTTAGGATGAAGCCGGACTGGTCCAGTAACACCATATTTGTAAGGAATGGCTGGAGTCTAGTGGCCAGTATTTTAGCCAAGATTTTAGCATTGATATTAATTAATGATAGTGGTCTGTAAGACTCACATTTGTCGGGAGATTTGTCTGGCTTAAGCAGGGCAACAATGAGGGCTTCTCTGAGGGATGTGGAAATACTTGTTTGGTGTGCGCCTCTTCATATACTGCCCATAGACTGCGTGCAGGTGTGGGGCAAATATCTCGGCAAACTCTTTATAGAATTCGTCCATCAGACCATCTTTTGCCCGGGGCTTTACCATTGGGGAGGGTACGAATGGCTTCCTTCAACTCATCCACTGTAAGGGGTTGTACTAAATATTAGCGCTGCCCTAAGGAGAGCCATGCTAGGGCCACGTCTTCTAAGTATTCCACAACTTCTGCCTCTGAGGCCGTAGTGCATGTGTTATAAAGTTGGGTATAGAATTCTTTAAAGGAAGACAGGATGGTCGCGTGTCATGACATGACACTCCATCAGGTGAGGTTATAGTTGTAATATGGGTGTGTGCCCAAGGTTCTTTCAGTTTGTCTGCCAGATTCCGGCCTGTGCGGCCTCCCTTTCCGTAAGACCTTGCCACATATCACCAAGATAAGTGCCGCACTTCCTGCTCTGCCATTTCTTTATCATTTGTGACCTGGTTCCTAATGGCTGGCAGCATATGGTGTCTAGGTGCAGACTCATAATCTGCTTCAAGGCATCAAATATTCTGTTATATTGAGTGTAGCTGCATGCATAAGGCCTTTAACACTCCAGCGTGTGTGCCTATGCAAACTTCTCGAACGATAACCTTGAATGCCTCCCAGAGAGTGTATGCTCCCACCACAGAGCCCACATTTTTCTCAAAGTATTCAAGTATGGCAGTGCACAGTCCCTCCCTAAATATTGGTTCAAGGAAGGACGTGAGCCAGAACCTCCAAGTGAATTGTGTAGGGATATGTGTGGGTATCTCTACCACCAGTTTCACTGGTGCATGATCTAGCAGTATTCTTAGCATGTGTTACACCTCAACTACCCACGTGCTAACCTCCCAGGTTACCAACCAGTAATCTAGTCTGGACCATGTACCACGCACTGAGGACTGAACGTGCCTTCGTGGCCCTCTGGATTCCTCTGTCACCATATATCAACCAGGCTGCTGTCGCCCATCCCCTCCCAGAGAACTTGGGCTAAATCTTTACCCTGCCACTCCCCGATTACAGGCCGATCAAGCACTGGGTTCAAATACATGTTTAGAGCCCCTCTAAATATAATGGCTGAGGTTTGTAATGTGTGCAATTTGTTCCATAGTCACATATAAAATTCCGGGTAGTCTGCATTTCTGCATTTGGCCTGTAGGAAGTTACCAGGGGGATCCATGTACCACAGAGGTTACCCTGCACTAACACATAGCACCCCTGGTCATCCATTTCAGGATGGGTGAGCGTGAAGGGTACTCCTTTTTTCACCAGTAGTAGGATACCCCCAAAGTATGAGGAATAGGAGGAAGCTACTTGCGTACTTGCCCATCTAGCCCTCATGGCACCTTCAGTGTGTTTAGTTAGATGCGTCTCCAGTAGGAGGATGATCGGTATGTGATGTCTGTCCAAATATGACAGCACCTGGTACCTTTTCCTAGGGTTGTTCAAGCCCCGGACATTCCACATTAATAGCAATATCTGTCCTTTACCTGTAGACTCTACAGTTCTGTCTAGTCTGTATCAAGCACCTTGCACCATCAGTCAGCCCACCGCATTTATCACAGTGAGAGCAATTGGCAGTACAGTTGTGGTGAATCAACAAAAAACACAAACCCCCTTACGATTTCAGCATCCCAATCATGCCAAAGACATCATCAACCCTAAACAACGGTCGCTGACATGTGTCAACAGAAAGAACAATACAGGGCCTATCAGTCAATACTACCCAAGAAAGGACAGTCATACGGGAGATAACCTCTTAGGGGGCATCTAGAGGCTCAAACATCCTCCAGGTGGGCAGAGGTGACTAGGAAAAAAGATAGAACATCGGTTTTATGGAAGATATCACAGTGAAGGCATGGGATTACGCACAGCCAACGGGGCTGCCCACTCCGCCCGTCGCATCAGCAGTACATAGGACTCAAGCAGCCTGGTGCAGGCCTAATTTCTTGCAACTAGGCTTCTTCGCAGTCATTTGCACATATGAGGGGGTGTCCCCCCCCATCCCAGGAGCTCGGCGACAACCCTCCAGTCATGAGTTCAGGGTATGTGGACGCTGGTCATATCATTGTGTTGAAAGATCTGTAGAGTTAGTTACCAGGTTCGTCTACATCCGATTCAGAGTGGACTCAACATTTCGTTGTGTGTGGTTTACGGTATTCCAGTGCTGCTTTAGGGGTCACTAATATTTTCTGCAATCCTTAGTATTCGATGTGGAGTCCAGGGCCGGACTGGCCATAGCGGGCACCGGCATTTACCCGGTAGGCCGCTAGGGTGGGGGCCGGTTTTGGACCCCTGGGATGCCGTTTTTGTTACCGGGGGTCGGCAATATCGGCCCCCAATAACAAAATCGGCTGAAACCGGCCCTCGCAAACTGCTCGGCTGCACTCCCCCTCACCCCAGGGGGGGCCGGCTGAGAAGTTTGCCAGGGCCGGTTTCTGCTCCCAGTCTTGCCCTGGTGGAGTCTGTTAGGATGCAGCATGGTGTAGGGGATTCCCGCCTGTTGTAGCTTCTTTTTAACAGGGAGATATTCAGGGGCCGCTGCCCTATTGGGATACTGGAGCATTGCGCCCCCCCTGCATTTGTTGCCCCGTCGGCTCCAGTAATAAAGCAATCGAAGATTGATTTAGTCTAGTTTTGTTTTCCCAGCCAGGAGACCACGATGTTTTCATTTCAGGCCATGTGCCAATCAGAAGAATGAGTGCGAGTGCAAGCGTGGGTGGGGCTTCACAGCAGGCTTGGTTTGAAGTAAAGTGCGCATGTCAGTTTGGACAGGTGCCACTCTGCGTCCAACCCGAAGCTTCTCTTACTTGTTCAATGTTAGTGAGCTGGGGGGTTGCAGCTGCAACCCCTCAGTCTCCAAAGGAGCGCTGGGTTTTTCTGCTCCAGCCAATCCTGGCTCTGCTTTCATGCTGTTTGATAACATAAAAAGCAAGGAAGCAGCATCCAGATTGGCTTAGGAGACGCCTCTTTGCTATTGCAACAGGCCAGTTGGGGCAGCAGGAAGGATGCACCTTATTCTTTCTCTTGTGTGTCCGATGACTTAATGAATACCAGCTCAAGTCTCTAAACAAAGTGTTATCCGACCAGGTGGTTGTAATCCTGCTCTTGCAGTGTGGGACAATCTCATGAGGGGAAAACAGATTTGTGAGCTTTGTGGTGACTTTAGAGACTCAGCATTGGTTCAGCCAGTGAGGCGAGACAGAGCTTGCTGGCACTCGGGCTGACACTTTTAAAGAAAATACTGTGTCCATTTATATCAGCTGATTAGCATGATGAAGGTGAGGCATTGTCATAATGCAGCAATTACATTAAAATGCATTAATGGTGGCCACGTTTGAGTTCAGCAGCGCCCGCAACTTTCTTGCTTGCAGTGATGTGCAAATTCAACTAGTCAGAGTTGGAGACAACAAAATACCCAATTGGGACCCAAACTGACAGCTGTCGGCCTTGTATGAAATGCAAAGAGGACTATTGCCAGTGAGTGAGATCAGTGGGAATTTGAAGAACCCTTTCATTCTTTTCTGTCATAAAAACTCCCAATTTTGCTTTCGTGGGAAGTCTGCATATTTTATTGTGCCTCACACGATACACCAGTTTTCAAAATGGTAGGAAATATTATCTTCAGAACTTTCAGAGGCAGGGAAATTATGTTGTTATGAGATATGATTGCTTTGAGTCGTGTTCTGAAGAGTAAAGGAAGTACATGAAAACCATAATGTGGTGGTTCAACGGCAGGTGAACGTCCTATGAGCCGTCTGCCCGGTGCCCATCAGCATCAGGGAACAGCTTTCCTCGCAGAAACTGTGATATTCTCCTAAATGCACTCAAATCTCACTGCCCGGTTTAGTTGGTTTTCATTTTAATCAAATCCACCAATTGAGAGCAGACGTCGGGACAAGCTGTGTCTACCACATCGTTGCATTATTTAAAAGTTTAAGTATATGCAGCTGTGCTGTTTTCTGCATGGATCTTGTTACTGTAGGCCTTGTGTTTGTTTCTGAATCGAAATACAATCTGGCCATGGCAGTCTTACCCCTTTCATTGTCTGTTGGGCATACTGGTTCTGCGCCATGTTGATGCACACACCACTGCGCCATGTTGTTGCACACACCATGATCGATGACTACATAGTCGGGAAATCTTATCTGTCAAGCTTGAATGAATAACGAAACAAACAGTGCCTACTTCACGAGGCTCACTTCTTGTATGAGGGGCCAAGATCAAGCCAAATAACAGGCAGCATAAAGAAGTACTTTAGGGCAAAATGAAGTGTGCTTAAAATCAGGGTGTTGCTTTTATAATTTGTTGTGCACTTACAAATTCTCCTCAGGCTCACGCTAATGTAGCATCACTATGGACAGAACAAGAAACAAAACAAGCATTACCCCCTGCAGCTGCCTTTTTCAGCGCCATTTTACTTAAATGGAGAGAGAAGATATATTTGCTATGTGCATGAGGTCAAAACATTTTACTTCGAAAGCGCGCTAAGTATATTTTCGAAAAAGCTGATTGTGCCTGAGCAAAAACCTCCAGTTAAAAGGAATCAGAGTGCACGAATGCAGCACCCTGTAGAGAACCTGTGTCCAAACTAATGAGCATGCAGATTAACAAAGCGCTAGCCTTTGTGTAATGGTGATATAATACGCTGACAACCGAAAAGCTGGTTTATTTCTGGATGTAAAGAAATGGGCTGATTTATCTAGAAGTGAGGTAACGCACGTACGAACGTCATTGTAATTCCACAGTTCTGAAATATTCGAAGAGACACTGAAATGCTCTATAAATAACTGTGAATATTTTATCCCAGTCATCTCTAACTTGACTTGCTGGCAGGAAGCTGATGTGATGCAGTCCTCATACTGTTGACGCGGAGGCACCTTAATACATTGGAACGATTTTATCACTGCATTGAGTGGCATTTATTAAAATTGAACGTTTTTAAACATACACTTACAAGAAACATTCACCCTCCTCTCTTACAACAATGCCATTAATAAACTAAGAGGCAAGTAAGTTGTAATGTGTGCCCTATATGTGGTCTAGAATCTTATTGCTTTTTTAAGACATTATTTGACAAAATTAGCTTGCAATGCACTATTTGCCCCTTAATCTTTCAAACTTTTCTCTGGGAGGAACCCCTCTGAACCTCCCTTTCTCCCTTTCCCTAGGCTCACTTGCTAAGTCAAACTCGCCACAAACTTTTGTGTCACACCACTTTGAAAGGTCACCGGCCGCCACTGTTAGAAATGTCTCTGTAGTGCAGACTGATTATGTAGCTTATATTTCGTCATCTAATAACAAGAAAATGATCTTTCATAAAATTCACCTTGTTAGTGCTGGGCTAATCTTATAGGCCTCTTGCTTTATTAAGTTTCTGTTGATGTTGCAGAGTGGGGGAGGACTAGCCATAGACACATCAATCGTCACTCCTGCATGGGAAGAACTCCTTGGCTGCCCTTTCCTACACTTGCATTGTGTTACTGACATGAATGAGGACACTCTTTGTGGGCCTTTTTATGTGGTGTCACCTGGTTACTGTGTTTCTGCTGCCTGGACGTCATTTAGGGGTCGCGAGAGGTCGCAGCTGTGACCCCTGGCTTGCTCCTTGGACCCCTAACACTGCCTTTGTGATGATTGGCCTGAGACATTACAAAGGCAGTGGCAGGAGCTGAAGGAAAACAGGGCTCATATGAGCCCTGTTTACTTTTTGTTGCTATTCAAAACAGTTTTTTAAATATTTATTTGCCTCCTCAGTGTCTCTAGAAATGGTTTTTAGGGGGCGCACAAAGGGGCCACAGATAAAACTGGTGAGGTCACCTATAACATGCAATCATGAGAATTGGTCAAACTTGTATAGTGTGTGTGTGTGTATGTAGATATCAAGACCGGGGAAACTCGGTCGAAACGCGTCATGCTGCTGACAATTCACTAATAAAGCACGATATTCAATCCATCTGGTGGTCCGTACCTGATTTCCTGCTCAAGGAAGAGTTTTCATCAGGATTGTGGTTCTTGATATATATATATATATATATATATATATATATATATATATATATATATATATATATATATATATTATCTACTGTCGCCAGTAGATAGTTATAGTTAGGACCTATTTTCCATAGGAAATCCGTAACATTCTATTTAAAATAACTCTTGCATCGGTTGATGAATCTTCGTGAAATTTTCAAACTTTGTGGCCCGCTCCGGTCCGCTCCTACCCTGAAAGTCTCGGGGTGATTCGTCAAGCGGGGGCCGAGAAAAAAGGGGGGTCCCAGTACGTGTTTTCCCCATTCATTTTCCCATAGGAAACTTTAGCCACGGCTACAGCCCGAACTGCTGAACGGAATTACACCAAATTTGGCAAAGAGGTAGTTCTTGGTTCAGAAAGAACCCTTTTTGTTAAATGGTGTAAATCCGTTCAGTAGTTCCTGAGAAAATCAAAAGGAAAATCACATATATATCTATGGCTGCGTCGGATTCGCGCACCCTGCACGCACCCTCCCGATCACGAGCTGCATGCTAATTGGCTTTCAAGTGGCTGTCAACACTCCAAATCAGGAAGTGTTGGCAGCCATTTTGTCCCTTGGTAGAACCGAGGCACAAGAAAGAAGTGCGCAAAACGCACAAAGGGGGCAGGGTAGAAACACCCTGACCCCCTAGGTCTGCTCAGGGGGTCCCACAAGGACCCCCTGGGCAGAAAAAAGCTTTTTTTTTTTTTTTTAAATCGGCAAGATGCACTTAGGGTGCGCGGATCCCGCCGATAAAAAAAAAAAATCGAAGCGCGGTCTTCCGCGCTTCGATGCTGTTTTGCCCCCGGGTGGGCCAAGTCCCGGGGGCATGCGGGGATTTATTTATATTTAATGTGGGGGCCTCTAAGGCCCCCCAAGCCCCGGGGACCGCCACCCCCCGGGGCTTTCAATGAAAAATGGTGCGGGAGGGCTCTCCGCCCTCCCGCAGCCCCGGGGACCGCCACCCCCCGGGGCTTCTTTTTTTAAATATTAATTACCTGTGTGGGGGGGATCGAGCCCCCCGACACGCCCCGGGGACCGCCACCTCCCCGGGGCACTAAATAATAAAATGTGGGGGTCCGTTTAGGACCCCCGAGCCCCGGGGACCAACACCTCCCCGGGGCTGTGCAAAGGTTGGGAGGGGGGCCGCGCGGCCCCCCTCCTGGAGCCCTCCATGGCCCTGGGGACCACCACCCCCCAGGGCCGGCTCCTGCAGTGTCCCGGGGTGCCTACCCCCGGGACACTGTAGTTTGCAATGACAGGACGGGAGCCTCGCGGCTCCCGTCCTGTCATTGCAAACTGCTTTGGATATTGGAAGCGAGAGCAGGGAAACCTGCTCTCGCTTCCAATATCCAAAGCACATTGCTTTTCCACATGGGGAGCTGCATGTTAGCAGCTTCCCATGTGGAAAAGCAATGCCGGCTCCCGCAGGAGGCGGGGAGCCGGCAGGGTCCGCGGGGGAGTTGGGGTCCCCCCACGGACCCCAAAGGATAGGGCCAGCCCGGGGGATGGGGTCCCCGGGGCAAGTAGTGGCCCGGGAGGGGGGCCACATGGCCCCCCTCCCCCAAATTATTAAATAAAGATTTTTATTTTTTTTAAAAAGGCCGGCCCGGGGGATGGGGTCCCCGGGGCCTAAAAAATAATTTTTTTTAAATGTGGCAATGACCCGGGGGATGGGGTCCCCGGGCCGAAATTGGCCACGGGAGGGGGGCCCACGCGGTCGCCTTCCCGTTCCCATTTAAAAAAAATAAATAAAAGGGGGTCAGGCCCTGGGGGATGGGGTCCCCAGGGCCCAAAATAATTAAAAAGAAGGGGGGCCACACAGCCCCCTTTTAAAAAAAAAAAAAAAAAATTAAATCCGGCATCGCGCTGGAGGCCACGCCCCCTCCTTGTCAGCACTCTGCAAACGCGCCCCCTGGCGCGTTTGCAGAGGGGGAACGAATTCCCCTTGAATACTGGGGGTCCCTGGGGGCCAACTAGCCCACCAGGAACCTCCAGTATGCGCCAGGGGGCTGCGTTGCAGAGAGGTGTTCTGAGGCCACGCCCCTTTTTACACCTCTATGCAACGCAGCTCTGTGGCGCTTAATGGAGCTAGCTGGTGGGCTAGTTGCACCCCAGGGACCCTCAGGATTCAAGGGGAGTTAATCCCCCGACTTAAAACGCACCACGGGGCGCGTTTGCACAGTGGTGAAGGGAGGGGGCGGGGCCTGAGGTGACATGTGTGCAAACAGGCCCCGTGGCGCATTTTAAGATAGGGAATTAAATCCCCTTCAATCCTGAGGGTCCCTGGGGCCAACTAGCCCACCAGGTACCTCCAGTAAGCGCCACGGAGCTGCGTTGCAGAGTGTTGTAAAAGGGGCGTGGCCTCTGAACACCTCTCTGCAACGCAGCTCTCTGGCGCATACTGGAGGTATCTGGTGGGCTAGTTGGCCCCTAGGGACCCTCGGGATTGAGGAGGAATTAATTCTCCAACTTAAAACGCGCCACAGGGCGTGTTTGCAGACATGTCACCTCAGGCCCCACCCCTTCCTTCACCATTGTGCAAATATTCCTCTAAAATCAGCCGAACTACGAATTCCGATTTACTCACCTGTTATCAGGAGAGACCACAGTGCTGCATCTTTGAGCCTAGTACTAATCCTGAAAAGTAATTTTAACCGTACTTACCAGTAACTTGAATTTCCTTCCATAGGATATCATTGCCTGCTTTTTGCTGAAAAAGTTTCTAAGTGTCGATTTTTGAAACATACAAATATTCCTCTAAAATCAGCAGAACTACGAATTCCGATTTACTCACCTGTTATCAGGAGAGACCTCAGTGCTGCATCTTTGAGCCCAGTACTGATCTTGAAAAGTAATTCTAACCATACTTACCAGTAACTTGTATTTCCTTCCATAGGAATCCATTGTCTGGTTTTCAGCAGAAAAGTTTCAAAGTGTCGATTTTCACAAACTACAAATATTCCTAAAAAATCGCCTGTATGACTTAAACGCATTCTTTCAACTGTTTACAGGAGATGCACCAGTGCTGGATCCAGGATCCACCACTGAGTAAGAAAAAGTAACGATAACACTACTTACCTGCGAAGTGAATTTCCTCCCATAGGATAACATTGGTGATATTATGTGAAAAAGTTTCTAAGTGCCCACTTTTAAAATACAATAATATTCCTTAAAAATCACTACTGTAACCAAAACGCTTTTACTCAACTGTTTACAGGAGATGTCGCAGGACTGAATCTAGGATCCAGGCCTGTGGTTAGAAAAGTAATCCATAAAGTAACTAATTGCATTTAACTAGAAATTCACATTGAACTCAATGTTGCATTGTGTTTGAAATTGTGTTGCCCATTGCAACAACTGTAACTACTGTACTTAAAAGTCTATTGCCTATTTGCAAAGTATTTAAACTAAAGTAATTCATTCTGAGAAAGTATATTTTGTAATGTAATGTATAATGTAATTACAATGTAATTTAAAAAATAAAATATCTAAAAATAAATAGTTTAAAAAAATGTAGTAAATCAGTATCAAAAAAATAAATATAACAATTAATACATTTAAAAATTGTCATTTACAAAACCTTTGAAATTCACTGAAAAAAACCATAGGTTTCAGACATGTTATAGTTAGGAATTAGCATTTAAAAAACCTTTGAAATTCACTGAAAAAACCATAGGTTTCAGGCACATTATAGTTAGAAATTAGCATTTAAAAAACCTTACAAATTCACTGAAAAAACCATAGGTTTTAGGGACAGTTATAGTTAGTTGGACATTTCACTCATACAAAACCATAGAAATTCCCCTGTTATAGTTAGTTTAGCTAACTATAACTCGCGCCCCGCAATGCACTGCTGATGACGTCACATATTACATCACTCATGACATGGTCAGTGACATCACTGATGACATCTCAAATGACATCACTGATGACATCATCCAGTGACTGTGTGTTTCTGCAAAGTTTAAATATGTTTAATATATATAGGGAAAGGTGTATTGAAGAATGAGTGGGTGTATAAGTGTGTGGATGAAGGATTTAGTAGGTGCGTGACTGACTCTATAAGTGAGTGATTAAACGTATCTTACTGAATTCAAGGGTTAGTGACTAAACTGTGTGAATGCCTATCCATCTGTCAGTTGGTGTGTAAGCGGCTGCATGAGTTTGCGAATAGCTACATGAGTGTCTACATGGGTTATTGATTGGTTGTCTGAGTATCTGTATGGGTGCCTGAGTGTTTGTGTGGGTGGGGTGTGTGTGACTCTGTGCATAGATGTGTGAGTGGGTGATTCACTGGGTGCATGGTTTCAAGAGTGCATCTGTTATGGACTGTATGGGTGGGTGAGTGTGTGTATGGGTGTGTTAGTGAGTGAATGTATATCTCAGTGGTACATGTGTGAGTAACTACATATGTGAAAGGCAGTATATATGTGTGTTGGAGTATATAAATGGCTATAAGTGAGAGTGTGTGATTGTGAGAGTGGCTGTATGGATGAGTGTGTACTTGTATCAGTGATTGTATAAGAGCGTAAGAATGTGCTAGTATTTGTATGAGTAAGTGAGCTGGTGTGTGTATAACTGTATAGGTGAGTAAATGGCAGTGTGATTAATTATTTGCATGACTGACTAGGTGTGTGAGTACCTCTATGGATGAGTGGCGGTGTGTGAGTGTCTATGTAGGTGTATGAGTGCATATAATAGTCCTGTACTGAGTGACCGTAAGTATGAGTGACTGTACGGGTGAGTGAGTGGATGTGTGTGTAGACCTAAGAATCAGTGAGTGGGTATGTAGTTATTGGTGTTGGAGTGTCTATGGTTTTGAGAATGGCAGTCTGTAATTTAGAGTGGGTGTTTCAAAGGTTATATTAGGGTGTGAGAAGATGCATCAAATGATCACATGGATGATTTCATCAGTGATGTCATCAGTGATGTCATTTGAGATGTCATCAGTGATGTCATCAGTGATGAAACTGACCATGTCATGAGTGATGTAATATGTAACGTCATCAGCAGTGCATTGCGGGCGCGAGTTATAGTTAGCTAAACTAACTATAACGGGGGAATTTCTATGGTTTTGTACGAGTGAAATGTCCAACTAACTATAACTGTCCCTAAAACCTATGGTTTTTTCAGTGAATTTATATATATATATATATATATATATACACATACGTACATACATACATACGTACATACATATATATATTCGATCCAGTTTTGTTATTCGTCACCACAAAACAGAGCAGATTTCAAATGCAGTAAACTTTTCTTTTATTCTTTTTCGGTCAGCCTTGCATAACGCGTTTCGGTCGTCTCAGCGACCTTGGTCACATGCTATTACAGAGGGACGTATCCCGGACTGACTTTTAAATCCCATGAGACTGACTTACACTGAAGACAGACTCTTGACAACATCTCAGATTACACTGATACTCAGTATCTTTCCATAATATGTTGCAACATGTTTGCTCTATATATTGCTGCGGGCGGATTGATCTCTCAAATTGCATGTAAGCTTTTGTATTCTCTTGGCGAGTATGTGGAAGTATTACATATTTACCATTTAAACACTGTAGTATTTGGCACACAGTATACATATATTAATATATATATCGATATTTCTAAACTTGAACAATATCTAACAAAAATCACAGGCAAGTGCCCATAGTACCCATTACTACAGTTTCTCAATTCATTATCATTGTCTTCCTTCCCCGCTTTTTCCTAAATTTGTAACATCGTTTGCTGCAACAATAGTTCATATAATTGGGCTAGTGCCCCAATCTGATCAAATCATCTCTACCCCCTCATTTAGTAACTCCATATGATGATGTCAATTGATTTTTGTGATTTCCAACTTACAGGGTTTGTTTTTTCAATTCAATTTCTATACATTTTGTGCCCCTCAACGTTGTGTTGCGCTACTGTTCCTGTCCTCACTTCCCAACTACAGACAAGAGTGAAATTCTTCATCAAAATTCAGAACATTCGGGGCCTTGCTGTCGAGTGTCAGGATATACCTAGTTTCTAATTCACGCAATTTTCTAGTTTGGTCACCCCCTCTTTTGTCAGCTAGCACTGAGTCTATTACAAAATACCTGATTTTTGTTGGGTCCCTCCCATGCACCACCTCACAGTGCCTGGCCACTGGGTATGGTCTGTCCCCATTAGCTATGGCCCTCATATGTTGAAGGATTCTCTTGTGGACTTGTAGCGTGGTGCTACCCACGTACTGCAGTCCACACTCACAAGTCAACACGTATACTGCGAACTCTGTTTTACAATTATAGGATCGCATAATCCTCTTACTTTTTCCTCCAAATGGAGTCGAAAAGTTCACATTGTCCTGGCCTATGCTACACGCTCTGCACCGGCTGCACTTTCTGAAACCTGGGGGTGGTTTAAGCCAGCTTTCTCCCCGTTCATTTTCTGGACTTGTTTTTACAATTGCGTCTCTTAGAGATGGCGCTCTTCGATATGTGATCTAGGTAGTGTCTTGTCAATTATAGGGTCAGCTTTCACCAGGTGCCAGTTCCTGTTGCACAAATCCCTTAGCTCCCTATGCAACGTGTTATAGGTGGTTAAAAACCATACCTGGGGTTTAACTTCCCCCTCCCTTGCTTTTTGCTTAGAGAATAGGATTCTTTCCCATTTTTTCCTATTGGCTGCCCTCCGTGCCTCCTCCACCACCCGCCTACTGTAGCCTCTCTGGAGAAATCGTTGACACATATCCTCCTGACATTTAGTCAAATCAATTTTAGTACTGCAGTTCCTGTTTGCTCGCAGCATTTCCCTGTAAGGTATGCTCATCTTGGTATGATTGGGGTGGAAACTAGTGGCATGCAGTGTAGTATTGCCTGCCGTGGGCTTTCTTTGGAGTCTAGTTTCTAACTTCCCCCCTTGCACAAATACTTCTGTGTCCAAAAATGTTACCCCACTCTTGCTAATGGTGTGAGTGAATTTTAGATTCAAATCATTATCATTCAACAGGTTGATAAATTGTTGTGCAGACTCAGTGGTGCCCCTCCAAATTATAAACAAGTCATCAATGAATCTTGTCCACATGACCATGTGTTCGACCCACACTTGAGCATGCTTCTTGCGGAGCACCTGTTCCTCCCACCAGGCCACATGCAAGCATGCATAACTGGGGGCGAAACAGGTGCCCATCGCAGTCCCCCGCTGCTGATGCTATAGCTCACCCCCAAATAAAAAGAAATTGTCTTCCAGACATCTCTTTGCCATGGATAATAGCATATCAGTATGTTTGAGTAGACCAGCCGGTCTCTCTTGTAGAAAATGGTGAATAGCTCTCAACCCATCCGTATGGGCTATGCTGGTATATAAGGACGTAATGTCAAGTGCTATCAACACATAGTCAGATTCCATTGGTGTGTCATAAATCATTTTGAGGAAATCACTACTATCCCTCACAAATGATGGTAAGTTCGATACATGCGGTTTCAGGAAGAAGTCGATATATTTGGAAGTGTTTTCCATCATGCTCCCAACATGTGATCAAGGCCTTTGGAAGGCCGAAATGCGTTATGGCGGTGGTGCGGGGCAGCAAATAAACTCACCTTTGCACCAGAAACCTTGGGTCCGTGTTCGTCTTTCCGGGGCAAACTGGATGTTGTAGAGACGAAGCCAGCAATGTGTATATATATATATATATATATATATATATATATATATATATATATATATTGGTGAATATTGGTGCGTCAATGCTCTGCTGCACGGGCCTTCTCTACCTGCACTCTCCCTCACCCAGTGCATGTGGCTTCCTGTTCCTCTCTGCTGTCTTCCCCTTATAACTTTTATGTCGGTTGCCAGGTCCTCTTCCCTACTGATGTGGCTGCATGCCTCCTGCCTGGCTGTGTGTCTCATCAGTTGTGTGTGATGCTTCCATCTTGGCTAACAGAACTGCAGCAAAACAAACATAATGAATGCGCCAGTGGCCGATAGAATCAAATGAAACAAGTTTATCTTCTGCGTCTGACAGATCAGCAAAATCATCTTCGACACAAAATTATTTTTGCCACTTGCTAATAAACATACCCATAGAACCCAGTATTGAGGGTGCTTGGAAAATGTCCCAAAATAGGCTATACAGTCCCATTCAAGGTGAATAAATTATGTTGCTTAAGTAAGGTCAAGCATATTATTTAGTGCATATCTTCATTTGTGAAATCTAGAAATTTAGAAAAACATCTGGCTATATCATGGTGCTGGAAATGGCGCTTTTTGCAGGGTTACCCGTAAACATTTTGCCTTCCTCCTCCTCTTTTTCTGACCTTCTTTTAGTTGGTCTTCGGACTCTGAGCACTTTACCACTGCTAATCAGTGCTAAAGTGCATGTGCTTCTCCCCTAAAAAAAGTGTAAAGTGGTATACCATATACCCAGGGCCTGTAATCTAAAGGCTACTATTGGGCTTGCAGCACTGATTGTGCCACCCACTCAAGTAGCCTTTCAAACCTGTCTCAGGCCTGCCATTGCAAGGCCTGTGTGTGCAGCTTACTGTCACTTCGACTTGGCATTTAAGACCACTTGCCAAGCCTTAAACTGCCCTTTTATTTCATTTAGGTCACCCCTAAGGAAGGTCCTAGATAGCCCTATGGGCAGGGTGCTGTGTAACTAAAATGGAGGACATGTACTGGCAGTGAGAAACCGCTAAATTTGTTTTTCACTTCTGTGAGGTCAACTCCTCTCATAGGCTAGAATTGGGGATTCCTTAAAATACTCTTCAGCTGTAATTCCTGATCAGAAAAGAGTAGTTACATCATGTTTCATATCTTTGGAATGGTGGTGATAAATCCTCTTTAGTGGTAAAGTTGGAATTGACATTACCATTTTATAAATGCCACTTTTATACAGTGGACGTGTCTCTGCTCTTAACTTTGCTTTTTGTGCCTGCACCCTGTTTACAATACATGTCTGGGCTGGGTGATGGCTACACTTTGTGCATTCCCTCTAGATAGCCACAAACACAAGAAGGGCACAGAGGACTCATCTGCATTCATCTGCATTCTAATAGCCTTCCTGGACAGGAAGGGGGAGAGGTGGCTCACACTTACATCTGAGGGCCCGATTCCGATGCGGTTAGGAAAGCATTCCCACCTAGGGCCCGATTACTATGCGGTTAGGAAGGCCTCCTAACGGCATTTGCTCCTTCCGAATCGGATCGGGAACGTGTCTTCCCGACCAAGGGCCAGGTTACGATGCGGTTAGGAACATAGGCTCCCATAGAAGTCAAAGGGAGTCCAACCAAATTGTATCTGGAAGCATCCGGATGCATCATACTCGGTCGGTCGGACTCTCCCGATCCGAGTCGGTCGGAAACCATTTCCAAACCGATTCGATCGGGAAGATTTCCTAACCGCATCAGAATCGGGCCCTTAATAGGACTTAATTGTCCTCACACAAAGGGCTGATTATTCCCCACAGATAGCATGGCAGACAGTACTAGGTTTAAAGGGATCCCGTTGCACATCAGAGAACTCCTTTGAAGTCACCCCCTACATCAAAGGCACTTTTGGGTATAAGCAGCAGGGCTCTGACCCTACCAAATGAGTACACTACTGGACCTGGGAAGAACTCTGCTGCAGTAAAGACTGCTGTTCTGTAAGGATTGCCACTTTGATGTGACTAACTGTTCTGAGGAAGTGCTTCTCTGCTTTGCTGAGCTGCCCTGCTACCTACCGAGAACAAGGACTGGACCCATCTCACTTGAACCCATTGTGACTCCAAGGGCTTTCTGGCTGACCTCCTGTTTTCTGAAGTCTCGGGGACACAAAAGACTTCCTGCAATCCTGCTGGTGCTGCTGTAATCTGCCATCTGTGAGCCTGAGGTACACCCTCCAGTCCTGGGCCTCAGAAGTAGGTTCTGCAGCTGATTTCTGCAAAAATCGATGCATTGCCTTGACTGAGTGAGAATTTCGCAGCATTGCCCTTCGACGCCGACACAGAGACTGCTCGATGATGACAGATCCACAGCCTGTGTGGTTCAACGACGATGCTCTGCACAGCATGACGATGACAAATTGCATTCACTTCAACGGAGCTCGGCGACAACGCGGACCCCCCTTTGCGTGGCTCGGGGATGACACAGTAGACTCTCAGCGTCGACAAAAGCTCCATCCCAGGTATTTCTTCAGCGGGACATGAACTTTGAATTTGCACTGGTCCCTCACGACCTCAAGTAACCTTTTGACCGCTAGTGACTTATAAGCACTGTTTTCACATTTAGGGGCCGTTTACGATGTCATTAGGAAAGGTTCCAGATGGAATTCGGTATTTCAGAATCCAATACGGAACCCTTGTTTCCGACCGAATCGTACAGATTTCCCAACGACCGATTACGATGCCCGGAAACCGTATGGGCAGTCCGAATCGGTTCCGAAAGGCATTGGGACAGTCCGAGTCTTTCGGAGCTGAATCGTACAGCTCTATGGACACGGTTTCTGGACTAGCGATTACGATGACCGATTCGGACAGCTGTTCCGAATCGGTTTGCCCGAGACAAAACAGCTGTCGGAATCGGGCTTTGGGGGCACATTTCGAGCCCCCCTTCACCCAGAGGCATATGAATTGAGCCCGTGGGGGTACCCAAGGGACCCCTCTTCCCAACCATGCACAATGAGGCAGGCACCATGGGGTGCCCGCCACAGGGTGCAAGGTTTTCCCCAACCACCCCATTTTTCAATGGGAGCCTGTGTTCGCGTTCGGAACACAGGCTCCCATTGAAATCAATGAGAGTCTGACCGAACGATGTTGGGAAACATCGTAATTGGTCGTCCAGACTGGCAGGACCCGATTTGTTTGGAAACGAGTCCGGAACCGATTCCTTCGGGACAGTTTCCTAACAAGATCGTAATCGGCCTCTTAATCTTTAAAAATTCATATCTCAACTTCTACTTATTGGATTTCTGTCGTTTTGGTCTTGTTTTATAATAATATTCTCTATTGTTCTAAATCTGCGTGTAGTCTTTTGTGGTGTTTTCATTGAGTTACTGCAATTTAAGTGTTGCATAAATACTTTACACATTGCCTCTTATGTTAAGCCTGACTGCTGTGTGCTAAGCTACCAGAGGGTAAGCACAGATTGATTTAGGGTGTGTATCTGACTTGCCCTGACTAGAGTGGTGGGCCCTACTTGGCCAGGGTGAAAACCTCTGCCAACTAGAGACCCCATTTCTAACACATGGACTTCAATTCCCTTTTCTAAAATGTCTTTAAAAATAGATCACCCTGTAAGTATTTATGGAACTCTCTCTGTTGGAGAAGTTGCCCTATTGGTCCAACCAAGACACTGAAGTCAACACAAAAGAAAGAAATTAAATATTCAGATCTTTCAGAAAGCCCACCGTTGACAACCTAAAGCTCAAACTCGTCTCTTGCTGTGCCACCCCCAGATCTGGCATCAATATACCTCTAGATTACTCCAAAGCATTTTTATAAAACAATGTGAATACCCACTCTGTAACTAAAACATACAACCCAACACTTCAGCTCCCTAGTACTCCAAAGACCCTGCTAACAACACTGCATCTGCAAGAAATGGAAGAAAGCAGAAACCACAACAACCTCATACTACTGATGTCCCTCTGTGCAACACACAGACAAACCATCCCATCAGTTGAAGCTAAGTACTACACACAAACACCATCAATTAAAGTGTCAACAACAGACAGCTCCTCAAGATAATCCAACACTGAATCAATCCCCTGTCTGACTCTCCAATCCCACACTCGTCACACATATGCAGTGCCATCAATCTATTATTTAGCGAGAAAATACAGAAGATCCGACAGCACACAGGCAACACCAAGCCTACTTTTCCTCTGACACTCACCTGTCAAAGCTACATCTCACCATTCTCATCCATCATGCCCTGGTCTCTGACATCCTCTAATGCTTCAAAGCCTCATATGAAAATTATGTTTTACCCTAGTCCTTCTTCAAAGCCCTTTCTATAGAAGCTCTCTTGCCCATTCTCACATAATAAATGTTTCCCTAACTCAAGGGATCTTCCCAGAAGTTCTCCAGATGGGCCAGATCGTCTCACATCTGAAGAAACACACACAGAATCCTAATAATCTTGCCTTACATGCCTGCTCTTCATGTGCACGGGGATTGAAACAGCAGACAACACCGAAATCACTTTATTGCCAACCATCTCCTACATGACTAACAATTTGCCTTTAGAACATGCTTCAGCATGGAGACAATTCACCTTAAAAATTAGAGACATCCTTGACACATAAAAATGACCCCCGCCGCCTGATATTGCTGGACCTCTCAGCCACCTTTGACAAAGTCAATCAACCCAACCCTCTTCCAAACCCTTAACTCTTAAATGTGAATCATTAACAATGTCCTTCAATCGCTCTCCTCCTAATCATCCAGCCAATGGCAGTTTGTTTACATGCATAAAAAGGATGGGCAACTTTTTGATGATGGCTTGCAGAAGGGCAAGTCAGAATATGTACAGTGGTGCCGGGCTCTGCACCACCTCCATTCCTCCCCTCCCCACTCTGTAAACCGCCAGCACCGCTAGATCCAGGATCCTGGTGGTGCCGGTGGTGGTGTGGCGGGCTGGTGGCTGTCCAACCCCCAGACTTGTAATTAGGCGATCGACAAATGACACACAACTGAACTTAAAAGTCTCATCCTTTTCAGACATCCAACGCTTCTATGACATAATATTGAGATAAACAGTATCGCCAAACACAAATATTCCCCAAAAATTATTGAGAAAAAAATATTGCCATCCTATACAGAAAACACAAATATCAGCTGCAATAATAAAGGTGCAAAAAATGACTCAAATACCTAAATATCAAAAACAAAGATAAAGATACACTAAATATTGTCAATGAAATAAAACATAAGAAACATGATCAAAGCTACAAAATCAAAAATATTGTGAACCAAAACATCACTAAAAATAATTGAAAAATATGTATGTGTGTATATATAATGCTTTAAAACTAAATAATTGTGTATATAAATTAAACTTATACAAATAAACAAAACATAAACAAACTCTCACCACTAATGGACTATTTTGAAGACACTTGGGGGGTCGTTACGATGGCAGTCGGACTTTTGTCCGACCCCCATCGTTGCGGGGATTGGGTCCGGCCGCCATGCATGCGGCGGACCCGCACTCCAAATTAGGATGCGGCCACCACCATGGCGGTCGCATCTTGCAATTTAACATTGCGTGGGCGTTGCTGACTGCAGCATTCGCCGCGATGTTAAAAATGCATGTGCTGCATTTCACTGCACTACGTGGCAGGCACCACACGGTGCCTGCCACGTAGTGCAGTGAAATGTAGGGGGGTACCATGGGTACCTCCAGTGCACAGCCACCTCCCCCCAACACAAGGGGGGCCCGCAACGGGCCCCCAAAACCAATCCCCACCAGCCTTTCAATGGTACCCGCCACGGAAAGGCTGGCTGCGGCCAGCATCCTAATCTGGCGGACGGTGCCTGCTAGGCACCGCCACCATTTACTGATGCTGACCGCTCCGCCAGGCAATCATAACGATTGCCTGTGGCGGATCCGTGGCGGCAGTCTTTCCTCCCGCCGCAGTTGCGGTCAGATTCCCCCCCCCCCCCCATCGTAATGTGGCGGGGGCAAAATTGATTTCCGATGGCGGAAGGCCCGCCACCACACTGCTGGCGGTGGCGGTCCTTCCGCCATTGTAATGACCCCTTGGGTTGGTCTCCTGCACTGCTCTGGGCGCAGGCACCTACCCAAATTCATATTTCATGGAGGAATGTCTTTGATAACACCATCTGTCAAGAAGTAACAACCAACAATGTAGTGGTAGTGTGGCACAACACCTTCCAACGAACACTTGGAATAAGCCAGCCAACTCTACCAATTTCTAGAAATATTTAATAGAGCACAAAGCTACCAAGACGTATGACTAGAATAATTTCTAACTTAACTGACACCAAACATATTGAAACAAACTGAACAAATGTACAAAATACTAACAAGCAAAGTGTTACTGTCTACTAACAACCAAGACCAACCCTACATAAACAATAGCCGGAACAATAGTATAAAAACTGACCAGAAATTAAATCAACATTAAACTCAGACTTAAAAAAAATTGTAAACAACAAAAAGCTACACAATTTTTTAAATATTACTCTAGCAAATATTTTTAGCACTCTGAATAAAAATTATAAAAGAAATAGAAACAGTGGGCCCCATTATGATGGCGGTCAGACGAGAGTCTGACCGCCATTGCTGGGGGATGGAGACCGCCCGATATGTAGTCGGCGGTTCCACCCATTATATTGTGATACGACCACCGTGTAGGTGGTCAGAATCATGCAGTTTTCTATTGCAGCTTGTGCTGCGGCCTGGAAAAGGCCCGCAGCACAAGCCGCAGTAGAGATAGACATGTCTGCAAACATCCACATGGTGCCTGGCACACGGTGCATGGATGTTTGGGGGGGCACCACATGTGTCCCCCTGGCCACATATCGATGCTCCACGGGGACAGGACCCCTGCTAGGGGCCCCCAAAGTCTCTTTCTGACAGCCTTTTCATGGCACTGGGATCGCCATGAAAAGTCTGTGGGAAATGAACATCATAATCCCTGCGCAGGCACCACGTTCATTGTAGGGCTTACTGTCCGACCGCTGCCCCGACGTGCTCCTTGAGCCTGTCGGAGGCGGCGGTCTGTCTCCCTCCCGGGTGCTCTGACTGCTGGTATCTAAATGCGGTGATCGGACCATTGCCCTGAATGTCGGGCGGCCCACCACTGACGGCCTGTCGGTGGCGGTCCGCCCGACATCATAATTAGGGACTTTGTTTCAGAATGTTAAAAAAATCATAATAATTATTATTTATGACAAACACGTCCTCCAAATAACACATCTAACATACAACAGTATAAAGCCCAAACAGATCAAAAACAGTACATAATATAACAAATATATAAACATGATTACAAAATAGCAAATTTTGAGCAAACACAATACAATAAAAAAATTCCACCCAGAAAATCAATAATAATAAAAAAATAGCATTACTCATGATTTTGTGCTCCCTGGACAAATTGACATCCAAAAAACACAGAAATCATAAACAATATGTAGATGTCGGAGCACAAAAAATGCAAACATACAAACGTAAAAAATAGAATCCATCCAATACCATCATATACAATCAACGGCAGCCATCCGAAACCCAAAAAATATTGAAAAGACAAAAAAGTGCAAGCAAACTATAACAATACAAAGAAAAATAAAGAGTTGGTTACAAATCCCAAATATTTTTCCTTGTAAAACAGTTAAGCACATCCACCAACCAAACACTAAATTTAACTTCTATAAAAACCTGTACAAGAAAACACAGAAAAACCCACCCTCACAACTAACATACCCCACATAAATACTAACATAGAAGTCATAATACCTAAAAATAATTATTGATATAACATACTTTCTTTCAAATAAAAATAAAAATACAGTAAAACAGAATTAGGCCTACTGTACACAACTCAAACAACTATGACAGAACCCCACACTAATTGTAACGGATAAAAAACATTAGCTTACAATCACTAATCTTACTAACAGTTTACCACCTTCAGACATAGTAACTATAGAAAATAGATTAAAATTAAATTTATCAATTAAACTTACCTTTACAAAACAGCAACAAGAAGCCACTACAAAATTAAGCAATGTGTAAAAATTGTAAATGCATGTAAGAACTATTTTAAAAACTTCTTTCAAAAATGTACATTTTAAATTGTAAATTGTATTTAGATATTGCTTAGATAAATATACAAATGCTGTAAAATAAATGAAGAATAATTTATCTGAAGTATTTTTAATACAAAAAAATAAAAATTACAAATACTTTCAGTTACAAATTTAGAAAATAGGTAAATCTTTTATAAAAAAAAAGCCAGCTAAAATGTATATGCCAATAAATATTTGTTTATGACTTAAAAATTCTAAAATGTTTGATAAAAATAAAATTTTATTTTCAATCAAAATTGTCACAATAAGCTGACTTTTATTAAAAAATTATGTTTAAAAATGTGAATTTAAAAAAAAAAATTGGTTTGCATTTTACTAGATAAAATAGAAATGCTTTTAACTCCAAACTTACCAATTTAACCACATTAAAAACAACTTTTGTAAGTTACAATAAGTATTCTACTCCAAATGTAGCCACATTTGAGTAACTATTGACCTTTGAAGAATTTATATTTATTATTCCCACTCCTAACTTAACCACACTGGGGAAAGTGTTGGACTTTGGCGGGGTTAGATTTAGTACTCTCACTCCTAACTTAACCACAGTGGGGAAAGTGATGGGCTTTGGGAGGGGTTACTTTTACTATTCACACTCCAAACTTAAAAACATTGGGGCAAGTGTTTGACTTTGAGCCTTAGATGTACTATTCCCAATCCAATCTTAACCCCATTATGTAAACTCATTGATTTTAGAGAAACTTTAAAGTTGCTATTTACATTCAAAGGTAACCCAATTTCTAACAGTTGAGAACATCTAAGAGACTTTTACTTAAGAAACACAATATATTAAAAAACTGGTTACATTAAAACAAACGAATTACCAATTAAAATAAAACAAATTATTAATATAATAAAAATAAAATTCTAAAACTAAACTACAACAGAAACATTTCAATATTATAACAGTTATAAACTTACATTGTACAATACTTTTCAAAAACATGACTCTGAAAAATATATTAAACTTAAACATTTACATAAATATTGTTTTACTTTTTATCAACAATATTACATTATTATTTTAATATCAAATAATCAAATTACAAACAATAATAAGTAAAAACTGCAAATTCTAATTATTTAAAAATATATACACAATTAAACAAAAAATGCAAAACATGTTTTGATTAATATGTACATTATATAAATTAAGCATGTAAAATTTAAGCATAAAAAAATTTCAAATTAACATTAAAACAATTAGCAAAAAAACAAACTTCAAAAACACTTCTCCACCCAATTCCCCTTCTAAACCTATAACACGCTCCTAAAATATTTAAAATCAAAATGGCTTACATAGCAAAAAAATGCAATTAAATAAATATACACTCAAATACTTAAAAAAAATAGTACATCTGGTATTGGAAACAATGATATTTAAAAACTTGAAATTAACTAGCACATACTGAATAATATTGAACAAAAATGATATTCTTACCTACAATAAACTTTCCCATGATATAAATCACATCGCAATATTACTGCAATGATATTAAACATTGGTAATATGTTTGCTAAAATATTGTGGTAGAACACTGTAAGAAAGTGGATTCATATTTAAAGTGGCTGAGAGTACTTATACAGTAATAGGAATAATACACTTCTTGACAGGTTGAATCCTCAAAGTCACTAAATTAACCTGAGTTTAACCTCCTGGTAGCTATAGCACAGAGCAGACAGACTATTTATGCAGTACCAAAACAGTAATAAAGTGAAAACACTAAGCAATAACAATCCCAAATTAGAAAAATAGGGTAAAATTTAATAACCAAAATGACAAAAAAACCATAAGGAGAGCTGGAGATATGAATTTTTGAAGTTTTAAATAAAAATACTGCCCAACAGCACAAAGCACCAATGATAGTCTATGGAAGCAACAGCCAGGGACTTAGGCCTGATTTCAGGCCACCTGAGATGGAGCCCGGGTCGAAAACCCCAAGTGAAGTCTTCCCTATGAAAGTCTGGAAGTCAAAATGTTCAAAAAATTCTCACTTCAGAGAGGGACATTGTCACTTTTTTGAAGACAAGCATTGAAACGCTTCTACGTCTCAAGGCAAAATGGCACTTTTTCACTTTTTAAAAAGAAAAATCCTCTTGAAGCTGAAACTTTAGGTGCTGCCATGGGACTGAAGGCAGGATACTTGAAGTAGGCTGGTCCCACTGGTGTTCCGGAGCTTTGGAGGTTTCTCGCCTAAACATTTCTAAGACCCAAAGCAGAACATGACTTGATCACTTTTTCAGAGGTGCGAAGATCTTTGAGCGGGATGAAGCTGAAATCCTATCCAGTGCTGTGAAATTGCTGGTCAGATCATTTTTCCAGCTGGTCCTGATGAAACTCTGGAGCTCTAGAGGAAAAGTTTTCAAAAGTTTACAAGCTTTCTTCTGGTGCCCAAACAATCACAGGAGTATATTTCTAAGGCCCCCAGGACCTCAGGGAAAGGCCCTTAGAGACTCTGCGGGTGTCAGGCAGAGGTCCACAACAAAGTCCAGGTCCAGTTGCCACTGGTCAGCTAAGCTCTTTAGGGAAAATGCTGCTTACAGCTTGTTGTGTACCTGTAGCCACACAAGAGGTCAGCAGACTGACCGTTGGATTCCACTTCATTGTTACGGGTACAAGAGGTAGCAGGCCCACCCCTCCAGGGCTCTTCTCAGGTCACAGACAGCAGGCCCAGTTCTCTCCTGATCTTCTGAGTCTTCTGAGGATAGTGCCTTAGTGTGCCACATTTATGTCTGCCACCAGCTAGTGGGTTGAGGTGACTCCTGGCTCTTCCCTAACCATTGGGGTAAAGATTTCCAGGGGCAACCCTACCCACTTTTGCAGCACTTCCTGTTGGCTGTACTGCAAACAATAACAGTACCCTATTCCGAACATTCAAGCTAGCTGGAGAAAACCTCCTACCCTTGTTCAGAATCTGTGTGCTACCCAGAGGTGTGGGCAGGGTAATGAGCAGCCCCCTCCTCTGTGGTCACTCAAAACCAGTTTTGAGGGTAGCTTCCCTCCCATCGGGTTTGGTGTCAACCTGACTAGGGGGACAAAAGGTTGCTTCCTCCAGGTTTCTCCTTACATTTACTTGTGAAAGAGCACATCCCATTTCAAATTAATGAAGTTCCCGTGTCCACCCTCACTAGCCTCGCTGCAAGAGCAAACAAAACACCTCCCCACACCCAGGAAATTGTTGCTGTTCTGGGAGTAGTTTTCACACCTCGTTCACAATCTCTCATAATCTATTTTTAACTTGTCCTATGTGACAGTTACAATCTAACTGGTGACAATTAGGGGTGGGTGGAAAATTCCTCTCCGGCGGCAGTGTTCGCAAAGTTTTGCCCACTTCCTCACCACACAAGTTCTGGCAAAACTCTTCCAAGCACTGCGTGGCAGAGTTTTTTCTCGCACATAGCTCGCCAACGTTAAGTTGGTGAGTGCGAGCGAGAATTTGAGTCCCCTAGCTCAATTTATGGGCACAAGATTTTCTCAACGTGCGCAGTCACAGCAGGTCACGACCGTTCGTTTTGAGAAAGCTGCCACTAGAGTAGAAAATCTACTGGAGCAGCAGAAAGAGGCAGCGCCCTCTGGCATGGCGCTGGTGCTGTTTGCTTGGATTTTACAGTGTGGAACAAGCTTCCAGCGCTAAAAATCAGCGTGAGCAGCATGGCGTGC
This sequence comes from Calotriton arnoldi, assembly GCA_963921515.1. Classification (NCBI taxonomy): domain Eukaryota; kingdom Metazoa; phylum Chordata; class Amphibia; order Caudata; family Salamandridae; genus Calotriton; species Calotriton arnoldi. The sequence goes on from CAWUFW010002449.1 coordinate 700,302, forward strand.
CGAATTCCACTTGTGGAATTTCACAGAGTTTTTATGTAATTCCGTGGAATTCTGCAGAGTAAAACTCTGCAAGCTCTGCCCACCCCTAGTGACAATGTCATTTTGGACCTAGTCACTGGGGAAACGTGCAATTTTTAATGTCACACATGCTCCACTCTTAAATGTCATGCACCCTGTCTTGTGTACAGCAAGGTGTCTTCAGGGGTAGCTTATTTAATATTTGAGATCAGTTTTCTGTCAAAAGAGCGATTTAGACAGGTCTGTGCAGCAGAGATCAAGCTTCAGCAGTCAGGCTACACAAGGTAGGCCTGAAGTCCTGTTTTCAGGTGGCATTTACCTTCCCATGCCAGGGGTGTATTTCTGCACCATATACTATGGTCTTATAGGAAAGTTAATTGCACCAATCAGTTTTAAGCCAGTTTCACCATGTTTAAAGGGGGAGCAGAGGTAATTTACTCTTGTTTAGCATGGGTAAAGTGCACAGAGCTCTAAGTCAAGCAAAAATAGGCTCCAGAAAAAGGTGAAAAATCTGGGGTGAACATATAGAAAAGGTGGATTTCCTAAAAAAAAACATCCAACACCTACATCAGTGCCTCCACCTCATCTAGACCTGAATGTCCAGCATTTACCAGACACTAAACCCCACTCACACAGTATTCCTACGATTCGCCAAGAACACATGCAATAACTAGATCAAGCTTGGCTCTATAAAATAAACCTTGATGGATTTGCATACCAACTTTCACCAACACCAACTCACTTAGAATCTCTGTGGAAATCAACCTCACCCTCTAGGAACATACCACCAGGAAACCCAAGGCAGCCTGCTTCTAGCCTTCTCTATTACAGAAAGTGAAATCATTCCTCCCAGAAAGCAACTTCAGATCTGTCATTTATGCCCTCATACACTCACATCTGGATGGTGACAATACCCTGTTCCATGGCCTCTCAGGGTCAACACTGGCACCTCTTATGGTCATCGTACAAACCGCAGTAAACCTCATCAAGGGACTGAAGAAATATGACCACATCACCCCTACTTTGATTAAACTTCACTGGCTTCAATTACCATCCACACATCTTCAAAACCAACTGCATCACCTACAAAGGCATCACAACCAGCATCCCACCTATCTGGCTGATGAGCTCAACATTTCCGGTGGCTCTAAGCATACCTGCAGGCAGTACATCATCTGGCTGGAGAAGCAAAAGTGCAGAAAAAAATAAATCACAAGGCCTTCTTAAACAATCCACCTAGGATCCGGAATAACATTCCCATATTCATCAGGACTGTCCCATCCCTGGGCCAATTTAGCACTTTTGAGCAGTGTAATAGTACCCATTCCCATGGTACTTGACTGGCCAGTGACCCTAAATTGACCGAAGAGCTGGAGAAAAGACCTAGCAATTGATTAGCATATCAGGATAGTTCATTTTCGCTGGTTTTACTCCTTGAGTCACACTGCCATCACCTCTGTCTTGTCTTTATGATAATATACCTTGGAACTCTCCGATACATCTCTGGCCATTCCTCATTGCCTTTGACAGCATCTGAAAATGTGCTGCTTATTAAGGCATCACCCGTATAGGCCATTTTCTTCAACTAATTGTCCAATTGGGAACGTGGATGTCACTATGCATTCAAATGTTGAGGCCCTGGGTTCAATACATAAGTCAAAAAGAATTATTGACAGGGAACAATTTTGCTATCTGCCTCTTTCAAAATGTAAAGGCAGCGATATGGTCCTTTAAGAAGAAATGTTTGTCATGCTCCTGGAAGAGCATTATTGGCTCTCTACCCAATTCCAAATTCACCTGAAATCTTTCATAGGCACTGCCAGTGTTTCTATGTTTCCAGCAGTGATAAAGAGAGAGAGCATGGATACATGAACCACATTACGGTCACAACAAGGAATTCTCCTTAATATGATATTTCATAGATAGGAAAAAACCCTTTTGATATTCATTTGTAAAAAATGATAGATTAGGATTTATAAGAGTAAACCTTGATTTGCCTATGGTTCAATAATCCTGATTCAGCAAAAATATTTGACCATAGAGCGTAAATTGAGTTAGGTTCCTACCACGTTCCGATAGGAGGGTAAAAGGGACGGCCTCCAGGAGACCTGAAGGGTGAATTTGTTTGGAGCATATTGGCTAAAACCATCAATTTAGAAGCTAAAATGTATTGTCACAGTACATAGATGTGGAGTTAAGTAAAGTAAACCTATTCTTGGGTATCTCTACTCGACTTGTCAATATTTTGGTCTTCAATATTTTGTTGAGTATAATCACTCGCACAATATTATGGAGTCTGTATTAAGGTGAAATTCCTTGCTGGGAACTGAATTTCAACTACTGTCCCAAAAGTCTTAATTCCATTGCTTGGATGACTCACAGAACTCAATGAAACACTGCGAACTATTTATCTCAGAAGAAACATCTTAACTCCTGAATCTTTTATGAACATACACTAATGCACTCTCGAAAAAAAAAATTCTGTGAACAAGTAGCTCTGAAAGCTATTCAGAATCCTTCGTGGGCGCTTCTTAGCTGGGGAATGGGGGGCGTGTACCATGGCTCAGTGTATTCTTTGAACTTCATTGGTAAGACCAATGCCCGCCATATCTGCCAACAGTAATTTACTCAATGAATTAAGAATATATTATTTTCATTCTTGAGTGGCCTCAACTTTCTCAAGACCTGTTATATACTCACATTACTCTTTCTACTTCTATTTTCAAACTCTTTCTTCTTTGTTTGTATCTGAGCGTATTTATTAACTTTGCATTTTATTTTAAAATGTAAGTAAGCTTTGTGAGGCTGCTTTTTTTCTCTTCCATTGTAAATGATCTATGCCTAATGTCTTCAAGGTTCTGAAGTATTTATAGAATAGCCACGTTTGTAAAAATGCTCTTCCAACATGTTACACATTAATGTAATCCCTTGTTTTGTCAAAACCACATGGTAAGTACTTGCATATGCATCATTGTTTATATCTTACACCCTTCTGTAATATTCATGCTTATGCGCTGCTCAAAGCCCTCCTCAACAGTCCAGCCTGTTAACAACCTCAAGCACTGCACCCATCTTTCTCCTACATAAGACAACTACAACCAACACACTGTCAACCATGCACCTGAGGGTGCCCAGGAAACAAAGAAGGGCTTCTGCTGTCCTGCCAGGGCTACACCGAGCTGGAGACATAATGCATACAGAGTAGTCACGTACTCAACTCTCAAGAACGTACTTTAGGTTTCCCAAGGGGCATCGAACGCGCTAAATAAATATTAATACAATACAATAAAATGCAGTTTTCAATTTCTTCCGATTTGCCTTCTTATGCTTTAGAAGCACTCGAATATTTCCATAAGTCTGCCTCCTGATCCTGTTTTGTGTGTTGTGACTGGAGCAGGTGTGGATGTGGTGGGCAGGCTGCGGCATGAATGGACAATGGGTCAGGTCTGGTCCACGTCCACGGCTCATCCACAGAGAAAAGTACATTACCCCCAGGTCCCTTATGTCCTCGTCCCATTCATTGACAATGTGGAGATAACCATCTCCCGACAGAAAAAAAGAGCAGAGGCATGCTGGGACCCTAATACTGCCCCTCCCACCGGGAGTACATAAGCAGTACTTACCCAGCATCCCGCCTGTTCTTTTTTTCTGTCTGTCGACAGAATGGACGTGGTGTTGCTGGTGCTGCTCCTGCTGGGCTTGAGTGGCGTTCTTCTCTGAAGATCTTTCCCCCCCACCCGGCTGCCTGGCTGTGCGGGCGCGGGATTTTCCTGGGCTGTCCCCTGGCCTGCCGGGCTTGCTGGGTGGCATGCCTGTTCCTGGTCAATGAACCTCTTGGCCGGCCGGCCCTTTGCGGCTGGTGCGTGCCCTCCCGGGTGCTTCCGGGTTGCCTGCGCGTCTTCCTTTGGCTGGGCCGGTTGGAGGACGCGCCGCATTTGCAGTGTTCCTGGCTTCGCGCTGTTGGAGTGGGGGCCTTGCTGCTGGTGGTGTTCGGCCCCCTCTCCGGGTGAGTCCCGCGTAGCGGATTTCTTTACACTTCCTGCGAGTGTACCTGATGCTGTTCCTTGTCTCCACGGCCTTGGGGGAATCCGTGGTGCGGGGTCCGTGTTTGGTTGCTCCCATGAGTCAAGCCAGGCACCTGCAGGTTGTGTCTAACTGGAGTTTCAGTTCAACCAAGTGTTCTTTCCTCCACTTTCTGCTTTGGGGAATATGTATAAAATTGGAGTGAAAATGAACTGAATTGAGCATTCTTTGCTCTACTGATTCCGGGAGTGCTGTGATGATCCGTCAACATTGCGAATCGCACTGATTACGGCGCTTTCTCCTTAGAGTCCGGGCGGACTCGGCAGCTTGCTGTGATGGCGGATTTCGGTCTGTCGGCGGCTTGTCCTGCTCGCTGTGTCTGGCTCCTGGCGGCTACGTGTGCACTTTCGTGGGCTCACTGTGGTGCCATTCACATCCCTTGGATTCCACATTCCGTCCCACCCAGCGGAGGTGTAGACACTGGTTGCTACACTCAGCCTTTGCAGCTGTCGGGTGGGCCTCTGCATTGGTGGCGCAACAGCTGGCACGGTGTTGTGTTGCCTTTATTGTTGCTTTGTTTATGCTGCCCTTGTGCAGCCATGGTGGTCCGACGTGCTCATGGGACATTTGGCGGGGGACTCCCTGTTTTTCTTTGTCATGGACTTGCTTATACGGGTGTTCAGCGTGGCATCTCGATGCCTGTGCGGCCTGGTGGCATGTGGGGTGCTTGCTTCCTTGCCTATGGTATGTCTTTGTTTCCGCTGACACTTGTATGTCTGCCTCCTTCTCTCGCGGCTGGAGCGGCCGCCTTTGGGGCTGGTGCCGCCGGGGCCATGGAGCTGGGGCCACGGCTAGTGTCTCGGGGTCGGCTGTGATTCTGGGTGGGTCACTTGTTCTCCCCGTGCCTGCCGGGCGCTTGGTTGTGTCCTTGCGCGACAGGGCTGGTGCTTCTGTGCGGCGCTCCAATTTCATTTGGGGCGGGTTGGCGCTGTGTATGTCTACCAACCCCTACGACTACTGTTTTGGTACTGAGGCGTCCTTCTAGGGGTTCCGGCGTGTGCTGTGCTGGTGCGCTCCTTCCTGGGGTGCTCTTGAGCTCTCTGTTGGCCTGGCTGCTGTTCTTCGCCTAGCACGGTGGTGCTGCGGTGTTGGGGGCTGGTGGATGGCAGCGTGCTGCCCTGTGCTGGCTGTGTTTGCTGTGACATGCTTCTGTTCGAGCCACCTGGGTCACCGCCCACTTCTGTTCTGTGGTTCGTGTGTGTGTTTGCTTTCTGGTTGCTGTTCCGTTTTCCTGGGGCACTGTGCTTGGCTTCTGCATGTCGCGGGCGTGCTGCAGAGTTCTTGGGTTGCCGTGGATTACTCTGCTGTATTTTGCCTGTTGGCGTATTGTCCTGCTGGGCCTGCCTTGCTCGGACTCTGGTTCTCTGTGTCCCTCGCACTCTGAGCCCTTCTCTTTATCCTGGTTTCCTCCTCGTGGGCCGGTCTGGCTTCCTCTTCCTTCTGGTTCTGGCCCGGTTCTGCTGGAGCTGTGGATTTTGTCGGACATGGACTTCCTTGCCCGCTGGGGTGGTTGTTGCTCCCGGCTTGGCCGGCCTTGCTGCTGGGGGGCATGGGTTCGTGCCTCCGGTCCTATGCTTCTGGGGAGCTTCCAGGGGCTCTGTGATTGCATGTTCGCTCCCTGCTTTCCTGCTCCCGCTGGATTGCGTTTTTTTCCGCACGGAGGGTCGTTCTGCTGCGTGCCCACGCCCCTGGGTGGGTCGTTGGGTTTTCCGCTCTGCTCGGCCTGCTCCCTTTGTGTGCGAGCTGTGCGGCCTCTGTTTGGCTGTGTGGGCCTTTGGCCTTCGGCCCTTTGCTTCTTCAGCTCTTGCTGTGTCGCTGTTGCCTGGTGGTTGGATCTCTGCCTCTTGCTCGTGGGTTGTGTGTTCGCTGCCCGCGGCTCCCCCCTTCTGCGCTCCTGTTCTCTGCCTGTTGCCTTGCTGCTCTGTTCCGGCGGAGGGCTGGTGTCCTGATCTTCGCTCTGGAGGCTGGTCCTGGGGCCTGGGCGGTTTCGTGGCCTCTGTCGCTGCCTGCTTCCCCTGCTGTGCCCTGGGTAGGCTCCGGGGTTGGCTGTGTTCTGTGCTGGGTGCTGCTGTCTTGGTGGCCGTGTCTCTTCAGCTTTCTCTTGTGCTGTTTCTGGCTTCCGTGGTTTCCTTGGCATGGTCCTTGTGTTTCCCTGCTTTTGCTGCGGCCTGCGGCCGTGTCTCCCCGGCCTCCCCTGTCCTGGCTTGTTCGGTGCTCGGGCGGGTTGGGCCTGGTTCGTCCCTGCTTGGGACTCGGCCTGTGCTTGCCGGGTGCTGTGTGTTTCCACTTGGTCTTCCCTCCTGGCCTTTGGTTGTCCTTGCTGGGTACTGTTCGGGCCCTTCTCCTGGGATTGGGGATTTCCTCCTTTGCTGTGCAGCTGTCTCCGGGTTCAGTCGGTGGTGTTGCTCGTTCTGTGGTTTCTCCTCCTGCTGCCCCTGTCTGCTGGTTGCTTCTACCTCCTGCCTGTCTCCTCCTTTTCTCTGGCTGGTGTGGTTGGGCTCTGGCTCTTCCTTTCCTGGGCGGTGCGGTTTGTTCTGCCGCTGGTTCTCCGGAGGAGGGGGGCCTTGTTGCTCCGGCCCTCTCACGGCCTGGCTGTTGGCTGTGGGTTGGGTTTTTTTCCCCGGTATGCCGGGCGCCCAGGTTGGTTGTTGTCCTGCCCTGGGGCTTCGCCTTGGGCTGGGGTGCGTTCTGGTTCGCTGCTTTGGTTCCCTTTCTGGTGGTCCCTGGGGGTTCGGGGTTCGTGCCACGGCGGTTCCCCTTGTTTGGGGGTTTGCCTGGGTTCCTGTTGCGGTTGATCCCTGTGGGCTCCTGGTCTCCTCCCCGTCGTTTGGCGGTGTCTGGGCCTGCCTGCTGCCTGGGTGGGGGCTGCTTGGGTTCCCTGCTCCTGGGGGCTTTTCGGCCCCTGTTGGTCGCTTTCTTCGGCCCTCTGTCCCGGCCTGTGCGCTGTGGGTTTCGGGGCGTGGCTCCCTGGTGGTGTCTGCTTTGCCCTTGTGTGCCCTTCTGGACCTGCTCCTGCCGGTTGTTCTCTTCCCGGGCTTGCTTCACCTCTGGTTGGGTGTCCGCGTTTTTTCTGCCTGGTTCGGTCGGTTTCCTTGGCTCCTGTTGGGCTTCGGGGTCCCCCCCGTTGCCCCGGTGCTCCTCCTTTGTTGGCCCTTCTTGTGGCTGGTGGCTTTCCGTTTTGTTTGCCGCTGGTCTGCGTCTTGCCTTTTCCGGCCTCTGTGGGGCCCTGGTTTTCTGGGTTGGCGTGTCCTGGTTGCCTCCGGTCACTCCTGCTCTGCCGGTTTTCTGGCGCTTCTGGCGTGGCCTCCGGTTGCGCTTCCTGGGCCGCTCTGGCTCTGCTGTGTCTTCTGTGCCGGCTCTGGGGTGTGTTTTGCCTGGCGTCCCCTGTCCTGGTGCTGTTGTCCTGCCCGCTCCTCTCTTCCCTGGCTCCCCCGGGTGCTGTTCCTGGAGTGTCTGTTGTTTGGCGGGCCCCTTCTCCTGTCGGGGTGCAGTCCTGTGGTTTTTGTCTTGCCTCTGTGGTTGCTGGTTGTTCGGGTTCGGTACTGCTTATTCCTCTGGCTTCTCTGCTTCCTCCGGTTTCCGTTGGGGAGGTTGCCTCTGTTTGTTTTCTTCCGGGCCTGCTGTGTGGTCCGGCGGTTGTGGGCTTTGGGTCTCTGTCGGCCTCCCCCTGTGCTCTGCGTGGGCTTCTTCCGGGCTGGTGGGCTCTGTGCTCCCTGGGGTCTTTTCCGCTGCTCCTGCTGTGGTTTGGTGTCCGGCCCTGGTTCGGTTTGAGGCCTTTTTGTCCTTGTTGGGGTTTGGTCCTGCGGGCTCTTTGGGCCTTGTAAAGCCTGATTCCGGCTTTTGTGGCTTTGCCTGCTCCTGGGCTCTCGCTGTGGCTTCTCCTTCTGGGCTGGGTGCTTAGTGGTTGTCCTTGGCGTCCCTGGTGGTGCTGTTCGTTCTTTCCTGGGGCCTGGTCCGTCTGTGTTTCTCTGGTTGGCTGCCTCCTTGTTGGGCTGTGGCCTTCTGTTCTCCTTGGCTCGGTTCCGGTCCTGGGTTTTGTCCCTTGCTGGCCGGTTGCCTCCTGCAGTTCCCTCCCCCCCCCTTGTTTTTGCTCCCTCAGGGTGCTCTCTTGGTGGGGTTTTCCTGGGTGTGCTGGCTGGTTCGGAAGGCCGGTTTTTTTCTGCTTTGGTATTCTCCACATTGTCAATGAATGGGACGAGGACATAAGGGACCTGGGGTAATGCTCTATTACTTACCGGTAATCTTCATTACTCCGGGTCCCGTTGTCCTCGTCCCATTCATACGCCCTCCCTCCCTCCCGGGCGGCCGGCCTTCCTGTGTGGGCTTGGTTTTACAGGCGGGATGCTGGGTAAGTACTGCTTATGTACTCCCGGTGGGAGGGGCAGTATTAGGGTCCCAGCATGCCTCTGCTCTTTTTTTCTCTCGGGAGATGGTTATCTCCACATTGTCAATGAATGGGACGAGGACAACGGGACCCGGAGTAATGAAGATTACCGGTAAGTAATAGAGCAGTACTGTCAGGTCTGCTGGGTCTGGAAGGTTAACCCTGTTCAACAGGTGGTAGTTGTGTACACGTGACATACATCAATCTTGCAGAAACAGTCGGCCTGGAGCAAAATTATGGGTTTCACCCTCCTTTTGTTTTTATAGGAAATATATACGTCTATTAGGCAGAGACGTTTTAATGCATGGGCAAAGTGGGCTCTGACCCAGGGCCCCAGTCTTTCAGCCCCCCCCCCTCACCCCCTATAGAGCCAGTTCTGTTCTGCAGAGTCTTGCCCTGATGACCTTGAATAATTCTTAAAGAGATTGTTTTAAATACAGTTTTCCTTTACTTTTAATATGGGTGATGTGTCAGAGTGTATTACAGACATTTTGCAGAAAAGTGTTGTGTTTATGTTTCATACAACATCCATAAAAAAAGGTTCTTTTAGATCAAAGCAGGATCTCACGTATGAAAAATGGTAGAATGTTGCAGTGATTATTTGCAGTAATATTCGTGAGTACCCTGCTGTGTTACAATGTTGAAAACACGCCATTAGGCACCTCCTATAGTGTATGCATGGAAAGAGAGAGAGAGAGGTATGTTTCTTCAGGTATTCGGATGTCCGGAGTTTCAGTACGAATTAGATGCTGCAGTGTGGGATTGAAAAGGTGGCGGTAGGGAGCTATGCATAAAACCCAAGCTCCCTGAATGGCGCAGAGTAGAGGCCAAACAACCTGAGGTGGCCTTGAAACTGGCTGCACGTGTTAAAGCAGCAATAAAGAATGCAATGTGGTTAGTACTTCCATAAGCACTGCCACTGCTTTGAATACAAGCATAGCGCTTGCTTCCTTCAGGCACTCGTATATATTTGATACTGAGGCGCTCAGTTGACATTTGTCTATTTTTGCACGAAAACACTGCGATTTGGATCATTATTTGGGATAAATTATCCCGGCAGCATGCCAAAGGAATATTTTAACTAACCAGTGTGCTTCACGACCAAGTAGAGAGATAAGTTCAGCGCTTCATAAGGTCACATTACTGCAAGATAAACTCCTTTGATCTTTATTCAATGTGTAATTTATTGAAATTAAATAAAGAAGTGCATGGGCCTAGAGTTTTCTCGGGAGTCCAGCTCTGGGCACGCTGCATCCTGTGGCTGCTGAACACCACAGCTGCTTAATTTATAGATTTCACCTCATTTCTCTTTCTTCCGTAATCCTACACTTTCTTTTTCTTTATCTCACACATGCATGTTTTCTTTAGCCCCGCATTCACCCATTATCCCTATTTTCCTTTTTCGCTTTCTCCCTTTTCCTGTGTTTCTCTCTTTTGCATTGTGTCAAAATCTCATTAGGAAAAACAATTCCTGTTCCCCAAAAATAAGGCAGTGCACACCACCTGTGTCCACCGGCAGAGAGTAAGCACTGTCTTGGTAATATATAAGGTTAGGGAATTGCATATTTTAGGAAAGAAGGTGCCCACCCTCCCAATCCACTGCATGTAGATTGGCCCTGCCCACACAAATCAAAGCATGCATGTGGTGAGGTTAGGTTACACTACAACATGGCTGCCCCCTGCACACTGTAACTTTCAACTGTAGCACTCTAAGTTATGACATACATGTAATATTGCAAACCAATCGTGTTGTGGTGACAAATAAGTTCTAAAGAGGATATTTCTTACTTTTTTCACATGGTTATTTTTTTATTGATGGGAGACGTTTTATGACATGGGCAATTGTCCAGGGCCCCCACCTTCCAATGGGCCCACTGGGAAAGTGGCCTTTCTCCATCTCTATCTCTGACTCTATCTCTATCTCTAAGTTTATCTTTATCTCACCTCTTGCAATTTCTCGATTTCAAACTCTCTTGCTCGCTAGGCCTACCTCTACCTCTGGTTCTGTGCCTCTCAACACAGGGCCCTCAGGCAGGAAATATTTTGTCTGTTTTTGTATGGCCCAGTTTCTAAAAGTGCAACATATAATTCAATATTATTTGGCATTATGCTGGCTTGAATCACCAGAAAATGGGCAATCAAGTTATGTTTTTCTAAACAGGGGCCCAAAAATACGTCTTGCCGGAGCCCAAAAATCCTTAAGATGACACTGTCGATGGCCATTGTATTTGCAAATATTCCAGGACCACAGTTCTTGTAAAGGTGTATGTGAGTGAGTGCAATCAGCATCGATTGCGGTATCAACAACATTTGTTTTTTAATGCTGGTACAGTCAATTGTGCATCCATGCTTTTTAGCACAGCGTTGCAATGCAAAGCGAGCGTCAAAACCTTACTAAACTATTTTGGTGCTCTCAGTAAGGCATGGCCACCCAGTCTGTTAAAACACAAGCTAGACAGCTAGCTGCACTCTGGGGGACTCTCTCTCTCTCTCGTTCGCTCTCTCTCTCTCTCCCGCCTTTCCTCTCCCTCAGTATTTTGAATTTTGTATTACATTTTACTGTTCACACCAGGGCTCATGCGATGGGCACAAGTTGTCTCCAGCACGTTTTCCTGTGCTCCATTTTCTTTCCACCTAAGCAACAGATTTGCAGAAGGTGTTAGAGGATTATGGGGTATGTTTACAATGAAATTGTGGCGCCGCAAGCAAATATGCTGCGCCAAGCTACGTCATTTAAAAAAACACAGGGATGCACCATATTTACAAGGATTCGGTGCATCCCTGTGCTCACCCCTACACCGGCATGAAAAAAGCTGCCTAGTGCCAACGCAGGCACGCAAGGGTGCCTGCACTGCAGCGATGATTGTTTAGGTGCGGGAAGGAACACCTTCCCGCACATAAACAATCATTAATGGCAATTTGCTCCTTCGATGTGTGCTGCAGAAAGAGCAGAAAACGAGCAGAAATAAAAGTATTTCTCCTCTTTGCGCCATTCTAACACCACCCTTTCAATGGCGTTAGTTTTTGGCGCTGCCTCAGATTTACCATTACTTGTAATCTGGGGCAGTGTCAAAAAACAATGGGTGTTGCGTTTGAACGCCACAGCAACACCCATTGCACTCCCCTTTTATGCAGAAAACTGCATCAAAGGGTACGATATTTACAAGGTAGCATTAAGCCACGCACAGTGGCTTAGCACTGTCTTGTAAATATGGAGAAGGGCATTGCGCCACCAGAGCATCGTAAAAAGTGATGCTCCAGTGGGGCAATGTCCTTGTAAATATGCCCCTTAGTCCTTGCCACGTCACAGGTATGTTCAAGAAGCCTCTTGGCAATGTTGTAACTGTGTCCTGTGTAAGCTGTGTGTCCATTGCCCACAGAACCAGATTTTTAATGACTTTCTAAACTTGTCTTAACAGTCTCCTGTCGTCATGTCCTTTATCTGCTGGAGACCTGTGTCCAAAAGCCTTGCCACGAGTGACTTGGTGAGAAAATTTTGAACGTAAAATTCCTGGCATGAGGGTCAATAAATTTGGAAATATTAAGTATTGCATGGGCACACATTTTAAGATTACAATATTCCTGCCAAAACACACATTGAGAGAACCGCCTGCCAAATATACTCAGTCTGAGAAAACTGCTTTCTAGACATTTTCCAGACTGATACACATGCTTGGGGGAAGTGGCTGGTCCAATCTCCCAGGTCAGCTTTCACCCAAAGCACGCATTAAAGGCAATGCTCCCCTTAACTCTCAAACTGAGGGCAGCCCACTGACACAGACACTATTTACACTAAATATCTGTCCACTATGGTTACCTCAAGTTCCTGTACCTCAAAACGAATCAGTCCACCAGAAGTGGATTCTGAGCACAACAGGCAGCCACAGGCAAAATATACTAGCCACTGTATCACACAATAGGCACCTACTGTGCCCACATTACTGTGATGCAAACTAAAAGTGTCCTCAGGCTTTACCATTGCTATTGGCCTTCGTTCCATTGTAGGACACCCAAAAAGGAGAAGTCACTCTAAGGGGCCGATTCCGATGTCGGTCGGACCGGATCACTGACATAACATCGACACTCAAAATATTGATCTACAAAATTATCGACACACAAATATCGATAACATAAATATCGATACTCTATACTTATTTTAAAAAATACACAAATATCGACACAAAATTATCGACAATCATTAACATCGATATAACTAATATCGATCACAAAAATATCGTAATTAATATCGAAATCATTAAACAAACATACAAAATGACACAAATATCGAAAACAAAAATATATATCACACTAATATCGCCCCAAAAAAATATAGACACCTTAAAAATATTTTTTACAACATCATATATAGCAAAAATAATTTAAACAGTATCACAAACACACACAACTCATTAAATAAATACATTTAACACTAAACACATTTTAATTAAAAAAAATAACTTTAACATATTTTAACTCAACAAATGTATTGTACTTACACACACTATATATAAAATAAATATTTATTAATATACATGAATGCAAAATTAACTACAAATAATGTACTACTACACTTTTAAATAAAGTAAGAATAAAAAAAAGTTCAACTGAACATTAATTAGCGTTTCCCATATAAGGAAAAAACTGCCAAGTCAATTGAAAACATTAGTAACAACCAATAAAAAATACCTACAACTAAAATAACCCAATAAGATTGAAAGCACAATTAAACAAACACTATATAAACAAAAGAAAATGTAACATTATTTTATACTCCAACAACAAAACCAAGAATAAGGGGAATCTCTACCGGATTGCCGCTGCAACACTGGACTTCATCATTGAAAGCTCTGAATACAACTTCAAACAGTAAAGTAAAATATCTATTTAATGTTACAACAGCATAAAATAATCATAAAGCACATTTTATAATAACTAAGGTGCCTATTACGCTGGCGGTCGGAAGACCGCCGCCTGGCCGGCGGTGGGAACCGCCGGACCTGCGGCGGACATCCGCCGCAATCGCAAGCCAGAAAACCGCAGGTCAGATTAGGATGGCGGTGGTGACCGCGGCGGTGGGAAATTCCGACCGCCGCTTTTCCGCCGGTTGCCATCCGCACTCCTGCTCTGCGGACGGAGAAGGACCGGGATAATGGTGGCAGTGCAGGGCAGGCTCCGCCGGTACGATTATGATGCCGGCGGTAGCCAGCCTTTCCTCAGCGTTCAGACCACCATGGAAAGGCATGTGGTGATTGTCTTCCGGGGGCCCGTTGCGGGCCCCCAATGTTTTGTGGGGGGTGTGGGTGCACTGGGGAGATACCCATGGTCCCCCCCTACATGTCCCTGTACCAGGTGGCAGGCACTGTGCAGTGCCTGCCACGCAGTGCAGGGAAATGCAGGACATGCTCATTTGGACATCGCTGCGGTGATGTGGGCGGCAGCAACCGCCGCAATGTTAAGGTCTGCGATCCGACGGCCGAGGTCGGATTTCGAGCAAGGAACATCCTAATGCGACCGGCGGTTATGTCGCGGGCCTTGCGGGCGGTCTTTTCCCGTTACCATGGCGGTCGGGGAGGTTTTCCGACCACCATCGTAATAGGCCCCTAAGTTGGCAGGGTATGCCCAGACGTGGGTCCCTTGCTCACTTTGCCACTAGATTCAAGCTAGCCTGGCTGATGAGGGGTGTTATCCCAAAACCGGCCCCAGGAAGCTTGTTTCTGGTCCAGTGAAGACATGGCTTGGCAGTTCGGGCTGGACTGTTCCCATGAGGCACGGGGTCAAGACTGATTTGCATATAGCTGTAAAAAAATCATTGATAAAAAAGTAAAATTCAATTTGGAGAACAACATTATGTTGATGTAAAGTTGATGTAAATTTATGTCAGATATTATACATTTATTAAATTATTTATATTTATATTACTTCCATAGGTTTTTTTTAATTTTAATTAGCTAATTTTTACTTAATACATTTCTTTTTTTAAGTTTGAGTTTATTGAAAACCAGAGAGAGAAGAAGGAACAGCATAAACAAACATTATAAAATACAATTGATACCAAAGTGTATATAGATCGAAGAAAGGAGTGATGATTACAATAAGCAAACCGGAAAGAGGGGAGGGGAGGAAAGAAGGGAAGGGGGAAAGAAAACATTATTACATTGTAAAAAATGAACAGTGAAATATGGAATTTAAAACACTGTAAGCGTAATAAATAGTCAGTAAATAAACAATACAATATAATTAGATCATCAAAAATTAGGAAAAAGACAACAGGGTAAATCACGGTGGTTTCAGGACCTCATCAGATGAAATAACAATATGTATAGTAGTTGTGCTTTGAGAGGCAGATCATGATAGGAATGTAGTAAGAGGAAGCCATAACAGATCCCTTTTAATAGTGAGAGAAATGGGAGTAACATAGTTGGTGTCAAGTCTATGATGGAAACAGACAGCGTTCCACCATGCTTTAACCGTGACCTTATCAGCTTGTTTCCAATTGGAAGTTATTAAATGGAGGGCGATAGCTAAAAATAAATCTAACAACCGAAAATTGGAAGGTGACTGGGGCCAGTGGGGAGTGAGGGAGCCCAGAAAAATATTAGATAAGGAAAAGGGAAGGTTAACTTTAAAGATGTTGTTAATTTGGGACCAAACAGAATGCCAGAATTGAGAGATAGGAGGGCAATGAAAAAGCATGTGTTTTAAGTCAGCAAACGAGGCGGGCAGGACCAGCAAGTGGAAGGGGTAGAGGATGAAAAAGAAGCTAATGTCGCAGGGGAAAGTAAGAGACGTTGATAAATAAAATAGAGGGTTTGGGTGGTATTAGCAGCGCGGGAAGTTTTATGGATCTTAAGCCATAGTTTGTCACAGGTGGAGGTCGGCCAGCATTGTAATAAATCCTTCTCCCAAGCCAACTCAGTCTTTGATTTCTGCCTCACAGAATTGGACAGCAAACGATTATAGATAGAAGATGCAGAGGGAGAGGTGTTTAATAAGGGAAAAATTGTAGAGCACTTAATGGGAGATTAGAGATAGGTGAAAGGTTAAGGAGGTATTGGTTGAGAGAGGGAAGTAAAAGATTATACTGGGTTTTGAAAGCATTAGGAAGGGAGAATCGTGATTGAAGAGCGGGAAAGGATAAAGGAGTTAGATTGCTTACGAGTTGGGAAATCCAGATCAAACCTCTAGAACGCCAAGATTTCCAATAAATGGGGCGAATTTTGATTCGTAAAGATTTATTATGCCAGATGGTTTGGTCAGATAATAAAGTCAAAGAGGGATAAGAAGAGGGCAAGAGAGGTTTTAAAATCTTACAGGTATGGGCTATGACAGAAGGGTGTAAGGAAGAGATAGAGTGGGTAAAAGCGAGGAGTTCGTGAAAATCGAAAGGAAAGACAAGAAACTTTTCTATGGATAACCACACTGGAGGATAAGTGAATAGATTGGGGGAGATCCAGCGAGAGGCTTGCTTAAGGGAGAAAGCATAATGATAAGATTTGAAATCAGGGAATTTAAGACCTCCATGGTATTTATCTTTTTTCAGCGTGGACAAAGCTATACGAGGACGTTTATTATTCCAGAGAAATTTCACTAAAAGCGAGTCAATTTTCTTGAAATAATAAGCAGGAATATGTACAGGGATCATAGAAAGGGAGTAAAGAATTAAAGGAGTGAGCATCATCTTAATAGAGTCTAGTTGACCCCACCAAGAAAGAAAAAGAGGATGTCATTGGGTAATGGAGTCAGTTAACGTTTTGGTAATGTGATTGAAATTCAATTTAAGGGTGTCGGGAATATTCGATGAGAACCATAAACCTAAATACTTTATCTTAGAAGGTTGCCAGGAAAAGCCAGTGTGAAGAAAAGAATGTTTAAGACATAAAACATTAAGGGGCAAGACTTCACATTTATCCCGGTGAAGGCGATAGCCAGATAAACGGGAAAAAATGTCAACCTGGTGTAAAAAGGGAGGGAGTGAAGTATCTGGATTGGAACAATACAAAAGGATATCATCCGCGTACACGGACATTTTAATCTGTTGAGGGCCGAGCTGAAAGCCGGTGATCTGAACGTCCTGTCTAATGTTAGTTAAAAAGGGTTCCAATGCCACGATAAATAAAAGGGACATCCCTGTGGGACCCCCCCTAAAAAGAGAAAAATAAGATGAAACTTTCCCATTAACAAAAATAGAAGCCTTGGGGTCGGAATACAAGAGGGAAATCAAAGAAATCAATTTAGGAGGAAAGCCAATCCATTTTAAAGCCTGAAACATAAAATCCCATCCAATCCTATCAAACGCCTTTTCGGCGTCTAAGGCTATAGCAGCAAGAGGGTGGTCTAAGGAAGAGGCCTTACTAAGGACATTAAAAAAGACTCTGGAATTGTCGGAAGATAAATGCCCTTTACGAAACCAGATTGATCCGGACCAATAAGGTCAGGTAAAATAGGGTCAATCCGTAAAGCTAGAAGTTTTGCAAAAATCTTATAATCAGTGTTGACTAAAGAGATGGGGCGATAGTTTTTGCACAGGGAGGGATCTTTGTTCTCTTTTGGGATTAAGCAGATCATGGCTTCTTGAAAAGTGCCCTGCGAAGAACCATGCAGGATGAAGGAATTAAAGAGAAGAAGAAGGTGTGGAAGAAGAAGTTTGGAAAAATATTCATAAAATTCAATCGTAAACCCATCAGGTCCATGGGCTTTACTGCGACGTAACTTTGAAATAGCATGAGTTAGTTCGGCTAAAGTGATGTCAATTTCCAAGGAGTCAAAATCAATGTCAGTGGAGGGAGGAGGAGGGATGGATTGAAAATATGAAGAGAGCTCGGACAAGGTTGGTTGAGATTCAGGGGAATATAAATGTTTATAAAAGGAAACAAATTCATTTAAAATATCTTCATTTCTGACATGTTTATTGATTTTTATTTTTAATTTATTTGCATACATTTTTCCTTTAATATTAATTCATTTGGGGGGCGTGGCTTGGCGCGTCAAGATGGCGGTCACACTCTAAGAGTGCTCCGGACCCCTCCGTCATCCGCGCCACGATACGCCGACATCGACAGCCATCTGACTCTGAAACTGCATCTGCTGCCTTCCCAGATTCTGTGGTATCCGTGCGCGGCGATGCCCACCGTGAACTGCCTGTTGTGCCGCTTTATCACCTGGTTCCCCACCTTGCCAATCCAGACATGGCGGCGCCCGTCTCCAGGGCCTCGGGGCCCTAACTCCTGCTCGGCTGCGGGGCTCGCCCGCCCACGACCAACGGGCCCTATCGGGTGGCTGGCTGAGTGGAGGAGACGCCTTGCTGCGGTGTGGGGGGCTGAGAGACCCAACGCCGCCTCCATCCTCCGGCTGCCCGGGGTGGGCTCCCGGACGGCGCAGCCTGGTCTGGGGCCTCCCTGCCTGAACCGCGTCCTTCCCATTGCCGTGGGAACCCGGAGCCGCTGAAGCTGCCTGCCGCGGCGAGACAGCGCTGGGAGACCGGCCATCACACCGGACGGCGGGAGAGACCTACGGCCTACGACCTTCCCCCCCAGGCCTTACCGTGACCGAGTGACGCTCCGGGGCCGGGCCCGGCCTGCTGTGCCTGTGTGCGGTGGTGGTCACTGCCACTGCCCTGACTCCAATGGACGAGTGTCCCTGCTGTCAACAGCTGCCATCCAGATCCCTTACCTGCGTGTGGGGCACCCCCGGAGCGGGAGCGCAGTCCCAGTGCCTCCGGATTGTTATTTCCGGGCTCCTGGCACCCGATCTGGGTCTGGACTCTACGAGGCTCGCCGGCCACAACATGGCGGCCTCCACCGCGACCTGCTGGTGAGCGCGTCACCCTTCATCAAATGGCGCCGGCCGGCGCCGCTTCTCCTGTTCGGCGGGGAATGTCCGCGCTGCAGTGCCTGCCTTGCTGAGCTGCTCTGGGCATCAGCCGGCTTGCCCGGTGCCCTGAAAACCCTCGGATCCCATATCTCCAGGATGGCGGCCTCTGGCACCCACGACTGGCACGCCTTAGGGGCCCGACGTCCGCCTTGGGGCCCTGCTTGGCCCGATCTGGACCGTGGGGGATCTGCAGACACGTGGGCGGCGAAGTACTGCGGAATCATATTCAGGGCTGAGTGCAGCATCCCCGGAGGCCACATCACCGTACCTAGCAGCTGCAGCCGGCCCAGAGCCTGGGGAGGAGTCATCACCGGGTGAGTGGGGACGGGACCAGGGATCGGCTGTCACGTCGGGCAGCAATTCGGGAGGTCCACATACAGGCCTCCCCCCCCCCCCTATTTTTTATTTTTTGGGTTCTGGTGCTGTGGGGTGCTTGAGTTCATCCAGACTGCGGTGGGGGGGCGCCCCCCTCTGCCTGGGGAGCGGCAGGCCCGGGAGCAGCGGGTGTGCCTTGTGAGCCGGTGTGGGTGCTGTTCGGCTGCACACTTCGGGCAGCAGGCCCCCCTGGGTGACAACCATCATCCCTCATCCGCCCCCCAGCCGGTACTTCCCCTGACCTCTGCGCTGACTGTACTTGTGCCAGAGTGGCCCTGAGGTCTTGAAGGCCGTGCTGCTGGAATGGAGTGCGGACAACCAGGTGTGATCGATTGGGGCTGACCAGCCCGCCAGCTCCTGGGGGTACCTGCAATTGGTGAGCAGTGGGCCCGTCCTAGTCCTGCCTGTGTCGCCTGGGTGGGGGACAGACCTCATCCCCAGGACCCTGTTTGTGCCCTCGTGAGGGCGCGGCGCCGCTTGTCTCCCTCCTTCAGCTGCCAGTTCGGGCGGCGGCGTGGGGTTCAACCAATGCCCTTCCGGGGCTCCTCTGTTTCCTAGACCTGCTTATCCTGGACACACTCGCCGGGCTGCCTGGCCCATCTGCCTGAGGGCGCCCTTCGGCGGAGGGGGGCTCTCTGCACCCCGTCGCGGCCAACGGGTGAGGCCGAGGCAGTGGGTCACCGCGAGTCATCGGCAGCAGCATCTGGAATGTGACGTTGGCGGCTCCAGCGGCGGGTGGTATCGGCTGCTTTGGTCGAGCAGCGGGGGTCCCGGTATGGGCCCCCCTCTACCCCGGGCCTCTTGGGAAGTCTCCTCCACGCAGTTCTGGCCTCCTGGCGCATACCATCAAGAAGCTCTCAGGGCGCCTCATCCCAGTGCCTGGGATCTCCACGGGGACCGTCTGTCACCCCTGCCCACGGCCCTAATCCGGACCTCCAGCGTTGGGGGCTTCACCGGGAACAAGGGTGGTTGAAAGCACCCCCGTCTGACTCTCCCGCGGTGGGCCTCAACTCACCCCGCCCTCCGGCCCCTGCTTCGGATGGGCTCATGCAATCTCAGTTAGCGCGTTTGAGTATCCTGGGGATCATCCTTCCGACACCGAGAGCCTTTTCTGGGGTGCGACCTGACATAGACCATGGGGAGAGACAAGGCCTCTAAATCTGCGACTGCCCCCACGCAGACGAAAATGGACCGATTCACCACCTCCGAACAGGATCCCCACGGACAGGCTGGTGGGGCCCCCCCCTTCCGGGTAAAGACTTAGCCACCATCCTACAGGCGATCAGCGCCTCGCAAGCCTCGTTGGAGGGGAAGATTGGGGAGGTTAAGGTGGACGTTTCCCTTCTTCGGCAAGACCTCCGCAATGCCACGGCCCGCATAGCTGAGGCTGAATCTCGCCTCTCAACGGCAGAGGACGATATTCTTCAGTTGAAGGAGCAAGTGGCCAATCTGAGCTCACGCACCAAGGAGCTGCATTGGCGCACAGAGGATGCAGAAAACCGAGCACGCCGCAACAACCTCCGCCTAGTGGGGTTCCCTGAAGGGGTCGAGACAAACCAGGTATCCACCTTCATCGAGGCCTGGTTCACGTCGTGGATGCCCAAGGATGCCCTCTCCACGTGGTTCGTAGTGGAGAGAGCGCATCGATCCCTTGCACCAAGACCGCTGGCTGGGGCCCCACCTCGCCCTATCATACTCAAGATCCTTAACTTCAAGGACCGGGATGCCATCCTGCGCGAAGCGCGTTCTCAGGGACCCCTCAAGTACCAGAATCACAATATCATGATAGTCCCTGTTTACACCAAGGAAGTGCAAGACCAGCGCCGCTCTTACATGGACGTGAAAAAGAAACTGCGTACTCTGGGTCTGCAATATCAACTCCTATATCCCGCACGCCTCCGCATCATTTTCCACGGCACAGCACAATTCTTTGATTCGCCCCAGGCGGCCTGGACTTGGCTGACGGAGCAACGTCCACTTCGACAGTGGCGAAACCTGTCCCCCGTGGCGTCAGGCTCTCAGTCCACGAGGCCTCGGTCACCCGGTCGCCAACGCCGGAGGCGCACGCAATCTCATAGGAGGCGCCAATCCCAAGTAGTGATGCCGAGATCATCGAGCCTGGCTGACCATAGACTCCGGGACTCTTCCAGCCCATCAGGCTCCCCTCCCCACCTCCGGCATCACTCAACTGATGGACTATCGATGGCTCCTCCATCGCAGGCTCAACGGGGCCCGCCGACAGTGGACTTGGATCTTTCCCGCAGCCCAACCCTCTGAGGTTCCAGCGGGCTCCGCCTGATGCGCGGTCTCTAGGGGGTCAGGCTCCAACCTGCCTGGGTGCTCCGATTCACGGCAGACTTATTGCTCTACTTCACTGTCTTTCTGCCGGGACATTGCACATCCGCCTAAATGGAGGGGTCCTCCACGCAACCCAACACGAACGTTCTAGTTTGGTTCTTGTTCTCAATGGCGGGCCGACAGATGCTTCTGTTCTCGAAGTATAGGGTGGGGGGTGGGGGTAGGGAGGGATTGGGATTGTTTTTCCCAAGGTTGTTGTTTCTTGTTGTTTTGTTCCACCAGCTATCCGATGACGATTTGCGATGGTCCCGCATGTGGTTCACGCAGCCTCCTCACGTGCGCCCTTCTACACAGGCGCGACTACCCGCACATCCTTCTGCCTCTCTGGGGTGCTACACACCACTGCCCCGACCACCAGCCGCCATGATTGACACACCCATTCCAAGGGCCTCCCTTCACTTTCTGTCCTGGAATGTTAATGGCCTCCTGGACCGACTTAAACGTATGGCGGTTCTCCGCTATGCGCAACGCCTCGGGATCGAGGTGCTCCTGCTTCAAGAAACGCACTTACTGGGGAACCACTGTCCCTTCCTAGCACGCTACGGATATGACAGAGTGTGGCACTCTGGCTTCACCCGGGGCTCCCGTGGGGTGGCTATTCTTTTAAAGCGCACTCTTCCCTTTGTACTTACACAAGTTATTCATGATCCCCAAGGAATGTCAGTGACCGTGTGTGGCTCGTTATGTGGTAACCCCCTTAACCTCGTGTCCATGTACTCGCCTCCTTCGATGCTCACGACGACCCTGAAGCTCTCCACTGCCCTGCTGGCCACCTTTCCCCTGCGCCCCACCATTATCGGGGGTGATTTCAACGCGGTTTCTTCTCCACACCTTGACACTGCAGGCCCCCCGTCTACCAGTAGACTTGCGCAAGCGAAACAATTAACAAACTGGTCTGAGTCTCTGGGCCTCTGCGATGCTTGGCGTACCTGGCACCCTCACACCAAACAATTCACCCACACTTCTGCAGCACATCACACGCAGGCGCGCATAGATGCGATTTTTGTACCGTCGACTGACTGCATCATGATTCAAGATGTCCATATCCTCCCCAGGGGTATCTCCGACCATTCTCCAGTGCTTCTTAGCACGGGGGCTCCCCCCCCGTCTGCGCGCCCGACATGGAGGATGAATGCCTGGTTCCTTCAGGATAAGGAGTTCAAAAAGGTGGTGGGGCTGGAACTTAAGCAGTACATCCTGACCAATGACGGGTCAGTGTCTTCTCCTGGGGTCCTGTGGGAGGCGGGCAAGGCTACCATCCGGGACTCACGCGTTAGCGCGAAGCGCAGCTGCAGCAGATCACCTCGCGGGAGGCGCAAGTGCTGCGCCTCGAGCAATCACCTCCCACAGCCGATGACACTTCCCGTGACCGGCAACTCGCTCACCTTCGGGCGGAGATCAGGCAGCTTTCGTTGGATGCCGCCAAGCTCCTCTGGAGATCCTCCGTAGCAAGAGTGTATGGCTGGGGCGACAAGAACGGCACGATTCTCCACAGGCTAGCCACGTATCCTAGGGCGAACCGCATTATCCCCGAAATAGTAGACCTGGATGGGTCGGCCCACCGATCCCCAGTGGCAATGGCTAGCACCTTTGCTTCTTATTATCGTCAGCTCTATGCGAAAAACACCCCGGCAATATCACTCTCCACCTTACTAGAAACGGGAGACGTTCGTCTTCCTCAACTGGGCTCGGCCGCACAAGAGGATTTAGACCGCCCCATCAGCCGTGAAGAGATTAGCGATGCAGTCACCTTTACCTCGTCGGGTAAGACTCCTGGTCCTGACGGCCTCCCCCAGGAATACTACGCTCTGTACCATGAGACTCTTGTCCCACGCCTCGCAGATCTTTTCGAAGAAGCCTTAGAAAAGGGTTCTTTCCTGCCCAAGACCGATATGGCCACCATTGTGGTTCTTCCAAAATCTCAACCGCCCTCTAGTCGGTGCTCAGACTACCGTCTCATCTCCCTTATAAATACAGAGGTTAAACTCTATGCCACAATTCTCGCCGAGCGGCTGAAACCTTATCTGTCCACATTGGTTCACCCTGACCAGTGCGGATTCATGCCCACGCGTGGAACTCGACACTGTCTCCGGAGGCTGCATCTGTCTCTGGCTCACTGTCACTTGCTCACCCCCTATTTGGCGATCCTCCTCGTAGACTTCGAGAAGGCCTTCGATTCGGTGGACTAGAGGTATCTAGACGACGTGCTGACCATGATGGGTTTTGGCCCCCATTTCCGTGCCCTGGTCCGCGTCCTATATGCCCAGCCCCGGGCCCGAGTCCTAGTCAATGGGGTCTTGTCGGAGGCCTTCCCCGTCCAGAGGGGCACGAGACAAGGATGCCCCCTTTCGCCCCTTCTCTTCGCCCTGGCGATGGAGCCCCTGGTGACCCTGGTGCGGTCCGACGGTCGGGTCCGAGGGTGGGAATGGCCCAACACGGAAGAGGACAAGATCGCTCTATACGCGGACGATGTCCTCATTTTTCTAGCGGACCCCGCTCATTCAGGTCCCCAAAGCCTCCAGATCCTGCAATCCTTTGGGCAGGCCTCCGGCTTCCGGCTGAATCCCGATAAGTCAGTCCTGGTCCCTCTTCACTTGTCTAGAGACTGCTATGATTGGCAATGCTCCATACCGATTCGGCGTCAGTCCTTCAAATATTTAGGGTGGCCCTTCTCCCTGAGCTAGGCTGGTCCCTCAACGTTACACCGCTGGTAAAGAAAGCCAGGGCGGACCTTCAGAAGTGGCAGACGTTACCGCTGAATCCCCTGGGGAGAATCGCCTTGTTTAAAATGATGATTCTCCCCCGGTTCCTATATGTCCTCCAAAACACCCCTTTTTGTTTTCCAAGGTCCTGGTTTCGAGAACTGGACAGTATGGTCACCAAGTTTCTTTGGGGGGGGGGGGAGCGCGTTTGGCCCTGACTCAATGCCGGATTCCTGCTTTCGATGGGAGCATGGGGATGATACACTTATATCTGTACTACTTGGCCACTCGCCTACTGTCCATACACGCCTGGTTTAATGGGGGCTGGTCCGACCCGGCCTATAGGCTTGAATTGAGCGTGCTAGGCCTGTCCAAAATCCAATCCCTGTTATATGGGGTATCCATTCCGTCCACCCTACCGGACGTAACGCGCTCCGTGCTGTTGGCTTGGCGGGCAGCTCTGCGTCACACTCGCTGGACACACAAGCTGACTCAGTGCACGCCTCTGTGGCACGGCACTTGGCTCTGAGAAGTCGGTGGGCTACAGGGATATAGAACATGGGACCTTATAGGTATCTCCCAATAGGGGGATGTGTGGGCAAGCGGTCATACGCGCTCCTTCCAGGACCTCCAGACCCGATACTCCCTGTATCCATCACAATTTTACAAATATTTGCAACTGCTCTCCACGTGCACATATCGGAGGACACACGGCTCCCCGAGTACAGCCCTCCTGAAGCGCAGACCATGTTGGGTGACCTGGGGAAGGGGGGTATTTCTCGCATTTACCGGACACTGGTTAACAATACCCCAACCTCACTGGACCGGCTCAGAGGCCAATGGGAGGAGTGGGTAGGTACTCTAGAGGAAGAGGACTGGCGTGATGCTCTCATGGCACCCAAAACGGTTACGGCATCAGCTAAACTCCGCCTGATCCAACTATACTATTTGCACGCTGGCTACCTAACCCCAGTACGCCTCTATTGGGCGGGCTTCTACCCAAGTGCCTCCTGCACGCGGTGCCGCCATGAACCGGCCGATTTTTTCCACAAGGTTTGGACATGTCCTCATCTGGCACGGTTCTGGGGTGACATTGAAGAACTCACAGAACTCTTGGGGTGGGAAGTCCCTCATGATCCGCGACACTCTCTCCTTGGGATTACGGATGGGCTGGATGGGTCTAGGAATGACAAGTTATTTTTTAACACGGCAATGGTAGTGGCCAAACGAGACATAGCTGCATCTTGGAAGTGTCCACAACCACCTTGCTCCGGGAAATGGCGGAGGGGGGTGGATTGGTGTGCAACACAAGAAAAAACCATATACGAAGCACGAGGTTGTCCAAAGCAATACCGCAGGGTGTGGGGCAAATGGTTGGGTGCCATGGAGTTGTCAAAGCTGTGTATACAATGATTACACTTATTTGTTCAGGTGGGGTCGGGCATTGCACTGTGATCATGTACTTGGTTGTGAATTGCCATCCTCAATGTCTTCTGATGATTTGCTGGTGTTGTTTATTGGTAAAACAATAAAAATTTGCTTATCAAAAAATATTAATTCATTTGGAGCGTGAATAATAAAATTGATCTCCCTGGAGACAAATATTTTCTACAATGTTGTTTATTTTGGATTGGGAATAATTGATTTGCCTCCCTCCTCCCACTGTCAAAATATTTCTCAATATTTTTTAATGCAACTTTTTAAAATATAACATTTATTTAATTAAATACACACATTTTTTCAAAAATATATTTTTTTACACCAAACTTGGGTTTTCTATATTATATAAAATTTTTGTAAGAAATATTTTTTTACTAGATATTTTTTAACATTATATACCTTTGTAGGATGATTTTTTGGATCAATGTTTTTGGTATGGGGTTTATGAAATTTTAGCCAATATTTCACCTCAATATTTGGGCAGGTAGATATTTTTGTTGTTGTCATTCAGGACTGCAATCTTTAGATTAAACTGGCAGAAACATTCCTTTCAGATATGACAAGAAACACAAGACCTGTACCAGTCTGGGTAGGGCACATTTAGAAGTTCACTATTTAGGGCCCGATTCCGATCTCGCTTGGAAAGCCCTACGGCCGACTCGATCCTGTAGAGCTTTCCGACCGACTCGTGCTCCTGGGCTCCGAACGCCCGAGTACGATGCAAGTATGTGCTGACGGCCTCGGGTCGCTCGGAGCTCCATTGAAGTCAATGGGAGCCTGTTGTATGTTGCGTACATAGGCTTCCATTGAGACAAAAGTACATTGCGGAAAAGGGCACCCCCTGTCATGGGGACGCGTCGGTGCCCCCCGCACCGTAAATGCATGTGTAGGGGGGGCCCTTGGGTTCCCCCTGTGACCGAGTCGTAGGGTTACGGGTGAACGGGGGCCCGCTATGGCCCCCCGAAGTCCACTTCCCGGAGCTTTTTCGAGTCGGAGGTTCCGAGTCGATCCGGCTGCTCGACGCACGCATCGTACTTGGTCGCTCGGAAATCGGACCCATTGCGCTGCACGAGTCGGCCATGTTGTAGTTGTACGGAGGACTTCGCTGACGGGTATGAGTCGCTCGGAGCGTGAGGTAATATTCACATCATACTCGCTCGCTCGTACGGCGGGACGAGTCGGTCGGAAATCACACTCGCGACTCGGACTCACTCATGACGGATCCCGTCAGAAGCCCTTCCGAGCGAGATCGGAATCGGGCCCTTAGTGTTGGAGACTTAGACAATGAATTCTATGGTTCACGATTAACAAGGCACAATGACATATGGCAACTCTAAAATAGAGAAAGGACCTAGGATTTCTGAGCCAATTTCCTCCTAAAGAAACTGGGCTAGCTTTAATTGCACCAAGGGGTGCAGTTTCATCCGTTACCACATATCAAGTTCATATCAGTTCATTATGCAGGCAATCCAATCCAATACAAAATGTGCTGTGGGGCTATCTAATCCTGGCCATCACTAATCTGTCCTTTGTTTCTGTTTAGTTTGCTTCACACCTCTAGGACCTTTAAGAAATTTGTTAGCAAGTAGGTTCCCTCTTTTAATAATGAATCCAAAATGGACCTCCTCTATTTTGGAACCCTTATTAGGAAATCACCTATGGGACGGGAATTGACTTTTCAATACCTGTACCAATTATGTCTAAAGCCATTTGTACCTCTTAAAATTCAAAGACCTACATAATGACATAATTTTCCATTTTCTCTCAACTTGCTTTTATCCTTCTGCATGGATGTGCAAAATTATGTTTTCTCCTATCATAGCATCAACAAGAATAATATACTGTGGCGCTATGTTCATCCATATGCTACCTCAAAGAATTGATCTTCAACTGAAGTTATGTGACCAATTGTTAATGTAAAAGAGGTAGTCCAGTTATCTCTTCTTTCTCTGTGTCAAATTCCACACTGTGGGGTCCTATTAAACCCTGTCTCCTTTTTCAAATATCCTCACTTGTATGGTGGCTCCTGTGAGCACCTTAACAAATTTTACCTAGTACTGCTAACTTGTCATTATTAGTATGGGTCCCTTCCTGAAGCCATGCAATCTGTCCAGATTGCATGCTCGAAGTACTCATACATTGTTAGGCAGTACTTCTACGTACACTTCTGATGTCTAAACTCAATCCTATGTCCCCATGTTTTAGCAGGCTCCATCAATGGGCCTAATGCACTTTGCCTGTTCAAGCAGCTCAGTTGCAACTGACATGCAAAGCTCTTTAAGTTCATTTGATACCTCCTCTCTTAGGGCCTTATTAAGAGTTTGGTTGTGGGAGCGGGACCGCCCCGCTCCCGCACCGCCAAACCCATGTAGTAACCAACCTGCCAGATCAGGAGTTTTATCCCGTCTGGCAGGCGGTTCTTTGGTGTTCCCAGGGTGGTGCCTATGAAATAGGCACACAATGGGAACCTCAAAGGCAGTACCTGCATGGCATGGACTGCTCCAGTCCATGCCATGCAGGTACTGATGTGCATGCACACCCCTTGTGCATCCACATGGCGTGAGGCACAAGGGCGCCCTGTAGGCCCCCTTTGTTTCCTCTCCGCCACACTTTTCATGGTGGTCGCACCGCCATGAAAAGTGTGGCGGTGAGGAAACTCGTAATAAGCTTGGCGGGGTCTTAGTGGCCCCACCAAGCATACTGCGGCCTCAATACTGCCACGCCACAGCCAAGGATCTCTGATCCCTGGCAGTTGCTGTGGTCCTAGGGTGGCCCGGCCCCCCTGGTCATAATGGGGCAGTCAGAAGACCACCACCTCTGCGCCCCCATAAGCCTGGCAGTCCATGGACCGCCAGACTTGTAATAAAGCCCTTATGCTTGAATATATATTAACCTTACGAGCAACAGATATGAATTTCTTCTCTTCTTGTTTCCAGTGACAGGATGGGCACTTGTAGTAGATGTCATAGTTAATACTTTTTAAGAGGCTAACATTTAAAGAGCCCCACTCCATCTACATCACTAACACCTTTCCTTCTCTATCTGATCTTTTATCCAAACTTCTAAGCTTCCAGATCGCCACTACCCAGACTCTCCCCCATAGTTCCATGATTTTACCACTTATTCTAAGAGTCGCAAGATCTTTTTCTTCACATGCACATAATTCTGTTAATGCTTAGCTTGCACTAATGGGAAATCCAATGATGTCACTTCCTGTGCAGATGAATGATGTGAAATTCAGTGATGTTATATCCTGTGCAGAGGGATGATAGAAATGACACCTCTTGCTTGGGATCCTTTTTTAAAAACATTGTTAGCAGGTAAGCAATGATGTCAGTTTCTGTGCAGATGCATGATGCAAAATCTAGTGATGTCCCTTCCTGTGCAGATGGATGATGGGAAATCCAGTGATGTCACTTGCTGTGTAGATGAATGATGGAAGATCAAGTGATGTCACTTCCGGTGCAGACGGAGGAAGGCAAATAAGGATTTAAACAATTTGGCAATCCTGCAATAACAATGAGCCTCCCATACTTTTACCTTGACGACGCACACAAATAAATAGTACATAGGCTCACCAGTAGAGTGGCAATAGACCATCCTGGATCAAACTTGAACCCCACCGGAAAAGTAGTAAAACATAATTAAAATGAAGGTCAGGATATCATGGGGAGGATAGTCAAGCAGCAAGAAGGAGGGGACATGAATTTCATCAATAATTGGGCTAAGCTTACTTCCCAACAATTTTTTTAAATTGAGGGTTATATTTTTACTGCAGCTTTAGCTTGACAACAGTTTTGTTTTGATGTAATTATAGTGAATGTCGGAATATAAAATAATAATTATGGCCATAAACACCTTGGGGTGTTGATTGACAACAAACTTACCTATTCCCAGCAAACCAATGCCACAGTTTCAGCTGCATTCTACTTGATAAGAAAACTGAAGAAGATAACACCCTATATTCCCCTAGACCTTAGGAGGACGGTGGTAACAATGTTAGTGTTATCAAAATTAGATTACTGTAACGGCCTCTACCCTGGGTTACAGAAGCAACACCTGAAAAAATTGCAAATGGTACAGAATGCCGCTGCTAGGCTCTTGCTGAATTTACCAAAATATCAGTCCATCTCAGAAGCCATTCGGAAACTCCATTGGTTACCAGTGGCACAACGCATTAAGTTTAAAGTACTTTGCCTGGCCTATAAGGCACTGAACAATACTGGACCAGCATCACTAAAAAGTCTTTTTTCCTGGTACCACCCAGGCAGATGTCTAAGGTCTACTAACGTCAGGTTGATGCTGGTACCAAGAATTCGAACTGGGGAGGTCGAAGTATAAGCTACTGTACAGCCAAACTCTGGAATACTCTCCCAGCAAGTACAAGAGCGGCCAATTCCCTCATCTCCTTCAGAAAAAATCTGAAAACCTGGTTGTTTAACTAATTTCATCTTCTAATTCTTTTCTTCTCTTTCTGTCAAGGCTATATTAAGGTCCAGCACCAAGACACCTTCGGGTATTCGTGCGCTTTAGAAATCACACTAACATAACATAAATTGTCAAATCTGCTGTTTGGTGATTTTTAGCTTCATCATCTAAATTTCCTGTGTCATCTGTTTTCTTCATCATGGCTACCGCCACTTTGCCTACTCTTTTATGATAATCTCCCACCAAAATGTTGGCACAAGCTGAGTTGGGGGCTGTGACAAATTGGGCTGTTGGTTAACTGGGGTGTGAGCCCTGATTAAGCAGCAACCACAATCCTTGTCATGGTGAGGCACAAGCCAACCCTAAATTAACCTGTGCTCAACCCTCTGGTAACTTGGCACAGAACAGTCAGGCTTAACATAAAGGCAATGTGTAAAGCATTTGTGTAAAACAGTTATAAAGTGAAAAGACCACACAAAAAGGATCCGACACCAAGTTAGAAGAATAGAAATGTCTTTAATAAATAAAACAAGACCAAAACAACAAAAATCAAATTAGTAGAACCAGAGATATTCAAGTTTAAAGATTACAGTGAAAATAGTGCCAAAAAGCACAAAGCACCAACTGTGGATATCTGGTTGCACCGGACCGGGACAAAGTCACAAGTTCAATCCAACTGCGATGGAGCATGGGCCAGTTACAGGGACCCAGTTAGGCCCATTGAACAAACTACCTTAAATCCTAGTTTGAGGAGTGTTGAGAGGATCCACGTCAAAGATGTGTCGGGCAGTCCAAGCGAAGTGTTGGTTCCAAAATGCAGTGAGTCTGCGATGCGAGGGCCTGCGTCATCATCGAGAATCCCGTTGACGGGACTTGTGATGCAAAGTCCAGTGTCAAAGATGTGGTGCGCAGTCGGGTGGTGCATTGGTTCCGGAGAGCTGCGAGGCTTTGATGCGGAGTCTGGGGTTATCTTCAAGGCTGCCGGCGACAAGTGATGCGAGGGCCTGTGGTGAGGTCAAGCAGCGGTGGTTCTAAAGGCAATGCAGGTTGCAGCGGCGACGCTGATCTGTGTAACAGGCCCAATTCTTGCAGCAGCTGAGATATATCAGTTCTGCTCTGAGTAGTGCTGTGCAGCAGAGGGGATGCATCGGTTCCGCTGGATCCACAGGGGCTGGCAGAGCACATTAAGCCAACTTCCAAGGGGCATGGACTGGGGTGGTAGCACTTGGCAAGGTAGAGTCCAGTTGCAGGTGCAAGGTTGTTGGAAGCCTGTTATGTCCCTGAGGCTTCACATCAGGAGGCCAGCCAAGTAGCCCTTGGAGTCACTCTGGGGTCTGGGTTCAAGAGATGCAGGTCCAGTCTTTCTCACCCAGTCAAGTGTGCAACAGACTCAGGTCAGCACAGCAGGGCAATAGTTCTTTCACAGCAGCAGTCCTTCTTCCTGGCAGATAATCCACAGTTCCTGAGGTGTACTGAAGTAGTGGTGTCTGAGGTCCAGTATCTATACACAGTTGGGCCTCTGAGTGGGGAGAAGTTTCTAGAGGCTTGCCTTTGAAGTGCACAGGTGCCCTGCCTTCCTGGCTCTGGCTCCAGACTAAGTACAGGGTGTATGCAGCCCTTTGTGTGGAGGCAAGACACAGCCTATTCAAGTGTAAGTGGGGCTGGGCCCAGCTCATCCCTCCCATTCTACCAGTGATGGCCCATCCAGTTACACCTAGGCTCCCCATTGTTTGTGGCTGTCTCGGAGGAATACACAAAGCCCAACTGTCACCCACAACCAGTCATGTGACTCAGAGGCACGGTGTAGGCACCAAATGGCTAAGGCAAGAAAATGCCAACTTTCTAAAAGTCGCTTTTTCAAAATTGTAATTTAAAATCCAACTTCACCATAAGTTAGGATTTGAAAGTACAATTCCAGAGGGACCAAACATGAACCGGTTACCTGTTTCCATTTGGAAATTACACTTATAAAATGTTATAAGGTAACTCCAGTGTTATCCTAGTACATGTCCCACATTTTAAATACATTGTTCCCTGCCCTCTGGGCTGTCCAAGGCCTACCCTAGGGATCACTTACATGTATTAAAAAAGGAAGGTTTGGGCCTGGCAAAAGATGTATTTTGCCAGGTCGAGATGGCAGTTTAAAACTGCGCACACAGGCTCTGCAATGGCAGGCCTGAGACATGGGTTCAGGGCTACTTGAGTGGGTGGCACAATCAGTGACTGGGGGTGAGTGTCTGCAAAGTTTCAGCGCTCCGTCCATCATCTCCTTGTGTTTGCTTTGCAGACCCACTAGTAGCATTTCATTTACAGGCCTTGGGCACAGATAGTGCCACTTTACTAGGGACTTACTTAAAGATACCAATAAGGTATAAGCCAATGTTACCATGTTTTAGGGAAGGAGTACAAGCATTTTAGCACTGGTTAGCTGCAGTAAAGTGCACAGAGTCCTAAGGCCAGCTAAAACAAAGTAAGCAATAACAAGAGGTATGAAGGCAAAATGTTAGGGGATAACAGGTTTAACAGGGGCCGTCTAAAATGATACGAAGTACATCATTTTCTTTTTGTCTACTGTTAGTTCATTGGATACAGGCACATTTGAAATCCACATGTCTGAAATGAATTATGACATCTGAATCTGCTTTTCTAAGCCCAAGCCTGGAAAAAGAAGAAGCACATCAAAAAGTTTGGAATGTCTATTAGAAATAGCCACAAGCTATGCCAGCACAATTCCCTCATGCTGTTGGAGATAGAAGGTGTAAAATGAAACAGTATATATGTTATACCTGCTGCTCAGCCAGTGTGACTGTGGTGCGGAATGTTGGTGTGAGAGGTGGCACTGGAATGTTGGATGAGTGAGAGTGTCAGTTGGAGGATGGGCTGAGCAGCAGGAAGGCTGCTCCTGGTGGGGCTCTTCATAACATCTTACCTAATAAACCTACTTATCTAATCTACCTTGGAACTGGACGTGCTTTCTTTCTACAACATATTTTGGCGACGATTTTTAAAAGAACCTGCATGAGAGTATCATATGCAACCTGAGACTGAAGAGTGAAGTAACTCCTTGATGAAGAACTTCCTTTAGAAATTAAGCATAACGTATGTCACAGCTTTCTGGCAGCCCTGAGCCCCACCAGTGACCAAGAGACCGGTCGGCCCCAACTCGGGCGTGCCAGATCCCGCTGTGTTTCTTCTTGGACTTATTGGAGTGGACCTGCGGACAGCCTAACAGCCAAGGCAAGCTACATGATGCTACATGACTACATGGCATAATATGTCAGCTGTCCTGATGTTTAAATTACCCCTATAGCCAGCACTCTATCCAGATTTTATTTCGCTGGGAACCTCGGTGGCACACTATAAGCACATCGGAGTGCTGATGGAGTCTGAAGTGTGTGTCAGTTACGTGTTCAGGAGTTATGCTGAACTGAGCCAAAAGTAAGTGGACGCTGGCACCCTCTCAAGTTTTTTTTTGGCACAAATACTTGTTTCAACCTTTAGCAGTAGTTTAGCCGCTCCCGTTAAGGTGCGACATTTGAATCTCCTGGTCGCGCCCCCTCACCTGGTCACTGAAGCGCGTGCAGCAGTTCAACAGCGCTGGTCGACTGCACACGCCGAAGAATCTTGCAGGGTCATGAATCGGAGCTGAAGCCAGTGATGACGGGCTTCCTACAGGTCTGTTTGGTGTAGAGCTGTTCATGCACGCTTGTGCCCGGAGGCCATCCGGCGCATTGCATGTCTACGTGCCGCCATATTGAGGTTGGTCTGTGTTTCCTCAGCAGGGTAGAGCCGGAGCCAGTGATAACGAGGAACGAAGAACTGTGTGGAGTATGCTTGTGCACGTTTGTGCCTGGAGACATTTGGGGCAGCATCAACTACGATTAGCAAATCTACAAGGCGGTAATGTGACTATGTTGCCATGGATGAATTGTATGGAAAGCAAACGAGTTTTAGATGAACGAGGAATTTCGGAAAGGCAACAATGTGACTTGGGGTTGTGCAAGCTGTGTTCCATTTCACTGGGGCTATGTAAGCAGTGTTCCATTTCACTATTAAATTAATCGCTGGTGACTTCTGCAGGAATTTCCGCTTCTGCAATATTGCTGTTAGTGCTCTTCTTTTGAACCTGGCAGTAATGGAGTCTCTTCACATCCGAAGACTTTGTTGGCAAGATCAGGAAAGGATCATCTATGATTTTCTACATCAGCGGATTTCGAAGATTACGCACAGTGTGTGTTCATTTAGTGTTGTACTATCTACATATTGTTTTTCCACATATTGTATTGCTGGTGTGCAGAATACTTTCTTCACTGGCACGCCAGTATTTGCGTTGGGAGAGGTTATTTTTTTCTCTTACTTTTCTGTGCTGTAGTCATGTTTGGCGCAGTTCTTTCTTCTCGCTTTTAGAGTTCAAGGATGATGTTAAGGGCAGAAAGGAAGCCTCATGTTTTAACTGTGTGTGAAGCCAGTTTACTTGTGTGGTGTGGTGTGATGATCCACACTTACCACCCTTTCTATGGGAAAGGGTGAAGGGCAGTGGAGATGTCAAATTTTTGTTAGTGTTGTGTGGCAGTGTGAAGCCACAGTACATTAATTTTTTGTGTTTTTCCACCCAGCCTATGGGGTTAGGGTGAAGGGCAGAATGTGAGCCACATTTTTGATGTGTGAGTGTTTTATCAATAGTGATTTCTGTTTTAATTTTTACTATGAGATTGGATGTATAGTTGTGTTGTTCTTTTCTGGGTTCGTGTGGGCTGTTATTCCACACTTTCCACCCATGCTTCGGGCTTGGGTGAAGGGCAGCTTTGATGTCGCTTGTTTATCACTAGTGATTGATGTTCTTATTTTTACTAAGAGATTGGATGTGGAATTTTGTTGTTCTTTTCTGGGTCCGTGTGGGCTGTTATTCCACACTTTCCACCAATACTTCGGGTTTGGGTGAAGGGCAGAGAGCATGCCACATTTTTGAAGAGTGAGCGTTTTTACCAATAGTGTTTGCTGTTCTACCTTTCTACGTGATTGGGTGTAAAGTTGAGTAGTTCTACATGTTTGGTGTGGAGCGTTTTTCCACACTTACCACCCTAACTTCGGGTTTGGCTGTAGGGCAGTTTTGATGCCACATGTTTGGTGTGGAGTGGTATTCCACACTTACCACCCTTACTACGGGTAAGGGTGGAGGGCAGTGTTGATGCTTTTTGGTTGGTGTGGAGTGATTTTCCACATTTTCTTAGTTTTTCTTGCTGTTGTATGGATGGTTTCCTAACGCGCCTCGTAGTCGGTACCCTATGTACTACTTTCTTGTTGGCCTGGCCAGCCAGCTTGTTTTTTGGTATCTGGGTTTGGTTTGTGTTTTGTGGTGTGGTAGTGTGTGCGTTTTCTTGGTTTGGTTAACAAGGGAGATGATGTGTGTATATGCCTTTTATTATCTTTATGGTTTTCTTTGCTTGTATTATTTTATCTATTGTTGTACACATGCATGAGATGTTTCCATCTTTTATCTTCATGCTTTCGCATCGGCACTTTGCTACAATGATTATTTGCTTGCATTTGTTCTGATGTCATCGTGTTGCATGTAATAGTTTTATTGTCATACTTTGCATGCACTATTTTAATGTTATTATTTCTAGAGCTTCTTTGCCATTTGTATAAAGAAAGGAGATGTGTTATACCTGCTGCTCAGCCAGTGTGACTGTGGTGCGGAATGTTGGTGTGAGAGGTGGCAGTGGAATGTTGGATGAGTGAGGGTGTCAGTTGGAGGATGGGCTGAGCAGCAGGAAGGCTGCTCCTGGTGGGGCTCTACTTTACATCATAACAACTTATCCTGAATAAACCTACTAAATACTTACATGGACTATGAAGCATCCTTCTTCATTACCACAATATATAACTAGCTAAGGTGTGGCCTTTTGATCTGTTAGATTTGTATAGGAGTAATGATGATACGATTTTGAAGTGGTAAAGTGGTACAGCCATATACAACCAAATTGCAAATTTGTGGTTCATACCAAGAAACTATGACAGTGGCTGCAGATGTGGCCTAGCGATTAACCTTCCACCATAGGTCTGCAGCTTCTTCCCATATTCTAAAAGAGAAACAGCAGTGCATCTCTCCTCCAAATGTATGGTGCAAACAAGATGAAAAAGCATCTCCTGTATATTGGCTGTCTCCCCTAATGTTGTTTGGTTGCTTGACTGTACTCATAAACATCACCTACCTGTGGATATTGACATACACATGTACAGTATTAGAAAACAGAATATTTCAGTTAGCAGAGTCTATTTGGTGGACACCCCCTTCACTTTTATGCAATTTTTGGACAGGAGGGATATATTCATGTTTCGTGCATTTTGCCCTGTTGCAGCTTTTTATCCCTAAATCTGTTGACCCATGGCCACTACATGTCCTATACCGTACACCCCTTTAATAATCTTTGTTGTTTCAGATCAGTGACCATGGAATATTTCAGACCCTCTGGATTTCTCCTAGCAAATAGTGCATGATATAACTGTGTATATATCTCTGGTTTTCCCCGTGGCTGACGCACTCGTTGATCTGCTGAAGATGTCTGAGTGTGTGGAAAGATATTGGAAGGAGACAATGGTGGACAAACTAGATGCTGAAGAAGCATTATTGGCAAATTCTCTTTTTCTATCTGTTTACATAGAAGATTACACTGTTTTTCTCGCTTCTTAAGAAGAGAGTTACTAATGCTCTGCAGCTGGAGTGAACACGTCAATTTAGTTGTTGAGGATTCATTTAAGGTGCTTGTGACATCTATTGAGGCTTTTGTTTGTTTTTCCAGCACTCTAGGATGCATGTGCAGTTGGTCTAGCTTGAGCACTATCATCTGTATTAGCTGTGCTTTCTATGATCCCTTGCTATGAGATTGTCTGTGTTTATTAAGTTAGACATCAATTCGCATTCCTTTTTGTGGCATGGAGAAGGTTTGTTCTTATATGTTGTTAACGTTCCTACATGATTTCTTAATTGTGGGCATCAATTCACTTTGGAGAGCCAGCACACAGCCTGGAGGGATTTGCTTACAACCATATTTTTTGAGCCATGTGTTAACGGGGAAGAAGCCCTGTCACAATCACCATCAGAGATTGTGCATTAGCAGCAAATCAGCATGATCCTACCCATCTTCTAACTATAAATATAAAAGTTTTCTTCTTTTTGTACCGCAAAGTCTCTCAAAATATTAGTATTTAAGCCGAGACTTAGCCTATAATCAAGTGTGCATCTAATCACAGCAGTTAGTATAATGAACAAAAATATATTTGAAACATATCCATAGCACATTTAGGGACTCCCCAAGAAAGTCAGAAGTCATGCTGCCAAAAGAAAATTCAATTCCCAAACGTTGAGTTGGAAGAACATAGCACGGGTCACCGAGATTGTGGAAAGTGTACAAATAATAGTTTTTTAAATCTATCAGCATCTCTGGGGTAAACAAATTCTTCCATTTTAGCAAGCACTATTGACATCATTTGTCTGATTTACATAAGTCAAGGTTTTTTGTCTAACCCTATTCTGGCTCAGGTCATTGTTATAGCCATTAACATGTGGAAAGTGTAGGCTAGACCGAAATTAGTTTATTAGAACATCTGGCTTTATTCTCATCTTACTCACTTGACTTATTTAATAAACACTCTCCTCCAGACATTCCAAAGCTGTTGACGGGAAGCAAGCATAATCGGCAAATCTGCTACCTGAGAAACACGTTTCAGGCAGCAGATCTTGATGGATGCAAACATATTGAGTCATTTGGATGCATAACAAACCTTTGTGTAGTCGTGCTATCTCCTAGACGATGCCGGAGTGGGAATTATTGTGTCTCAGTCGTCGAGTATAATCATTAAATAACCCCTAACATTGGTCGTATGGACCTTTGTTAGTCGACAAGGAGAGATGATTAAGAGCAATCATTTACATCAAGCACCATGAACAGTGAAGTTCAACTGGGGCTTCACATGAATCAATAAAGAGAGCTAGTGTGAGTAAAGGGTTTTATAGCAAATCTATTCAAGTTGATGTATTTATTTAGTACATTTTAAATGTAGTCATTATTATTACAGATTCAAATAATCCCTTAGTCTGTATTTCAAAACAAGATAAAATACCACATTAGTTAGAATTACCAATAAAATTGAGAAAATTCAACAAGTGTGTTCCATAACAGAAATTCCCAAATCTAAATTAATGGGGTTTTTGCCATAAAAGGAAATTATCTTCAATAAGCAAAGTAGAATGTCAGTTTCAGTAGCCCAAGTGAAGGGTTCTGATGAGAAAATGAAAATGCATAGGCATGAAGCCTTTTCACTTAAGCAGTGGAAAATTAGCAAAAGCTGGAAAGTATTCTCAGCTATAAATCAGCAGGTGTACCTAGTCTCTGAGTGAGAAAGGGAAGGGCTCTGATGGGTTCTCTTCTCTACTCTCCTCTGACTAAAGTAAGGAGCACACACTAATATAATTCTACCAAACATCATTAGCAACAAAACTTGCATTTCCCCATTCCCACCAACCAATCCGTTTCCAGCAAACCCTGGGAGCAGGTAAACACCCTATCTTCTCACATCTTCACAATGGAGTACAGAATCAAGTCCTCGAATTATATTGATCACATCTTGTGGTTCAGAAAGTTCTTCCCACGAGTCGTGTTTCCTTCCATCTCGTCTCCTCCCAGCGAGAACCTATCAGTTGTCTAATACATAACAAATGTCTATTCACATGCTAACAGAAGGTTTCTGGAAAGTTACATCATCTTCAGTGGAGAGAAAAAAACATCTTGTGCACGGGAACAGTTTGATGCTAAAACAGGCCTCTTAACCTAACATGTAATGTCGACATTTAATACAACATCAGTAGTCAGGCTAACTTAAGTCAAAACAACATGTTAAATAATTTGTGTGCTTTTACTGTGTAAGAGTGATTACTTACTACAAATTTTCATTTATTAAGCGTGTTTTATTCATTATAGAAATTTGAACTTTTCAGATAACTACACTTAATTTGCAAAAATTAGGAAATTCATTCCGTCAATAGTCATCACATTTTATCACAATTGAATCTTTAAGGTGCAGCTTCTTCCTTTACCAAGTCATCTATCTTACTCTTTAAAGGTTTGCATCTTCTAAAGTTCTTTGTAAGTCTTACTTTTTCTTCCTTCCATTTCTATTTCATTCTCTCCTTTGCCTTTTTCTTTCTTTCTTTCTTTTTCTTTTTTTTAGGTAACACTTAAATCCTTTGTATAAAGCAAATAAGCATATTAAACAAATGCCAATAAACAATATAGGCTTTAATATAACCCCTAAAAATCTAACCCTATTATTTCTACACCTGTGACTCATAGAGGAAGCTCCCTTACCTAAGATTCCTTAATCACTTGTTTCCAAGTTTTCTATTTCAGGTTACAAATTTCTAATACAACTTACAAATTAGAAATTAAATTCAAATAAATCACCCTCAGGACCGTACGATATAGGATGGCAATGGGAAGTCCTAACCTCCTGAAGAAGTTTAGTCGGGCTAAAATCATGCAGACTAATAATTCTGCTACCGAATTACAAAACAGCAGCAATAGAACTTGATGCTCTGAGACTAATCTATGACTATCTCTACTATACATTAGAAATCCAGGTATCTAATGCACAGTCTCTGTGGAAAGAACATTAGTGAAATTTAAAAGACTCAGACATTTGAGGTTTCTATTTGTTACTGTATTAAGTAAATGTAGCAATATTCAACATTTCAGGAAGTTCAGTCATGAGTCTCTGTATACAGTTACAGATGTAGTATAACACTACACATTAAACAGAGTCTAATGGAAATAAATCTCAAAGTCCATTAAGAGAAGAATCTAGGAAATCTGGTTTAAGGTGAAATCTCAGCAGGGCATTGGGAAATGATAGTTCAGCCAAGGAGTCAAAGTAAAGTCCGCTAGGCAAGGGGTTCTTGCCACCAGCCAGGGCAGGAGAAAGTCCAAAAAGTTCTCTCAGCTGACATAGAGTCAGGTCAGTAGCAAGGGAAGGAGAGAACTGAACAGCTGGTAAACCAGGGAAGCTAGCAAGTCCACTAGCGTTAGCACAAAGGGTAGCAAAGCTAAATGAGACAGTCACTCGAATGGAGAGGGAGAAGGTGCTCGAGTGTGTCCATGTGTTGCCAGTCTGCCATCTAGTTCTCCTCCCTCCAGAGAATCATTCGATAATATAGTTCAACAAGTCCAGAGATGGCTTCGACTGTCACACCATCAACATTTGATTTTCATGTAGTCATCATCCGCTCACAAGGTGCAAGAGTGGCAACATTGGGATATTTTCCCACACCGATCATGGTAATCAATTGCCCTTTCTGGGCAAACAGGTTAGTTCACAGTAAGCTATTGCATTTCTGAAGCTTCCCATGTGCCAGTAGCAAAAATTCATGTCACACGGAAGTATCAATACACAAATTTCAATATGTAGCGACTCACTCCAGAATGACATGGGAAAGTACAAGAAAGTTAGATGAGTGAGAGCTGAAGTAAGATTCTTTTTCACAAACATCATGAGAAAGTGCAGGCCTTTAGAATAAAGTCAAGTTAAGGCATTTAAAGACAGCACATCATAATTAATATATATGTGCATATCTAGATATAAGCAGATGTGATTCAATTAACACATTTGTCAAGGTAGTCAGGTGTCATAGATTGTCTCATGAAATTGTTCAATGGTAAATATAGCCTACTGTCACATTTGCAAAGGATATACATGTAATTTAGGCACAAGCTGTTATACAAAATTTGCGTTTTAGGAAATCTAAGACTCTATTAATACAAAGATTAAGTGTGGAAAGATTCAGATTCTAACTAATTGGATATAAATTTTGCACCAACTTTGCCATGTCAATGGTGCACTGCAAAGAGAGTAAAAGAACATGATTTTCTTAAGCCATAATACTTTCGTGTTCAGCATGTAAATCAATACAGTTGCAACTGATGCTTATTAATGCATCAATATTCAGTTGCCATATATTAATTTCTTATTAATTGTATAATTGCAGAAAATGCATTTTTTTGAGTTTCTTCAACATAATTTAAAAATCGTATGCGAAATTCAACTGTTAGGCAAGTTAGACACACAATATTTGATATTATTCTATTTCTAAAAATTAAGCACTCTTTTACGGTGCTTGTACTATACGTTTTCTCATAGTCCTTTTCATTTTCTAAAACATGTGCAAGGTGCATATTCCTTTTATATGTATATTTTCATTCTCATATTCAGTTTATGTACCATGTAAAGAATAACCAGCTTCTAAACTGGGTCAGTATACTACTTCCCTAGTATAATACATTATGTAAGTCAAGCTATGTTTGAAATAGCTACAATGAGCCATAGCAACAGTGCTTAATGTGTAAATAAAGTAAGTGCCAGAGCCCATCTCGGGAGGCCACTGCACCCTGACCATGCTGCCAATGACAGAACAACATAAGTACTAACCATCCCACTCCTGCAAGTGTGACAATTCAAACTATTCCAAGCCACCCAAAGTAATAACAATGGTGTGAGCAACAGGTGTTATTCATTTTAATGATTATTGACTTATTAAATACTGCTGTTGTGCTTATTTCAAAATTTGACAGACCGCACCACCATGTGGTGAATTGTCACTAGAGCCGGAGCTGACAATTAAGTGCTGGTGCCAAGCACCGGAAACCACGGCTCAAACTAAGCACTGCGTAGCAGTGGTGTATGTGTTGACATTTTGATGTTGAGGCGACTGGCAATACAAATCTGTAAGCTGCTGGCGCCTTGTGGACTTATAAATATAAAGACTCTCCATGTACTGCTAATTTTAATATGTTGCAGCAGTATCAATTCCATGTCCCCAAATTCACTTTAAAGGGGCTTAGCCCACCACCACAACCAGGGAACAGAGCCCAGTGGCTTAGAAAGCACAGTGACAAGCAAGAAAGGGACACTGTTAAAAGATAGAGCAACCTATATATGGCACTGGAATGTATATAGGAGATAAACATACTTATGTGAATGTGTCTCGCAGTAGCCTGACTCAGTAAAGGCACCCTTCTCTCTGGGGTGACAAGCATTAACACATGGACACTCCTATCTTCAGAAATAGGTGCCACTGGCTATCTCGTCATCTTTTTGCCAGTTCTTGATGTAAATAGAGGACTGGCAAAGGACCAAGAATGTGAAGGGGATGAACTGCCATACTTTGTCCCTCTCAGATCACCCAACCCTCATATTTATTATGGAAGCATTGTGATGGGGCAGTGGTTGTTATCATGCTGCACATCCCGGTACCAATGCGGACACCCGGCAAATGTAAATGATTTGCCCAGAATCACAGGATGTCGAGCTGATGCCGAAACTCACACCTGGTTCCCCAGTTGCAAAGTCTGCAGCTCTGGCCGTAATGCCACATTCTCTCCCCTAAGTGCAACATATAATCA
Organism: Calotriton arnoldi; assembly: GCA_963921515.1. NCBI lineage: Eukaryota > Metazoa > Chordata > Amphibia > Caudata > Salamandridae > Calotriton > Calotriton arnoldi. The sequence continues at coordinate 742,415 of CAWUFW010002449.1, forward strand.
AATGATCAACTGGATAAAAAAAAATCAATATAACAAGTAATTTAAAAGTGCTTTGTCAAGATTTGAGAACTCAGAAAATATGTCCTCAATTTAGTATTGTACAGCCTTAGCCATAATTTATATGGGAATGAGATCCTCTCATTTTTATCATTTCTAAAGGAAATGCTTTAGGTATTACATTTTCGATTACTTCAATATGACGTCAGGCGTGCCACACTTTTGGAATATATATAGAATGTTAGCAGTCTGGTTGTTCATTAGAATACTGTGGGGAGGCAGATGTCAAGGACACGGACTCAGAAAATTGTGGGCAAAGAGGAGAGTGCAGAGGCAACAAGTTGACCATGCTGTGCAGGCTGGAGGGGCAGTGGCAGCACAACGGACCATGGAGGGCAGGGGAAAGGGGGCAGGGGCAACAAACCAACAATGCAGGACAGGCAAGAGAGGCTGTGGCAATATAACAGACCATTGAGAGCAGAAGGAAGAGGCAGTGGCAGTACAACTATACATGAATAAAAAAAGTTATTTGAGAACTGCACACCGAAAATAATGATCAAAACTATTTGAATTTGTAAAGAAATATTGTCAAGTTTTTCTACTGGTGCGTGCTACACAGTATTTGAGGGCTGCCTGTCCCTCATCTAAACATAAGTATGTGAGAATAATCAAGCAGGATAGCCTGAAAGAACCGTGTGCACAACAACTAAATGTTGCTCTAACTTCACATGGTTTACAGCAAACAATTCTTGCGATTTTATAAATAAGTAAAAAATAACAACAGTATTCAAGTAAAGTATCTCAATCAGTTTTCATTCTGATCTTCAAACACTAAGATTGTCAACAAATCATTAGATCAATGCAAATATAATTGTATCATAATTTCTGATACACAAATCACAGTTGCAACACAAGAAAAACAATGCAATAATCCTGATTAACGTTGCGCTTGATAATACCTTGCCCAATGCATTTCGGGACCTTGTGTCCCTTCTTCAGGGGCCACTGTAATATAAACAGAAACAGTTTTTTGTTTGCATGGTTGTTGGAGCATTGACTGCAGTCCAAATATAGCCATCTCATCAAGCTGCACCCACACGAGTGGAGGAGATGAACCCGGAGCGCCCAAAGAGGCCACCGACTGAAAAAAATGCTTACTTAATGCGAAGACTAATGTAGGGAGCGACAGTGGCATGCAAAAATAGTATAGAAGACTGTGGAGCCCCACAAGCATGCTAGGGAAACTAGAATGTCTACCACCGTTAGGTGGTAGAATAGTAGTATGCTTGAAACCACGAAAAACGGCCAACCTGACGAAATCAGAAAGAGCTATCTTGCAACAACTTTCTAAAGATAACGAATTGATGTTTCAGCAGGCCAATAAAGGTGGCGCTCTCATAATCATGGATAAGAACTATTACCGCAATAAAGTACTTGAACATCTGGCAGACGAGGCAACGTATCTGAAATTAGACTGGGATCCTACCAATGAGATAAAACAAATTCTAATTAAAATTCTTGATCATGCGGCTGACATGGATTGGATCTCACAAAAAACCAAAGGTTTTCTCATCAAACAATTCCCCAAGCGACCACATTTATATATGTTGCCAAAAATACACAAGGACCCAGTTGATCCTCCATTTAGACCAATTGTTTCTGGCGTAGGATCATTATTTGAACCTCTAGGCAAATATATCGATCAATTCCTGAAGCCCATTGTATGTTCTTGGAAAACATACATACGCGATACCACTGATTTTTTAAAGAAGTTACAGAATTTGGACATCAACAACATAAACGACTGGTTGCTTTGCACCATTGACGTTACCTCACTGTACACGTCCATTCCCCTACAAGAAGGAATTGATGCTGTTGAATGGGCTCTTTTTGATCACAGCCACAGATTGGTGCACACAAAGTATTACCGCTGGAACTTCTTTTATTTTGTTTACAGCACAGTTATTTCCGGTGGGAGGATGATTTTTTTTCTTCAGATCAGTGGGACCTCTATGGGTTTTGGGGGGGCTCCCACATATGCCAACATCTTTATGGCTGCTTTCGAAGAACAACATATTTTCCAAGACACTGCATGGAACAAACACCTCGCGATGTATTGTCGTTACATCGATGATATCTTCTTAATTTGGTCTCACACTCAAGAAACCTTGGAAAACAATATCAGGATACTCAACACCAAAAACAGCAGAATCCAATTTACACACAACATCAGCACTCAGCAATTGTCTTTTTTGGACGTACTGGTAGAAAGAAATGATCAAGGGATCAACACCAGCGTATTTGTGAAACCAACCGATCGCAACAACACACTGCTTTTTCAAAGTTTTCACTCACCACAGCTGATCGAGAATTTGCCATATTCCCAAATGCTACGCATCAAAAGTATTTACTCAACTCCAGAAAAATGTAACCAGGACATTAGCCGCATCAAAAACAGATTCTTAAAGCGAGGTTATCCTGCAGAGATTATAACCAAAGCTGAAACACGGGTTCTTAATTTGGATCGCAATGATCTTTTAATCAGCAAACCTAAAACTACCAACAACCGAATCGTTTTTGTTTCCAAATTTTCCACAAGATCAGGCAGCATCAAGAAAGTGGTTAACAAGAGATGGGAACTCTTACAAAATGAACCAGACTTCGGTAATTCATTTAAGGAGAGTCCATTATTCGCTTTCACAAGAAGCCCCAATCTCAAAGAATCTCTGGCAGCCAAAAAAAACAGTTCCAGTAACATTGTCTTAGGCATGAGAAAGTGCAATAATTGTACTAATTGCAATAATGTGATGCAACAAAACTTTGTTACCCACCCCAGAACAGGTGAAAAAATGACGTTAAGACACACGTCTGATTGTAATGCCACCAATGTTATTTACTGTATCAAGTGTCCGTGCGGGCTCTTGTATATTGGAAAGACTGAAAGAAAAATCTGAATCAGAATCGGAGAGCATAAAAGTATGATCCGTACGAAGAACACCAATTCTAACCTGGTTGTACATTGGCTAGAACAACGTCACAACATCTCCCAAGTTAGGTTTTTAGTGTTAGAAAAAGTGCAACCCAGAGAAGGGACTGATCCAAGTCAGTTAATATCCCAGAAAGAAGTATTCTGGATTAAAAAATTTAACACCATGGAACCGTACGGGTTGAACGACAAATTAGACCTTAGCTGTTTTTTATGAAACACTGGCACACATGGCACTGCTTGAGTCAATTTTTCTGTCCATCTTTTCATCTTACTCTCACACTGTTGAGTTAGATTCACTCTGGCAATCTGTAATGCAGTTTGTATGCATGACATGTTCACATTTTTTAATCACCAGTTGGCTATATCTCATCAATCTTGTCATCAGCACAATGTTGAGCAATGTATGATACAGATTTTTTCTACACCTAGCACACACGAACACCCCAATAACCATGTATCGTTCTTGCAACATTATGTTCAATCCGTTTTTATTGGTTTTCTTCTCATGGCAATGTTTCTGAACAGATGTTTTTTAATTTTCATGTATATGTACATGCTTGTTGGCATTTGACGAGTACAAATGATGGTCTTCTATCAGACGACATCCCTTGAGGCATCAGCCACGCAGTATCTTCCATTGTTCCGCTTCTCTGGTTGTTTCACCGGTCGGCGGTCCACTCACAGTAAAGCTTCACACAATCTTACCTCCCTATCTCGGTTCACGTACATTTGTTTGTTTCTGTTTTTTTGTTCCTTCATTCACTTACATAGTCTGCACTCCTCCCAATATGGCCGATCGGTTTACCCCAGGAATAATTCCACGTGCATTGTTACGCTAGCAGTTGTGGTGCTATTTTGGTGAGTTTCTGTTTTCTGACTTTTCTCCGTGTTGCTATACGCGTGATTTTGCGGATTTTCATTGTGCACGTCCTCTGGTTCCATACATGTTGTCTAGTTTGGCTGTCCCTCTACAGTCAGTAATGCTCCATTTGCCCTTTCCAACATGGCCGATTCAGTTTCCTTTCCGGGAAGATTAGGTTATTCACCACACACGTGACCGGCCGCGGTTTCGGAGCGGTCTGTTGAGCTTTTAGTCCATCTTCTGCACAGTCAGCGTTCACCGTAGCTGTTGGGTTTAACTGCAGTACACTTCGCTCTGATGCAGGTATGTACTATTGAAGTTAACGCACGCCATGTTTTGTGTACTTTTGGAGTTCCGTAATGACCTTAGTGTCCTTCTTGTATCGGCAGGTTGTTAGCTTTTAAACGTTGGACTGCCAGTCAGGTATTTAGCGTTTTCACTTGAGCCACGTACTTGGGTTTTGATGGTTATTTTCACGTATTGATACATGTATATGTTGTTGTTCCAGGATCTCGCAGCAGTCCGTGCACTTTTTTGGAAGCTGCATGCATGTAGGCTGCAAGTACGTATAGCTTCACAAGTTGCACTCATTTTTAGATCACTGGGTGATGGTGTTTATATTCACATCTTGACTTTGTTGCAAATTGGCTCATTGCTATTTGTGGACTTCCCGTGTACTGGTTCTACCACCTAACGGTAGTAGACATTCTAGTTTCCCTAGCATGCTTGTGGGGCTCCACAGTCTTCTATACTATGTTTGCATGCCACTGTCGCTCCCTACGTTAGTCTTCGCATTATGTAAGCATTTTTTTCAGTCAGTGGCCTCTTTGGGCGCTCCGGGTTCATCTCCTCCACTCGTGTGGGTGCCGCTTGATGAGATGGCTATATTTGGACTGCAGTCAATGCTCCAACAACCATACAAACAAAAAACTGTTTCTGTTTATATTACAGTGGCCCCTGAAGAAGGGACACAAGGTCCCGAAATGCATTGGGCACGGTGTTATCAAGCACAACGTTAATCAGGATTATTGCATTGATGTTTTTGTGCTGCAACTGTGATTTGTGTATCAGAAATTATGATACAATTATATTTGCATTGATCTAATGATTTGTTGACAATCTTAGTGTTTGAAGATCAGAATGAAAACTGATTGAGATACTTTACTTGAATACTGTTGTTATTTTTTACTTAATCATAAAATCGCAAGAATTGTTTGCTGTAAACCATGTGAAGTTAGAGCAACATTTAGTTGTTGTGCACACGGTTCTTTCAGGCTATCCTGCTTGATTATTCTCAAGTACAACTATACATGCCAACAGACCCAATTCAGGCAGGAGATTCCCAATGTTTTTAAGCCCAAAAGGGATCTATTTTATCTGTCTCCTGCCTAAAATCTCTTCTTTTTCAATGTAAGTCGATGGGGAAATCAATTTCCCGGGTTTTTATTTTTTAAAATCTCCCTCTTCCCAAGTTCAAAATGTTGGCAAGTATGGTACATTGGATCACTGAGGACAGGAGGAATGGGGTAAGGACATGGACTTGGATAACAGAGGGCAGGAGGGAGATGTGCAGGGGAACCAAACTGACCTTACAGGGCAGGTGTCAGGTGTGGCAGCAGCACAAAACACCACACAGGGCAAGCGGGACGGCAGTGCAGTACAGCAGACCATGGAAAGCAATAGGGAGGAGACAGGGCCATGCACATGGACAACAAAGAGCAGAGGGGAAGAGGCAAGGCAGCAAGCTGGCCATTACGGACAGACAGGAGGGACAGTTGCAGCATAAAAGACCATGAAGGGCAGGAGGGAGGGGGCAGGGGCAGGACAACTGACCAGACAAGGCAGGGGGGGCACAGGGTCCTGCACATGGAAAACAGAGGGCAACGGGCAGAGCTGGAGTGGCAAGCTGACCATGGAGGGCAGGCGGGATGGGCACTGACAGCACAACACACTATGGAGGGCAACATTGAGACTATAATGGCATACACACCGACAACAGAGGGAAGGTGGGAGGGAGGGGGTTAGGGGCAGCAAGCTGACCACACAGGGTAAGTAGGAGGGGCTGTGGCAGCACAGAAGGCCATGCATGCCAAGTGGGAGAGTTAGTGGCAGCACAATGGCCATGGTGAGAAAAAGGAAAGGGGCAGGTGCATGCACAAAGGACCATGGAGGACTTAAGGAATGGGTAGGGCTGGACACAGGCAAAAAAGGCAGGGGAAGGGGCTTTACAACAGACTATGTGGAGCAGGAAGGAGGAGCAGTTGCAGCACAACAGAGCATGGAGGGCAGAAGGGAGTGGCAGCAAAATGAATCATTGACAGGAGGGAGGGGTCAAGAGCATGGAACCCGGACAGGAAGGGTGGAGGTGGCAGGGACAGGTGGCAGTCATCTGGCCATGCTGGGCAGTTGGGAGGGGCAGTGGCAGCTCAACAGAACACTCAGAGTAGATAAGAGGGGCAGTGGCAGGTCCGTGGAATATGGTGAGCAAAACGAAGGGAGCAGGGGCAAGCACACAGACATTGGAGGTTGGGGGGAGGAGGGTAGCAGGCAGAAAGCTAAGAACAGAGGCTAAGCAGGAGAGCAATGATGGGCATAGAATTGGGCAATGGAAGAAAGGAGGAGTGGGCAGGGACAGCAAGCTAAATGGAGGGCAGTGGCAGCACATCAGACCATGCAGGGCAGGAGGGAGGGGGCTGGTGCATGAACTCGGACAACAGACAGTAGGGAGGAGGTAGATGGGGCAGCAAGCTAACTGTTGATGGCAGGCGGGAAGGGCAGTAGCAGAACAACGGCCGTACAGGGCTGTAATAAGGGAGCAGGGCCATGGACTTGGACTTGGACAATGGATGGCAAGGAGGAGGGGGATAGGAGCAACAAGCTTGGATGGAGCAGCACAATGTTATGGGAACTTTTAGAGCGCACGATTACCCGGAGGTGTCCTGGCGCTAGTTACTACTCCTTAATGTTGAGCTGGAAAAGAGAAGGTTTATTTATCAAAAAGCCAGGTCTTTAACCCTTTTCTGAAAGCTAGAAGATTGGTGGCATTTCTCAAATAGAATGGCAAATCATTCCAGGCTTTTGCTGCGCATGAAGAGAAACTTCTGCCTCCCCATTGAGCTTTTTTTGTTGGTGGGACTACGACCAGCTTAGCTCCCAAAGATCTAAGAGTTCTTGCCGGTATGTACCACTGGAACTGGCGCCTTAAATGATCTGGTCCTAAGCCTTGAAGTGCTTTAAAGACCATACAGGGAGATTTAAAATACACCCGGTTCCTCACCGGGAGCCAGTGCAGTTTTTTGATCTCCTTGGAAATTGGGGAAAACTTGGAAGTGCCCGTAAGTAATCTGGCCGCGGCATTTTGTAGCAGCTGAAGCTTATACAGAAGTCTTTGTTGTATGTTTAAATATAGGCTATTACAGTAATCCAGTCTCGACATGACCAATGCTGTGACTACCGTTTGCCGGGTCCCCGAAGGTAAGAACTGCAATACCTTCTTGACAGTTCTAAGAACATGCACTGTTGTTGAAGTTACTGCATTTACTTGGGCCCCAAAGGAAAGTTTCTCATCCAGGATTATACCCAAATTTTTCACCTTTTTTGAGGGTGTAGGGAGTGACCCCATGGATGCAGGCCACCAATTAGGAGTCCAAAAATTAAGGTCGTTCCCAAACAGCATTACTTCCGTTTTTCCTGAATTCAGTTTTAGGCAATTATCTGCCATCCATCTCCCTACTGATTCCATACAGACCTGAAACCGTTTATCTATTCCCAGCTCTTGGCCAGGTAATAGAGACACCACAATTTGTGTGTCATCAGCGTAGGAAGTGAGACCAAACCCAAATGTACTGATGACGGGGGCCAATGATGAGACATACACATTAAAGAGTGTGGGGCTCAGTGATGATCCCTGCGGTACACCACATGGCAGTGCAAAGGGCTTGGACTGAAATTTACCTAGGGATATAATCTGTCCCCTGTCTGATAAAAAAAGATTTAAGAAGATCCCAAGCTTTCCCCTGGACCCCACAAGCCTTGAGTCAGTCCATCAGAATATCGTGATGGACCGTATCAAAGGCCGCGGACAGATCCAATAAAATCAAGGCTATCCTGCCTCCTCGATCCACGGCTTCCCTGATCTCCTCGGTGGCCTTAATGAGCGCAGACTCAGTGCTATGTCCCTCTCTAAAGCCATATTGAGAGGGATCCAGTGCTTGAACTTCTGCCAGAAAAGCACTGAGTTGACGATTCATGATCTTTTCAACCATTTTTGCGGGGAGAGGAAGCCGAGAAATCGGACGGAAGTTGTTGGGATCCTTAATGTCCAGGCTTGGCTTTTTCAGCAGAGGCAGTATTGAAGCCACCTTCCAAAGCTTGGGAAACTGTCCTGTTTCAAACATCCCATTAAAAATGAATGTGAGAGAGAGAGCAATCGGGCCGGGGGCCAATTTTACCACCTTCACAGGGCATGGGTCAAAAGGCGAACCAGATTTGGCTCCCGTTAGAAGCTCAAGAGTATCATTTACGGTCAGTGGTGCAAATTTGTCCAGGGCCCGGGGGCCAATCCTTGTGGACTTAGATACCTCCCTTGCCATGTTCAGCCCAGCATTGTTAGGTCCGCTGAAAACGGAAAATATGCTCTCCACTTTATTAAGGAAAAATTTGGCAATCTCCTCACACAGTTCCTGACTAGACTGAACTGTAACTGGGCTCAGGGAAGCCAGGCTGGAGACAGTTCTAAATAACTCTTTAGCAGAGTTCTTTGCCAAGTCGATTTGGGTTGAATAGAATTTTTGTTTTGCAACGAAAATAACTTGTTTATACTCCTGAAGGCTAGATTTATACAATTTCTTCTCTGCTTCCTTATAGCCTTTCCTTCAGTTACGTTCCAGACATTTACAGCTGCGTTTTAGATTTCTCACCTCCTCTGTGAACCAAGGAGCGGAAGGATGTGCTCTTTTGGGGAAAACAGTTTTTGGTGGCGCTAATTTATCACATGCTTGCACAAGCCAATTGGTGTAGGTGGTAGTCGCCTCCTCTGCACCCTGTGGTAACTGGCCTGCCGTGGTAGTTAGAAGATCCTGTAAAGCAGTGCCATCAACTCTATTCCAGGCTCTAATCTCTATCTGTCCTTTGAGATAGCCACTCTTCGCGTGCTGGACCGCAATAGTTAGTTCAAATTGAACAGCAGCATGGTCAGACCACACAAGTGGTAATATGCCTGTGAATGACATATCGGGATGGTTAGAAAAAATCCCATCCAAGGTATGTCCAGCTACATGAGTCGGTCCCCTAACATGTTGCTTTAAATCGGCACTATCCACCATATCCATTAGCCTTGCCGTGTCAGGGTCAGTAGACATCTCGAAGTAGAAGTTAAAATCTCCCAAAATAGTGTAGGTGTTACAACACAGACCCTCTTCCAACAGTTTACTAAAATGAGCAGCAAACAAATTTCTAGCTCCTGGTGGCCTGTACAATAAAATACCTTTAAAGGTATGGTGATCAGATAAGGTGAAGTTAAAGGACAAAGTCTCACAGGCTGTGGTTGAAACGGACTGAAATACAGCTTTGATAGAGCTGTGGTAAATTAATGCCAAACCCCCTCCTTTCCTAACAGGCCTATTTAATGCATGACAGAGAAACCCAGGCGGGGTAGCTTTCACTAGATCTGGACCGGAGACCTCGTCTGTCCAGGCTTCTGTAATAAAGGCTATTTTTGTTTCATTTTCCTCTATGAGCCTTGCGCACTCCATACTGTGTTTGACCAGGGACCTGGCGTTCACCAGAATGCATTTAAAAACTTGAGTGCCACATCCGGCTGCAGATGACCTTTTATCCTTAAAGAACCTAATGGGCTGAAATCTGATATCTGGTAGGGTTATATTACATGTGGGACAGGACCCTGGGGGAGTTAATGGCCTTGAATCAAAGGAAATACATATACAATCCCTAGTCCTCTCCACCCTATTCAGTTCCAACAGAGCATTTTTGGAGTATGTGTGGATGGAGGGCTTACCTGGCGTCAAACTACCCGGGGTTCTGGCGCTGAGCGCGGCCCGAGCGGGGACGGGCGCAGACGGGCTTGCCGCTGCGCTCCCGCGCCAGCGTCTCAATTAATAGCTGGAGTCAGGGAAAGCCTAGTCCGCTACCCCTTGTCCTCCCAAAATGGCTGCCCCCGCCCGACTCAAACACGAGTTAAGCTGTGCCACTGAGCCTCTATCCCCACCAAGCAGATTACAAGAATAACAGGTCTCTCTATGCGCCAGATATCGCCGTGCAAAGAGCAAAGAACAGTGCAACTCGCAGTTATCTAACAATCTCCCGGCTCAACCCTCAGGAGAGTAACTAACAACCATTGACAAAGCCATGCCAGGCCCTGCGTCAAACACCCCCCGCAATGTGCATTTCGATGGGCATTTTACTTAATGTTAAAAAAACTAGAAATTGACTGAAAAAAAACAAAGGTTACAGTAACGTTATAGTTAGGAAATAGAATTTTAAAAAACCTTAGAAATTCACTTAAAAAAACAAACTTTACCGGGGTGTTACCGTTAGTTTCAGATTTTACATGCACAAAACCATAGAAATTCAGCTGTTATAGTTAGAGTTATTTCAAGTAACTATAACTCGTGCCCTCGCCATGCACACCAGATATTACATCACTCATGACATCTTCTATGACATCACTGATAATATCACTGTAGCATTTGCAGTAAAATTATTAATGAGAAAACTGTGCATTGTGAGGCTGCAAGTTATAGTTACCTTAGGGCACGTATTATAGTTACTTGAAATAACTCTAACTATAACAGCTACATTTTTATGGTTTTGTGCATGTAAAATCTCAACCTAACTATAATGTCCCTGAATCTTTGCTTTTTCAGTGAATAGATAGATGTGTGTGTGTGTATATCTATATATATATGTATATAAAGGTTACAGAGATGTTAAAGTTAGGCTGACATTTCACTCAAACAAAACCAGAGAATTTCAGCACTTATAGTTAGCTGAGCTAACTATAACTCGCGCCCCCGCAATGCACTGCTTATGACCTCACATATTACATCACTCATGACATGGTCAGTGACATCACTGATGACATCTCAAATGACATCACTGATGACATCAGTCCACAAAATCTCTCACACACCCACTCACACTAACCTTTCATTCACCCACTCCAACTTCCACACTACCATTCTCAAAACCATTGACACAACCATACCAGTACGTACACACCCACTCACTAATTCATAGGTCTACACACACATCCACTCAATCACCCATACAGCCACTCATACACTAACTCACTCACTAAAACAGCCCCTGATATATCCACTCATACACCCATACAGCCACTCACACTCTCAGTCACTCATAGAGCTAGTCACACACCTGCTCACTCACCCATAGAGTCAATCACACAGCCCCTTACTCACCTATATAGTATGCACAAACCAACTCACTTATTCATACAGATATTAACACATACTCACTCACCTATACAGTCACTAACACAAGCACACACTCACCCATAACGCCACTCTCACAATCACTCACTCACAAATACTGTCACTTATATACTCCAACACTCACTTATACTGCCTTTCATATATGCAGTTACTCACCCATATACCACTGACACATCCATTCACTCACCGACACAGCCATACGCACACTCACTCACTCATACAGCCCCTCAAGGATGGACTCATGAACCCATACAGCCACTGACTCCTCCATGCAGGCAGTCACACACCCCCTCACCCACCCACACAGACACTCATACACTCATACAGGTACTCAGACAATCAATCAATAACCCATACAGCCACTCATGTACCCACCCACCAACCCATACAGCCACTTACACACCACTGACAGACTGATACAGACACTCACACAAATTAGTCACTCACCCATACATTCACTGAGACACGTATAATCACTCACTTATAGTCAGTCACACACCCACTAAATTATCCATACAGACACTCATACACCCACTGATTCATCAATACACCTTGGTGTGTATATATATTTAACACTCATAAACTTTTTAGAAACACTCACAGTCACCGGATGATGTCATCAGTGATGTCATTTGAGATGTCATCAGGGATGTCACTGACCATGTCATGAGTGATGTAATATGTGAGGTCATAAGCAGTGCATTGCAGGGGCGCGAGTTATAGTTCGCTCAGCTAACTATAACTGCTGAATTTCTCTGATTTTGAACGAGTGAAATGTCAGCCTAACTATAACGTCCCTGTAACCTTTGTTTTTTTCACTGATATATATATATATATTATATATATATATATATATATATTTATATATATATATATCCAACGGTTAGGTAGCGATAGAACCCGCGCCACTTTCAATGGCGGTCTGTGGCAGGGTCGCAAGCCCTCGTAAATCCAACAAGATAAGCGCCATCTCAATGCATCAAAAGACAACACGCCGTGGCCCAAACTTTCTTAAAGCGTGATATTTATTGCAGCAAAATCACCCTACGCGTTTCGGAGCGTCCGCTCCTTGCTCACGAGTAGTGTGAATGAAGAAACAATAAAGTTTTATAGAATCATCATGTGACATTCAAAATCATAATAAGTGAAAACAGACTTCCTGACATGTTTGTCTCGTACACATGAGTTATAGGAAAGCATAATAGCATTTCGCCGTAGTCAAAACAACATTCCATTTATAGCAACATTACAATTTTTATATTCAAAACTGTAATACTTTGCATTGATTAATAATAAATTACAGATTGGTAATTGCAAGTGTGTTTGGGTATTAGGACGGAACTCCCGTTTACCGGCTTTGCATCTGTTAGTGAACTGCAATATCCACAGTTCACTAGGCATGAAAAGGAAAACGTGGTAGACATATCCTGTCAATAACTCAGGTAGCCAATTAAATCAAAACGGCACCCGCCGCCAGCATCGCGCCTTAACCAACAACTGTTGGCACAGTCACGCCCCAGTGGGCATATTATTAACCATTAATCAATAATTGGGCTCGCATTGGTTCAGGCCCTAGTGGGCAATGTATTCCAAGCATGTACACAATTTCATTAAATCCATGAAAAAAGTGGTCATGTGGCAATCTATAGAGTGATTTAAAATACAGAACATGGCTATGAACCCAAGACTCTAAACTATTCCTCCGCATCATCAAACCACTATTCCTATCAGTGTAATATGGGAAGGGGGTGCTCCAATCAATGTATTATGTGGTATTCAAAAACCATGCAACACATTTCCGGCAGATATTTTGCTCTTTTCGCATTCCACTTGCTAATGAGACACGTCCGAAATCTGAAAATTAAAATACAAAAAGTGAATATCTAGTGCAGACCAATTATTTCGATTTTTTTACATTGACACATAAAAATCGTTTGATAAAAGAAAGTGGGAATAAAAACATCAGTTAAAATTCCTAAATCATTTCGGCATAAAAAAAATTAAAAAAACATTTTTTTTAATGAAAGTGTGTACATGCTTGGAATACATTGCCCACTAGGGCCTGAACCAATGCGAGCCCAATTATTGATTAATGGTTAATAATATGCCCACTGGGGCGTGACTGTGCCAACAGTTGTTGGTTAAGGCGCGATGCTGGCGACGGGTGCCATTTTGATTTAATTGGCTACCTGAGTTATTGACAGGATATGTCTACCACGTTTTCCTTTTCATGCCTAGTGAATTGTGGATATTGCAGTTCACTAACAGATGCAAAGCCGGTAAACGGGAGTTCCGTCCTAATACCCAAACACACTTGCAATTACCAATCTGTAATTTATTATTAATCAATGCAAAGTATTACAGTTTTGAATATAAAAATTGTAATGTTGCTATAAATGGAATGTTGTTTTGACTACGGCGAAATGCTATTATGCTTTCCTATAACTCATGTGATACGAAACAAACATGTCAGGAAGTCTGTTTTCACTTATTATGATTTTGAATGTCACATGATGATTCTATAAAACTTTATTGTTTCTTCATTCACACTACTCGTGAGCAAGCGGCGGACGCTCCGAAAAGCGTAGGGTGATTTTGCGGCAATAAATATCACGCTTTAAGAAAGTTTGGGTCACGGTGTGTTGTCTTTTGATGCATTGAGACGGTATATATATATATATATATATATATATATATATATATATATATATATATATATATATATATATATATATATATATATATATATAAAGGAAACGTGAATCTTACCGATTCGAGGCAAGAAAACAAGCCTTTTCGGTTTTGAGATGTAAAATTTGTTACTTTAATGGCAAAAAAATATGCGTTTTGACCTCTCACGGGGACTTGGTCATATGACCATACACAGAGTTCCGGGTTTACAAATAGTTGAAGCGTCAGACACGACGCAGCTTGATAAACAACAATGAAAAAAGACTTAAGAATGGCATAAATTGTGAAAAATACACATCTGTACCCAATAGACTGTAGACATTCACAGAAAACGAAATATGGATGTGCCAAAAGAAAAAGATATCTTAACCATAATGGAAAAATATATAATAAAGATTATGTTAGCACTTAATTTAAAACTAAAATTATACAAAAATATGACCAGGCAATTCATCAACTTCGAGCAATGTTCCATCATAGTCTAAGAGCACTGAGCCCGTGCATTTGCTAATATCTCGTCAAATACTGATTTCAACGGTATCCTGTCCGATCTGTAAGTGCATTAGCTCGTAGATAAGTAATTATTGAAAACATCAGGCAAAAATATCATCTGGGTATGGTACCCTTATTACCAATGTTGAAATAAGCAAACAAATAAGCAAAGAGGGTATTGGTATGTCACAAATCCCTACATTTTAGAAGGTTACCTTTTGGTTCAAAATTCAAAAACAACACAGTTTTATTGAACTGGTGTCCCTCTTGCAAAAACAGGATCCTATGGTGTTAATGTTACTTATAGGACACCTTCGTACACACACCCTAACCTCATTGACTTCCAAACTAGCCATGTCAGCAACTTAATGCATAAGTATTTGTGTATTGTAGAAACTCAGTATACTCAGGTAATGAACACTCAGAATAACTTACCTCCAAAAGGTGTATATTTAGCTTCATTGTATCAGTTGCAGGACAGTGATGAATAAATATAACTGAGTTAACATGGAATGCATACGCCTGAATCACCGTAGATTTTATGCCATTGTGTTAATCCATTAAGGTACATCAAATTTGTACCACCGAGTGGGTGGAAATTAACATTAAGTTCCTAAGAACAATTTGCTTTCTATTGTGTTATGCAAATAGTCATGGTTAGTGTCACTACACATCTAAAGCCACTTACTTTACACGCGTCAATAGTTCAAAAATGTACGCCTCTTTCACATCTCAAGATGCCCGTTTGCCAACCTGTGAAGTGGCAAGGTACTTTTGTAGTTCATCGTGGGCCTCTGACTGCAGGGAGAGGTTTGGCCATATCCAGTTGCGCTCCCTTTGTCTTCATACACCTACTCCCAGCGAGGACACAGCGTGGACAGGAGAAGAAACTACTTATTCTGCGTTAAATGAGGCATTCGGGGTGGGTGGCTCGTGGCTGTCAGACAGGGAACGAGGCTCCATTACTGCATAGCTCCTGCGGATGCTGCGTCACAACACAAAGCCCCTCTGCGCACGTGCCAGCACAGGGGCCCTGCACCAGGATATACCAGGGTGATTCGACTGGACCACTCCGAGTGACGTCTGCTATGGCACAAGATTAGCTGCAGGAACCCCAAGTCTCGGCTCTATGCCAGCTCTTAATGTAGTTCTATGAAACATATATATGTTAAAGATAATATACCTGTATGTAATTCTTTCAATGATGTACGTTTTTATACATTCACGTAAACATGTAGCTGCCACTTGAGCAATTCTTGGCGCTTTCATACTTCGCAAACAGTAGCTCCCCCTGTCACAGACGGGTTCTTCCGCCTGGAGTACCAGCGCATGCAAGCGCTCCTGAGCCGGTGCCTACTCTCACTACAGGTAGGCCCAACTGTGCCATATGTAGGATCACCAGCGCCCTTCTAGCACCCTACGCCCCCACTCCCTGCCCCCGGGCCCCGCATGGGTGATGGACTCCCACGTACATTCTCCTAGACAATTTCACTGCCTGCATTTACCCCCCAAGGACTGCCAACTCTCTGTGCCACCCAACTCCCAATTACTCCACAGACTGGTGCTTGGCAGAAAGCAAACCTCTCGACTGCCAGCGGCTGCATCCTGCCAGGAGGGCGGAGTCCACACCTTGTGCCCCGGGCACCCCCTGGCGAATCTGATTCCTGCCGGAAGCACAATACATACAGCTCTGCCGTGCGCGAGCGCCATCAATGCCCATCCGGGGGTGCCAAGAAAGCAAGCCCAGACAAACAGGGACTTGTCAAGACCCTGGGAAGTATGTTTTCCCTGCAGAAAGTGCTACATGGCTATTACAGACTTAATTTATGTTAGAAGACATAGTTCACGAGTTCGTCGTGTAGTAGCCGCCAATATACGTGCACTCGAATGTGATTTAACCACCCAATACTATACAGTTCTGCACATATGGGGAATCCATAAAAACCATCTATATAAAATACGGTAGAAAATATAAGCAGTTGTACGGATTTTGGTTCAAACAGTACTGGCTTGATATTTTTTTTTCTTATGAATGTTCTCTCCAAAACAGGTGATTTTTCGTAAAAACGTCAGGAGTACTCAAAATTAATAAATCGTTGTTTTCGATTTACCGTAATCAACAAGCCTGAAAACATACGTACAGTTAAATGCAGATTGTTAATCATTTTAAAAGGAGGACCAATAAACATTCTTAGGTCATCTAATACGATCTAACACGACCCAGAATGGGGCACAGTTTACAAACATAACTATCGCAGTTCCATTAGGGTTCTGATCCGTGACGAGCTGGAAATCGAGATGTTCCCAATAATCTGAACAGAGAAACACGCGAAGCTTTAATGACCAAGAGCTGCTGACAGATTTGGGAGGCGTTTCTTTCAGGTACAGAAATGTGTCTTACCTGACTCGATATGTTTGCGCCATCTGCTGGAACTCATAAAGAATAGCACTTGGTCTTCTCGCTGCCTGGACTGCTCTCAGCTCAGCGGCCCTGCTCTTAAGCGATGGCATTGTCTGGAGTGCATACATTTAACTCATTTCTCATGGTTAGTGCATGAGCTGCAGAGAGCACAGCTCAGAAATGGAGAGAATGTGTCCGAGATATGCAGCCTACAGCTCAAACAATTACTTGCAGAAACTTCAAATTAAATGTATAAGCGTTAGGCAGTGGAATCACATAAAACAGGTGCACAGCTGTGACATTCTCAACCACACATGTTCACAACATAGCCCCAGCTTTGTCAGTCTGCTCAGATAGATAAAAACTCAGATTTGACACAGAAACTGACAAAAAAACAAAAAATCAACAGTGAAGAAGACAACATAACCCGAATTGAAAAGCTTGGCTAACAATGAAGATTCCGAAATGTTCTAAACACTGGAAACCTGCTGTGAACATTTCACTTCATCACAACAAGAAGAGGTATGCTGTTCCTAAAAGAGTCCTACAGATCAATGGGTGAAAAGAGAGCCTGTGAGTGCTCATAAAGATCGGAGAAAATCTTTTCTCCTTTCAGAAAAAGACCCTCACACACCCAGCCAGCTAGGTGTCATGCTTCATCACTGGGTCTGCTCCTTATCGGGTCGGCGCTGCAATACCCGATCGGCACCCGTGGTGGGGCCTTCTTGGCGGAGATCTTTTTCTTAGCCGTTAGGTGAGGTGCGTGTGAGGGCCCTAGTGAGTGTAGATGTGAAAATGTGTAGTGTGTGCTATCTAAAACAGGAGATAGTGATCCATCCAAAACTAATTTAATGACAATGGTCACTATCCTGATTAAAAACCAGTAAGAGGCGCACGCGTCTGCTCAAGGATTGCAGGGTTGTGTGCTCAAAACTCAGGCCAACATGTTTCTTGCCTACTGTTAAGTTAACGGCAATTCTTCAGGACCTATTCTTAATTATTCTACACTTTATGGTTGGTGGTCTGTTCATTACACAGTTCAGTGACCACCCATACAGCACCCTATAAAGTGGTACCTGTCAATCAAACTCAATGCCTGTAGGAGAGAAGAATCGTAAAGGTTAAAAATAAATACATCATTCAACTGTAGTCTGCAGTTCAAACTACGTGCCAAGGTCCATGAGTTTAACCAAGTTGTTGTGATACTGAAAAAACAAATGTGAATGATGAGCATGCTTCACACATAATGGTGTATGTGATCATGCGTATGGAAAGTATAAACAAAATACTAAGATAAAAACAGAAGTAGCAAGGAATATGCAAAAGATCGAGGTGTAACAGCACACTCACCCAACTAGGGTCATTTCAATGCCTCAAGGTGTCACAGCAGGCGAAAACACTGTCAGATTCAGTGTCCTAATAAAGGTACGAAGAAGGACATTAATATAGGCTGGGTGGAGGTTGCCAAAAACGGGGCCCGAAAGGGGAGTATCCCTTTGAGAAACCGATGGCTATCACCTAGAAATAACAATTTATCCCACACAATGGATGCAGGCGACAATCAGGGGCTGCGGTGTGCCGCGCACTCCAGCTACTCACTCCCACCAGATAGTCAAGAAATATGTACTGGCGGGCGACAACCACAACCACAACCCCATAGTCTCTACGGCAACCAGGGAGGGCAAAAGAGACAGTAAAAGTATGCTCAAGACAGGAGCGCGTGGTGATCAGAAACAAAGCCGTACCGTATCGCCATACACTCCTTAGGCAATTAGAGAGGGTGTACTCACTCGGCCAACCTCTTCAATTCCGAGACTCACATAGAGTAAAAAGGAGGGTGAGGGACACAAACAAAGCCGGTCCCGCATCACGGTCACTCCTAACAAGGCGGAACAATTCCATGTATCTAAGTCGAAGTGACAGCCAAACGGTCCCACATTATTATGCTCAGTGACCAAAACTCACGTGTGTCGCTCCGTCCGATCGCGGTCGACCTACCCCTCACTCTGCCGGACCCGGGTGGATGTACCAACTCACTCGTGTACGAGTGATATAACCCGGTCGGTCAGCGGTGGAGGCAGGACTTCCGGTATCAAAGTTAGAACAAAGACTAGAGCGTCAACAAACACTTCCGGGTACCACATTGGAATCCCCATTGCGTGTGTATTAATGTAGGTATCCCCAATGACCTTATTGTATGCTGCTGTGCAGTGGTAGACAACTAATTACTAAAATTATATATATAAGAGTCTGGGAATAACAAGGACTAGTGTTCCAAACAGCTAATGTAGCAAGGTGTCTGATAAACAACAGCTCGATGTCTTAGAGTAGACCAAACCCTGTAATGGAGTAAGGGGTATAAAAATAAGTAAATAATAACAACGGGTAAAACGTCAGCCCCCACTTACGGGTGCAACATTGTAATCCCCATTGCGCATGTGTCAATGAAGGTCCCCACAATAACCTGATTGTACACTACTGTGGAACGGTAGTCATCGGGGTGCTCAAACTATCTGAGACAAGGGACAAAAAGGACTAATGTCCCTAGAGTGTGCCTCATAGAAACACCAGCTGGTGTAGCAAAGTGTTTAATCAAATTACAAATCGGTGGCTTAGAATTGACCACACCCTATGATGGAGTAAAGGGTAGCAAAGGTACCCAGTTATCAATGAATAACGGATCCACCACTATTATAAAAGCTGCGTGGCGGGGACCGAACTTGACGTAGCACACAACCGGGGAAATAACCCCAATATAAAGGTGTCCCCGACAGGTGGAGGTGGTGTTATCTAACGTGTGCTCTTAATTGATATCAGTATAGCTTATACCGGTGACGATACGTTCGAGAAAAGCAGTACCATTGCTCATCCCAAAATACGGACATAGGGAGGGATGGAGTTATGGCAGTACATCATATGATGTATTACGTCAGCAAACTCCAAGGTATGTCTTCATTGAGTCCCTCCTTGTCCGAGGACACCCTCAGTACCCACCTCTGTTCTAGTCGGGACAGCATGTTTTTACGCATACCGGGGTGGGCTTCCAAAACCACCCACCGAAAGGAGTCAGGTGGGTGTTTGTGATCTTCAAAATGAGTAGTCATTTTTGTGTTAGTTCTATGACACCTAAAGTTGCTCCTGTGTTCAGTCATGCGGATTTTCACCGGTCTTGTCGTCATCCCTATATATAGGAGTTTGCACGGACAGGTCAGAGCATAGATGCATTTGTTGGTGTTACAGTTGGTATGTTTCTTCATGACCCATTGATGACTGGACTTCCCTGTCCACCTTGAAACGCGAGTGGCTCAAGATAACTCTCCATGGAGCCATGATGACCGAGTATTTACGGGCTAATATAGCTCCTAATGGCTTGATTGTCAGCAATTTTCCCCGCCTCTTCTTGGAGGACGTGGTTTTTAAGAAAGAGTGGTCCCTAGTAGCGTGGAAATGCACTAGAGACTGGCTCATTCTTATTATTAACACCGCTAAAAGGATAGCAGATGCCCTCTTGATTCGGATACAAACTGCAGAGGGAGCTATCAAAGTAACTGTCCAAACAACTGTGTATAAAACCAAATTAGCAGAAATTAATGCAGAGATTGCAGACAATAGAGAATACCTTATGAAACAAAAGATTGGCAAACTTCAAAAGGACATTCAAAAGTTTGATAAGGAAAAGGTTTATCCTTATTTAAAGGCAGATTACACCGCATCTGGTGAAGGCTAATCTTCAGATGACAACTCGAACCAGTCACGGAGAGGTTCATCATCTAATAGTGATTCCAGTAGTGGGAGCTGGAATAATAAGAACTCAAGACACAACACACGCCCCATGTACCAATCATATAATATGCCACCATACCAGGGACCTCAATTCTGGCAATACCCTATGTACCAACAGGGCCCCCCGCCCCCCTTTTTCCAACCAATCAATGAACCCCCTTTTTTAGACAGAGGCTGGGGCAGAGGAAGAGGGCACAGAAGAGGGTACCAAAAAAGAGTACAGTGGAAGGAACAACCGACACGCCCAGTAGAGACGAGGAGCCAGACAAGGGGGAAGAAAAATTGATCATCAATCTCTCCCAGAGGGTCTTGACATCAACAGAAGAGGGTGTATTACAGAAAGGGCTAGGCTTTGTACCGACCCCCAAAATAGACAAATTTCGCGATACATGCGAGATACAAGGCTTTTTTCGCAAGGTACGGTTAAAAGCTTTTTTTGAAGATAAACCTCCACCTGAGAAGAATGGTTCAGGATTACACAAACCCTCTACCTTCACTCCTCACAATGGAATGGTCCCCCCTGAAGTCTTGACCTTCGAACAGGCCGTACTGAAGGATCTCAATAGGGGCATTTCCCCTGCCCCATTTCATAACTTATCATCTAATGAAATGTCAGCCGTCAGGTCTTTGGCGGATGATCCTAATATCACCATCAAACAGGCGGACAAGGGTGGGGCCACGGTCATTATGTCCACTGTGGACTATGATATAGAATGCCAGCGACAGTTGAGCAATCGGAGATATTATACTCCGGTAAGAGAAGACCCTACCCCCCGATTAAGTACCATCATCTCCTCTATGGGATTTTCAGCCGAGTCAGAAGGCTGGATCAATAAAAAAGAGGCAGAATTTCTTGTTACCACTGACCCGAAGATCCCATATTTTTATACCCTCCCCAAAATCCACAAGGGGGTGACCCCGGTCCCAGGTAGACCTATCGTCTCGGGTATCGGGTCCATCTTGGAACCTTTGTCGAGATTTTGCGATCACTTTCTCCAACCCCTTGTCAGGGCCACCCCCTCTTTTGTGAAAGATACAACTGATGTCCTATGATTACTCGAGGGGGTTCAACATCCAGAGGAAATCAATTTTTTGTTGACACTGGATGTTGAGGCCCTCTATACTAATATCCCCCAAAGGGCCACTTTAGAGGTTGTGGAGGACGTGCTTAGCCGAGAGAACTGGACTTCTCCTACTCCGGTAGCATTTATACTGGAATGTGCCACTTTGGCACTGACTGAAAATTTCTTTGAACATAACAAACAACTATACCATCAAACGCAAGGTACTTCGATGGGGAGTACCTTTGCGCCGAGTCTGGCCTGTCTGTACATGGCAGCATTCGAGGAGAGGGAGATCTACCATCACAACAATCCATACTTAGCGAATGTCCTTGTATGGAAAAGGTATATTGATGATATCTTAGTCCTGTGGAAAGGGGATCGCAGAACATGCGATGAATTCTGCGGTTGGATTAATACTCTAAATCCCTTCCTGAAATTTACGAGTACCATTTCTGAGACCAGTGTACCCTTCCTTGACCTGCTGGTAAGGTTGGGGCACAACTGCATTACTACAACACTCTATCGTAAACCAACTGATAAAAACAGTTTGCTTCTATTTAGTAGTCATTACCCCAGAGCACTCAAACTGAACCTCCCATTCGGTCAATTCCTTCGGATAAGAAGGAATTGTAGCTCATTGGCAGACTATTACATCGAATCTGATACCTTGGCTCAAGCCTTGCGACAGAGGGACTATCCACAACATACTGTGTCACTCGCTCGTAAAAGAGCCAGAAACAACAACCGGGAAAGTCTACTAGAAAATGTACACAAGGATCCTGATACCACGATTACCTGTGTAACCACTTTTACTCCTGACTCAAATCGAGTGAGGAGTATTATTAAGAAACACTGGGGTATTCTGAACACAGGAGCATTAGATCTCCCCGTGCCCAGTTTTGCGTTCAAACGCACAAGCAATCTAAAGGACATGCTCATACACACACGTCCCACCACCCTGACAACTAATGCACAAAGAGGTCTATGGGATCTTCCTCCCGTAGTTGGACACTATCCATGTGGGTCTTGCTCAGTTTGTCCTCTTACTAAGACCACTAAAGAAATGATATTTACAAATGGGGTGAAATGGGTCATGAAGAAACATACCAACTGTAACACCAACAAATGCATCTATGCTCTGACCTGTCCGTGCAAACTCCTATATATAAGGATGACGACAAGACCAGTGAAAATCCGCATGACTGAATACAGGAGCAACTTTAGGTGTCATAGAACTAACACAAAAATGACTACTCATTTTGAAGATCACAAACACCCACCTGACTCCTTTCGGTGGGTGGTTTTGGAAGCCCACCCCGGTATGCGTAAAAACATGCTGTTCCGACTAGAACAGAGGTGGGTACTGAGGGTGTCCTCGGACAAGGAGGGACTCAATGAAGACATACCTTGGAGTTTGCTGACGTAATACATCATATGATGTACTGCCATAACTCCGTCCCTCCCTATGTCCGTATTTTGGGATGAGCAATGGTACTGCTTTTCTCGAACGTATCGTCACCGGTATAAGCTATACTGATATCAATTAAGAGCACACGTTAGATAACACCACCTCCACCTGTCGGGGACACCTTTATATTGGGGTTATTTCCCCGGTTGTGTGCTACGTCAAGTTCGGTCCCCGCCACGCAGCTTTTATAATAGTGGTGGATCCGTTATCATTGATAACTGGGTACCTTTGCTACCCTTTACTCCATCATAGGGTGTGGTCAATTCTAAGCCACCGATTTGTAATTTGATTAAACACTTTGCTACACCAGCTGGTGTTTCTATGAGGCACACTCTAGGGACATTAGTCCTTTTTGTCCCTTGTCTCAGATAGTTTGAGCACCCCGATGACTACCGTTCCACAGTAGTGTACAATCAGGTTATTGGGGGGACCTTCATTGACACATGCGCAATGGGGATTACAATGTTGCACCCGTAAGTGGGGGCTGACGTTTTACCCGTTGTTATTATTTACTTATTTTTATACCCCTTACTCCATTACAGGGTTTGGTCTACTCTAAGACATCGAGCTGTTGTTTATCAGACACCTTGCTACATTAGCTGTTTGGAACACTAGTCCTTGTTATTCCCAGACTCTTATATATATAATTTTAGTAATCAGTTGTCTACCACTGCACAGCAGCATACAATAAGGTCATTGGGGATACCTACATTAATACACACGCAATGGGGATTCCAATGTGGTACCCGGAAGTGTTTGTTGACGCTCTAGTCTTTGTTCTAACTTTGATACCGGAAGTCCTGCCTCCACCGCTGACCGACCGGGTTATATCACTCGTACACGAGTGAGTTGGTACATCCACCCGGGTCCGGCAGAGTGAGGGGTAGGTCGACCGCGATCGGACGGAGCGACACACGTGAGTTTTGGTCACTGAGCATAATAATGTGGGACCGTTTGGCTGTCACTTCGACTTAGATACATGGAATTGTTCCGCCTTGTTAGGAGTGACCGTGATGCGGGACCAGCTTTGTTTGTGTCCCTCACCCTCCTTTTTACTCTATGTGAGTCTCGGAATTGAAGAGGTTGGCCGAGTGAGTACACCCTCTCTATTTGCCTAAGGAGTGTATGGCGATACAGTACGGCTTTGTTTCTGATCACCACGCGCTCCTGTCTTGAGCATACTTTTACTGTCTCTTTTGCCCTCCCTGGTTGCCGTAGAGACTATGGGGTTGTGGTTGTGGTTGTCGCCCGCCAGTACATATTTCTTGACTATCTGGTGGGAGTGAGTAGCTGGAGTGCGCGGCACACCGCATCCCCTGATTGTCGCCTGCATCCATTGTGTGGGATAAATTGTTATTTCTAGGTGATAGCCATCGGTTTCTCAAAGGGATACTCCCTTTCGGGCCCCGTTTTGGCAACCTCCACCCAGCCTATATTAATGTCCTTCTTCGTACCTTTATTAGGACACTGAATCTGACAGTGTTTTCGCCTGCTGTGACACCTTGAGGCATTGAAATGACCCTAGTTGGGTGAGTGTGCTGTTACACCTCGATCTTTTGCATATTCCTTGCTACTTCTGTTTTTATCTTAGTATTTTGTTTATACTCGCCATACGCATGATCACATACACCATTATGTGTGAAGCATGCTCATCATTCACATTTGTTTTTTCAGTATCACAACAACTTGGTTAAACTCATGGACCTTGGCACGTAGTTTGAACTGCAGACTACAGTTGAATGATGTATTTATTTTTAACCTTTACGATTCTTCTCTCCTACAGGCATTGAGTTTGATTGACAGGTACCACTTTATAGGGTGCTGTATGGGTGGTCACTGAACTGTGTAATGAACATACCACCAACCATAAAGTGTAGAATAATTAAGAATAGGTCCTGAAGAATTGCTGTTAACTTAACAGTGGGCAAGAAACATGTTGGCCTGAGTTTTGAGCACACAACCCTGCAATCCTTGAGCAGACGCGTGCGCCTCTTACTGGTTTTTAATCAGGATAGTGACCATTGTCATTAAATTAGTTTTGGATGGATCACTATCTCCTGTTTTAGATAGCACACACTACACATTTTCACATCTACACTCACTAGGGCCCTCACACGCACCTCACCTAACGGCTAAGAAAAAAGATCTCCGCCAAGAAGGCCCCACCACGGGTGCCGATCGGGTATTGCAGCGCCGACCCGATAAGGAGCAGACCCAGTGATGAAGCATGACACCTAGCTGGCTGGGTGTGTGAGGGTCTTTTTCTGAAAGGAGAAAAGATTTTCTCCGATCTTTATGAGCACTCACAGGCTCTCTTTTCACCCATTGATCTGTAGGACTCTTTTAGGAACAGCATACCTCTTCTTGTTGTGGTTCCGTGGGCCTGTATGCTGGACCTACTCAAGTGGCCCTTAGTCCCTCCTTGTTGTCTTAACATTTCACTTCATGCCAGGTTATGGTTTGCTGTTTTAGTAAAGTGGCACATTATATTTGCAGCCTGCTTCAAGGCACTAGTAAATTTCCAATTTCTAAGTTAAACAGCGTGTACTGTCCATTGTGCTCCTTTCTAGATCAAGTACTGAATCCCTCTAGACAGCCTCTAGGTCTAGACAGTCTGTCATGTTTCCAAGGTCAGTAAATTAGGAGGCAATACACTGAGTATGTTTTTTTAAAGAAACTTTATCAGTATTTTGAATCACATCATATACAAAGTAGCAAGAGCAAGCGACTGACACATTAAAGGTGGACAGCGGCTCTCCTTCAAAGATCTGTACGCTAGGCTTGGAATCACACACAAGATGGACAGTCTGGGATCTTTGCAGCAGACTAATGACAACTCTGTCAAAAGAAAATATGCAGCAACTAAGGGCTTTGACATGAGTGGCAAATAGGAACTGGTCAGTGAGCCGTATTTCGTAAACTCTGGATTAAACCTGAACTCACAACTTTCGATAGCTCCAGCAGTTATAGCTGTCTGCCAGGTCACTTGTTTCCTCCATATACTCTCAAGGTCCTGCAAACCCTAGAATACCAAACGCCACAAGCATCACAAAGACATACAACAAACGTGGCCAAAATATAACACGCAGCAACACAAGACTACAACACAACAGAAAGCCCATGAATGCTGGGTTTGAGAGCACACAAGAGAAGGTGCAGCCCTGCACCATGATGTGTTCAGGTGGTAGAAATCCAGCTGCACCGTCGTCCAGAGACGCATGCGCACCTTTATGCTCTACTCAGACATAACTCTGAGGTTGTGAACTTTTGAGACGGGGACCAGCGTGACTTTTAAAACCATAATATACTTGCAAACACAAGGCCCTCGTGCGAAGTCAGCACCCAGTGCGATCGCATCGGTTGCAACGCCCTAGAGCCCGTCCTGTCATTTAAAATAACTTGAACAAGAATATCTACAAGAGGTGGTGGGACTGGGCTTGCACTGCATGGGCGGCATGACCCCTACTGCACTTGGCCCTCCCTAGGCCTAGGGACAGGGTTTTAGAAAGTGTCATCGATATTGGTCATTTTTATTTCACATTGCTAGAAATATTTGTAAAAAAATCAGAAAAATAAGGGGAGAAAGAGGGATATGCTAGGTCCACCCTCCAAAAATGATCAAGAATTACAAAACACCGAAATCTCGGTTATGGAAATCTAGCCAGTTTTTTCAGAAAATTAAATTTACTAATATAAGATTCAGAAAAAATTGTTAGTAAAGGAAAAATGTCCTTTCTTGAGTCCCCTCACTCACCAGGGTTTCCCATGGTGACATGCTTCATCATAGGGGCCATCCCAACCCGCTACGGGCTGAGGCGTGCTACGACTTGCGACACTACGTAGGAGCACTACTTGTGAGTGACTATGTGTGGTGCAGTGATGGGGGTGGAGTGGGTGAGACTAAAAATATCTAGCTAGTGGGCAAAAAGAATTTATTCAGGCTCCTAGCCGATATATTAAAAACGGGGTTGGTCGCTAGGGTGTCTGTTTTTAATTAGTCAGGGGTCCCTAGTGAACGTCAACTAGTTTCGAGCTACCCCAGTGCTCTTCTTCAGGACAAACAGGGTCCAGCCCTGTTTAGTACCACTCCAAAGTGACCTAAGGTTAGGAAAAAATGCTGCAAAATACTAGCAGGCAAGAGTTAATACATACAGTACTTTGATCACGTAGTATTAATTATGGAGCAACAATGTGCTTCATGGTCTGAGAGGGGCTGAAGAGATCATCGCCATTGAGAATGAAAACTGCTCCGGCTGTTGCCTGCTTCCCTCCCGACCGCATATATGAAGCATGTCACCATGGGAAACCCTGGTGAGTGAGGGGACTCAAGAAAGGACATTTTTCCTTTACTAACTATTTTTTCTGAATCTTATATTAGTAAATTTAATTTTCTGAAAAAACTGGCTAGGTTTCCATAACCGAGATTTCGGTGTTTTGTAATTCTAGAAATATTTGTAGGCACACGATCGCCTCACTTCTGAAGATGAACTCCTGGGTATGTCTTGTTACCTTTTCTCAATTTCCTATTCCTTTAGCATATTTTGTGGAGTTCTCACTGCTGTCTTTTCATCTCCTGACAAGTTTAGGTCGCCTTGGACATTTCAGCACATGGACAGCTATCTGCCTGGGGCCATATGATATATCGGGCGCACTGCCCTTGTGTGTACCATGACGCACATTCAGATGGGTGGGCTGGGATCAGACCTGGTCAGAGCGCCATGTTATAGATGAAGCGCTTCCCACAGGGCAACTGTGAATCGCCCCTGAAAAGCAGACTGGAAGTTTGAAGCAGCCGATACGTCTTTTACAGTGTAGGTGGTAACCTGGCCTGCTTTTAATATGGGGGCAGAGATGAGAGATCCCTCTGTAGGTGGGTTCCATGAGTGACTGCACCTGCCTACAGGGAAATGGGGGGGGAGCCATGGGACCCCATTTTATCCTTGGTAGGATTCACCCTCTGTGTGGCACACCGTCAGTAACCCTCCAGACAACCTATTTATCTCTGCGCCCCATCTATAATACGGTTCAGGAGCACAGAAGCAGAGTTTCCCTCAATAGCATGGGGTCGCGCCTCCATGCTAATAAGGGAACACACCCTCATAATCACGCAGGCACTATATGTGCACCAGAGCAGTCTGTATTATAGAAGGAGACACCCCCCCTGGCCCTTTGTGTAACACTCCTAGTGTTCAGTTTGTGGGTTCTGCATAGAGTGGGTGGTAGAAGCACAGCTTCGGTCGAATTTGCAAAGGTATAAAAGCACACCTCTTTTTAGCATAAACGTACATTCTCTCTGTGTCTCCAATTTTGTGCATTTTATTTTTGACCTAAGATGGAAGTCTCAGTTTAGGTGGAACTTTAAGGATCCAGGTCAGTGCTTCATCTTTTATTGCCTGTCATTGATATTCATTCTGTGTAACAGCTGTAGTTTTTAGTGCAGCACTACCTCCTTCAGTCAGCACCTATTGTAGTCTTCTTTTCTTCCTTCTTCTTCTCTCTCTTCCTTCCACTTTCTCTCTCTCTCTCTTTCTCACTGCCTTTCTCTCTCGTGCGCTCTTTTTCTTTCTCTCTCTCCCTCTTTTGCCACCTGTTTCTTTCTCACAGCTCATTCGTTTCACTAGACTGTGACATTCAACCCACCCTCCACCATGTCTCTCTGACCATGTGAGTTCTCTGCTGTCTGAGCCCAAGAGCAATAATTCACTCCACCCCGACCGTGTAAGTCCTGTCTAGGCCTCTGCCAGTGCTTCCTTTTTGTTTCTTCTTTAGATTTCGGAATTTAATTGACCTGAGGCTTAGGAGGCTTAGCACTGCATACAGAATGTACAGAAAAGATGATTCGATGTGAATGACAGTTTTGATTGAATTCCATTGATTTTCCTTTCTGCCGTATGGCTTTGCATTAGAAAAGGATACAGACAGCTTGGTTGACTGTCGTGTACAAGGTCATAGGCTCACCTTGCGATGAGCCAATGATAAAGTAGGAACATTGCCCCCAGGGCTCTTGTGAGCGCACCACATGCACAACATCCACACTCATGTCATTTACATCTTGTGAAAGATAAATGAGCTCTTCGAGCGGCATCTCCTTGATGATGTTGCAACTGAGTGGGGTGTCAGACAACGAGGATAGACTTTGACTCTTGAGTTCTAATTTGTCTGAAGGAAGTAAGCCTTTCAAATTCTGGAATCTCTTCAGTCTCATGTAATAAAAAATATAAATGAAAAATACATAGAGTTATACACGTATAGCAGGTGTTGGACCTGCTGTTTGGCAGGGTTATACCCAAACTTTTTGCCTTCTTCCTTCTATTTTTTCTGACCTGTTTTTGTCAGCTTTAGGACTTTGGGCACGTGCTAAAATGCATATGCTCTCTGTCTAAATTATATTGATGATTGGTTTATCCATGATTGGCATATTTGATTTACTAGTAAGTCCATAGTAAAGTGCACCAGGTGTGCCCAGGGCCTTTAAATCAAATGCTACTAGTGGGCCT
Organism: Calotriton arnoldi; assembly: GCA_963921515.1. Taxonomy (NCBI): domain Eukaryota; kingdom Metazoa; phylum Chordata; class Amphibia; order Caudata; family Salamandridae; genus Calotriton; species Calotriton arnoldi. Next base: position 772,131 of record CAWUFW010002449.1, read on the forward strand.
GCAGCACCGATTGTGCCACCCACATGAGTAGCCCTGCAAACATGTCTCAGATCTGCCACTGCAGTGTCTGTGTGTGCAGTTTTAAACTACCATTTCGACCTGGCAAGTGCGCCCACTTTCCAGGCCCAAACCTTCCCTTTTACTAGATTTAAGTCACCCCTAAGGTAGGCGTAATCCAGCCCCATGGGCAGGGTGCAGTGTAGTTAAAAGGTAGGACATGTACTGGTGTGTTACATGTCCTAATAGTGAAACACTGCTAATTTAGTTTTTCACTATTGCAAGGTCTATCTCTCGCATAGGGTAACATGGGAATTGCCTTGAAATATCTTTTAAGTGTAATTTCCCATTGGGAGCAGATAGAGATTTAGGGGCTCATTATGATGGCGGAGAGACCACCACCGCCGGGCCGGCGGTGGCAGTCCCTCTGCCATCTGACTCTCATTTCCCCCCGCCACATTAGGATGGCGGGGGGAATCGCCTTGTGACCGCGGCGGTCGCAAAGACTGCCCTCCACGCTTCCGTCACAGGCAATCATTACGATTGCCTGGCGGAGTGGTCAGCATGGGTAAAATGGCGGTGGTGCCCAGCAGGCCCCGCCCGCCAGATTACAATGCTGGCATCAGCCAGCCTTTCCATGGTGGTGGAACCGCCATGGAACGGCTGGCGGAGGCTGGGTTTGGGGACCCGTTGCCGGGCCGGCGGTGGCGGTCCCTCCGCCATCTGACTCTCATTTCCCCCGCCACATTAGGATGGCGGGGTGAATCGCCTTGTGACCGCGGCGGTCGCAAAGACTGCCCTCCACGCTTCCGTCACAGGCAATCGTCACGATTGCCTGGCGGAGCGGTCAGCATCGGTAAAATGGCGGCGGTGCCTAGCAGGCACCGCCCGCCAGATTACAATGCTGGCATCAGCCAGCCTTTCCATGGTGGTGGAACCGCCATGGAACGGCTGGCGGAGGCTGGGTTTGGGGGCCCGTTGCGGGCCCCCTCTCTGTGGGGGGAGGGTGTATGTGCACTGGGGGGGTACACCCCCCTACATTTCCATGCACAAGGTGGCAGGCACCGCGTGGTTTCTGCCACGTTGTGCATGAAAATGCACCACGTGGCATTTTGGCATTGTGAACGGTGCTGCAGCCAGCAGCACAGTCCGCAATGATCAGGGCCCTGGATGCGCTCGCCATAGTGGCGGGCACATCCTAATTCACTCAGCAGGACCGCCGCCTTACCGGCGGGCGGTCCCAGCACCGCAACGATGGCGGGCGGACTGATGTCCGCCCACCATCGTAATGAGCCCCGTAGAGTTTGGGGTCTCTGAACTCACAATTTAAAAATACATATTTTGGAGGAATTGGTTGTTAAAGTGTGTGCTTAAAATGCCCCTTTTAAAAATGTTTTTTTGCTGTTGTTGAAAAAATAATGGTTCTCTTAGGTCAACTGATCTCAAGCGTGTTAAGGACACCCAGGGTCTTAAGGAATTTTTTTGAAGACAATACGTAATACACGAGGCAAGTATAAAGGCAGGACAATACTTAGGGGTCGATTCCGATCTCGGTCGGAGGCGCACCCAATACCATTCGGTCGGGAAAAAAGCCATGCGAAAGCCAGTTTCCCGACCGATCCGTACAGCACACCGAACGAGCAAGTACGATGCGCACAACAGCAAAAATTCCGGCCGAGCCGTACTCACCCAAACCAGGTCCTGTTCTCCGACCGAGGCGAATCCGGAAACGCCCGAATCGAGTCGCACGGAAGGGAAAATGCAGCCCCGTTCGGCCGGACAAGTACGATGCGCTTCCCGTACGCGCCGAACCCGTCGCTACGCACGGCACGTCAAAGCATCCGGGAGAGGCGCACATAAGCTCCGAATCGCGCCACAACACGATCCACGGCTACGAGACGAACACGGCACCGACGAGGACGACGCGAGGCGACGAGGACGAAGCGAAGCGACGAGGACGACGCGAAGCAACGAGAAGGACGAACGACACGAACCAACCATGAATCCCTTCGTCCCGATCATACCAATATTCTACATCTACTACCGGAACAGGCACGGACGCGTACGGCGCAGAAGGTAAGTCAGACACCAACCACAAAACACATACAACACGTACACGACACATCACACACATACACGGGGAATCTGAATATACTTACACCAGCAACAGCAGCACCATAGGGGCGGGATGCCCATCACCAATGCCACATATGCACACAGGGGCCTGAATGCGCGCCACCACCCCAACCCAGAGGGGCAGGATGCCTACCACTACTACCACCCTTAGCCAGGGGGCAGGATGCCTACCACTACTACCACCCTCACCCACGGGGGCAGGATGCCCACCACTACTACCACCCTCACCCACGGGGGGCAGGATGCCTACCACTACTACCACCCTTAGCCAGGGGGCAGGATGCCTACCACTACTACCACCCTTAGCCAGGGGGCAGGATGCCCACCACTACTACCACCCTTAGCCAGGGGGGCAGGATGCCCACCACTACTACCACCCTCACCCACGGGGGGCTGGATGCCTACCACTACTACCACCCTTAGCCAGGGGGGCAGGATGCCTACCACTACTACCACCCTTAGCCAGGGGGCAGGATGCCCACCACTACTACCACCCTCACCCACGGGGGGCAGGATGCCCACCACTACTACCACCCTTAGCCAGGGGGCAGGATGCCCACCACTACTACCACCCTCACCCAGGGGGGCAGGATGCCCACCACTACTACCACCCTCACCCAGGGGGGCAGGATGCCCACCACTACTACCACCCTTAGCCAGGGGGCAGGATGCCCACCACTACTACCACCCTCACCCAGGGGGGCTGGATGCCTACCACTACTACCACCCTTAGCCAGGGGGCAGGATGCCCACCACTACTACCACCCTTAGCCAGGGGGCAGGATGCCCACCACTACTACCACCCTCACCCACGGGGGGCAGGATGCCTACCACTACTACCACCCTCACCCAGGGGGGCAGGATGCCCACCACTACTACCACCCTTAGCCAGGGGGCAGGATGCCCACCACTACTACCACCCTCACCCACGGGGGCAGGATGCCTACCACTACTACCACCCTCACCCAGGGGGCAGGATGCCCACCACTACTACCACCCTTAGCCAGGGGGCAGGATGCCCACCACTACTACCACCCTCACCCAGGGGGGCTGGATGCCTACCACTACTACCACCCTTAGCCAGGGGGCAGGATGCCTACCACTACTACCACCCTTAGCCAGGGGGCAGGATGCCTACCACTACTACCACCCTTAGCCAGGGGGCAGGATGCCCACCACTACTACCACCCTCACCCACGGGGGGCTGGATGCCTACCACTACTACCACCCTTAGCCAGGGGGCAGGATGCCCACCACTACTACCACCCTTAGCCAGGGGGCAGGATGCCCACCACTACTACCACCCTCACCCAGGGGGGCTGGATGCCTACCACTACTACCACCCTTAGCCAGGGGGCAGGATGCCCACCACTACTACCACCCTCACCCAGGGGGGGCAGGATACCCACCACTACTACCACCCTCACCCAGGGGGGCTGGATGCCTACCACTACTACCACCCTTAGCCAGGGGGCAGGATGCCTACCACTACTACCACCCTTAGCCAGGGGGCAGGATGCCTACCACTACTACCACCCTTAGCCAGGGGGCAGGATGCCCACCACTACTACCACCCTCACCCACGGGGGGCAGGATGCCTACCACTACTACCACCCTCACCCAGGGGGGCAGGATGCCCACCACTACTACCACCCTCACCCACGGGGGGCAGGATGCCCACCACTACTACCACCCTCACCCAGGGGGCTGGATGCCTACCACTACTACCACCCTTAGCCAGGGGGCAGGATGCCTACCACTACTACCACCCTTAGCCAGGGGGCAGGATGCCCACCACTACTACCACCCTCACCCAGGGGGGCTGGATGCCCACCACTACTACCACCCTTAGCCAGGGGGCAGGATGCCCACCACTACTACCACCCTCACCCAGGGGGGCAGGATGCCTACCACTACTACCACCCCCACTCATAGGATGGACAATGCATGACACAACCAGCACACCACAACCTAGGGAATGCAAGATAAAGACATCCCCCACCACCATGACAAGCGTGTGTAGGCTGTGTCAAATGCCTACAACACCGAACATGACTTTGAACATACAATGTGACCCCTAGCACATGTGCCACACAAATATGTGTGTGGCACCCACAATGCTAAGCAGCCCATGACCATTGTGGCAATGGGGCCTAAACCCCCATCATCACAGTGACCAAAAGGTAAGTGTGGGGTCCATAGCTGAAGCACATTCTGACCATTGTGGCAATGGGGCCTAAACCCCCATCATCACAGTGACCAAAAGGCAAGTGTGGGGTCCATAGCTGAAGCACATTTTGACCATTGTGGCAATGGGGTCTAAACCCCCATCATCACAGTGACCAAAAGGCAAGTGTGGGGTCCATAGCTGAAGCACATTTTGACCATTGTGGCAATGGGGTCTAAACCCCCATCATCACAGTGACCAAAAGGCAAGTGTGGGGTCCATAGCTGAAGCACATTTTGACCATTGTGGCAATGGGGTCTAAACCCCCATCATCACAGTGACCAAAAGGCAAGTGTCGGGTCCATAGCTGAAGCACATTTTGACCATTGTGGCAATGGGGTCTACACCCTCATCATCACAGTGACCAAAAGGTAATTGTTGACAAAGAAAGAGCTGCAACTGCCAAACTGCATGGATCATTCCTGGTCACAGAACCAAAAACTCATCTGTGGCAAAGTAGTGTATGTGTCCCATTGCAACATAAATTGGGGGAGCCAAATACTGCAGTGCAAATGAAACATTCCTTTGGCCATGTGCAGACAAACAACACCCATGGGGGCTGAGACCGTCAACAGTCATCAATGACACAATGACAGAAGTGACCATCAGAATGCAGAACCACATATTTGCACCAATGGGCACACAAATGCAGATACCCTGTGGAGACAGCAGATGTGAGGTGAACAGATACCATACCATGGCAGCAATGGGACACACAAACCATGATCACTGTGCTGACCGATGACCTAGGAGTCCCAGGGACAGCAGGGGAAACACACCAAACAACATACAGCCAATGGCACACCCAAGATATGCCAATGCAGTGGTGCAGATGCACAAACACAAACAGGCAGACCAACACTGTCATCATACACAGCAGGTGAGGGGTGGGGGTGCCAGTGTCCCCAGGCAACAACACAACACATGAGGAGAGCTGAATACCAATCATACAGATGTGCATACACAGCCACACTAAGGTAACTCATGGATCCAAATCCCCTATGTGGGCAAGCAGGCATTGACAGGTGAGAGGGAGCACAAAACACACATGTCACACAGGCACGTAGGAACAACAACTGACACAGCAAGTCACAGACACACCACAGCACCACCCCCAGGGCCCCCACAATGTGGTGACCCTGGGCTGAATAAAAATACCACTGTGATGACAAAGCTAAATGTCGTTCACACTGTGAACCACAGTCAGGTGTCCTGAGCAACAAACTACCATCACACCTACACAAGCACAAATCAATCAGCATGGCCAGTAAGCCAAGGCCAACATGGAGGCAGGGGACTAGCCGGGCAACAACTCTCATCTGCACACACTCAAGACCACACCCCTCGACCTCCAACAATGTGCAGCAGTGAAGTACACATGCACTGGTGACATTGCACATGCACCCATGACTATTCCAGGGTGGTGGGTGGGAACCAAGGTGTAGAAACACATCACACATGGACACTCAACAAGACTCCTGAATGTCTGACACACTGCACACTACGCTGTACATGGACATGACGGCAATACCACACCGACCAATGGGATCCCAGCCACAGTCACACACCAATGAAGAAGCCAAGGTCACCCACAAAGAACACACATAGACAACAACCAACATTGCAGCCCGGACCCTAAGGAGTGCCAGCAGTCACACACACAACGTGTCACAATCACTGAAAGATAACACAAACTGGAAATCACATGACAGGGGCAAACAACAAGTGCCAAAGGGAAACCTGACTGTGACCCATCTGCGTCTGCACACAAACTCTGCCCTGACAGCAAACACACCTATGGGTGACACCCTGATGACCAGTAATGTGCCATGCACCCACATCACAGAGAACACAGGGAGAAGACTTTGGGGGAACATAGCTCAAGTCAGCAAGCATCACAAACAGGTACAACACTAGGGATCACAGCATGCGCAGATGAATGGAAGTGAGCACACAGACATGCACATACAACACACACCTTGGGCGCAGGCAATGTCACACGTGTACACACTGCCATGAGGGGACTCCACTCCTGTGTGAGGAAAGCTGTGCCATATGTTGCCTCAGTAGGGCCCCATCATGTCAGCTGAGCACTTGGTCACACAATCAACAATTAGCACCAAATGAGGGCTCCCGTCACATCAGCCTGGTCATGGATGTGCCAACGGAATCATCAGCACAGATCCAACACACTTGTATAGCAATGTTGCACTGACTACACGGATGAGTCCCTCCCCATTGATGCCCAAACCTGCATGTCCACTGGAGATGGCAACACGGTCAGGGAAGTAGACAAATGCAACGATGGCAGGCACAACAGATGTGCAGGGGTGGAAGCCACAGATATGAAATTGCCAATGTAAGTAGGAAACCCATTGCCAAATACTGAACACATGACACCCTCAGATGCTGCTATTGATGACATGGATACACCACATGATAGGACACATTCCCCCTGGACCACATGGGTTCCTGCACAGTAACACTTCATAATCATGAGACCAGATATCACCATCACTGCAGCAAGGGCATGGTTAGCTGCACATACAACATGTACATCTGAAGCATGAGCACTAGAGAAAAGAAAGTTGCTTTATTCAGCATATGTGTTGTTTGATAACGACGTCCAGAAGAAATTAGAGCAAAGGCCAATGGCCAGTCCATTGTCAAAGTTCAAACAGGGTGACACTGGCAGATGTCACCCTACGCATGCCTGCACAATACCAGGGACAATCCACTAGGAGGGGCAACCGGGGGGCAGGCCAGGCACCGCAGGGACAGGATCAGGGCTCACCAGGGGGAGTCAGGGAAGGGGTGGTGGGTGCTGGAGAGCCACTGACAACTGCAGTGGAGGTGTCTGACATGGTGTGTGCCGGCACAACTGGGGGCATGACTCAGATGTCGTGGGTGCCGGCACAACTGCAGTGGACCCTGCAGATGGGGTGGACAGGTCCGCCACTGCAGTGCCCAAGTCAGACAGGGCGGTAGTGGACTCCACTGCAGTGCCTACCTCCAGGGGAGGAGAATGGGGAACAGGCAAGGTGGGTTGGACAGAGGGGGAGGACACCCTCACCACATCAGTGGCACAGACAAGCGCAGCGGGGGGTGTGGTGCTGGGAGAGCAAGTGGCAGGGGGAGAAGGCCGGATCCTCTTGGGGATGGTATATCTGTGGGTGGGGGAACCTGGGGCAGGGTGTGGTGGGGGCACCTGTGCAGTGGGGGCCTGAGGGATGGAGGACGGAGACCTTGTGCCTGAGCTGCAGGGCGGTGGCGGGGTCTTGCTCTTACCACTCCGGGGGGACTTGCGGGTGGGGGCCTCAGTCCGTCTGCGCCTGGGGGAGGGTGTCCGGGGGCGAGGGGCACTCTGCTCCGTGTGGGTGGGCTTCCTCTTCCCCCGGTATGCTGGAGCAGCTTCATCGGTGGGGAAGAGGCCGAGGTCACAGAGGAAGAGCTGCTGTGACTTTGGGGTTGCAGGTGAGGCAAGGGAGGGTGCTTTGGAGGGAGAGGGAACTGAGGACTGCGCAGTGCATGTGGATGCGTGTGTGTGTTCCAGGGCCCCATCCCCTGTGAGTCTGGCTTCAGTCCCCTGAATGTGCGTGCGTGTGCGTTTTGTCATTGGCGTGTGTGTCAGTGTGCTGGATGTGTGTGTGCTGGTGTGTGCCTGTGCCGGTGTGTGTGTGCCTGGAATGGGTAAGGTGCTGGGGAGTGTGGATGGAGCAGAGGCAGGAGGGGTGAGGGACCGTTTGAGGAGGGACACTGCTGCCGTCAGGGAGGAGTCCATGGACCTATTGCCCCTCTGTAGGTCAGACATGCCCGATGAGATGCCCTCCATGAACGACACCAGCTGAGTCAACAGCGCGGTGTGCGCATGGAGGACACTCAGCATGGCTGTCTGCCCTACATGGAGCTGGCGAAGGAGGTACACAGACTCCTCACTCAGGGCAGCAGGGGACACAGGGGCAGGGGGTGCGGTGCCTGGCCCAAAGGAGACACGCTCCCGGACATGGGAGCCTCCACGGACCTGGGGAATGGGAGCCGATGGGAGGGCGGTGGTGGTGCTGGTGGTGGCGGGGACAGCAACACTAGCTGGGGTGTGGTGGCTGCTGACACCCGCCTCCACAAGGGAGTCATCCTCCGAGTTGCTCTGGTCCTCAGCTGAGGTGGATGCTGCTGAGGACTCCTCGGTGTGGCTCCCCTCGCCCTCCGTGCCACTGGGTCCCTCCGACCACTCCTCGGCTGCTGACCCAGTCTGGCTCTCCGGCTCCTCCTGGTCCGTGGAGCTGTCCCCTTCCGTGGCCGTGGATGTATCTGCAAACAATGGGGAAACAGACAGACATCAGTCACCTGCACATAACGCACACACCACTGTGAGCACAGCACATCACAGAGCAAGCCCTGGCATCATTAGTTGTACATTGCTAAAAGTGCACTAATTGAACAGGAGAAGTCAATTGTCACTCTGATGCCAAGCATGGCACTCACATCCCACATGGCCTTGCACCCATCTGTCTGGTGTCTGTTGGATTGCAACACCCCAGTGTTGACACATGCACCAAGTACACAGTAGTTGGACAGTGCAGAGGACACGGTGTGGACACATCACAGCTCTTGCCACTGAGTCAGTACAGGTTTCCGGATGTAAGGGATGCCCAGAGTCAAATAGGAAATGCATGTGATGCATACCAGCGACAGACACCATGATGCACCCATGTCCTGATAGCCAGCGCCACTATGGTGTGCATGTAGCACATGTCACTCCCCTGCAGGCTCACCAATCAGTAGACACATGCCATGGCGGAGGCATGACTGCAAAGTCATACATCACTGGCTCAGTGATGTATGACTTTGCAGCCAGACAACAACACTCTGCACTGTGTCACAATAGTAGGTCATGGGGAATGCAAGTCCTGGAGCTGCACAAGTGCACATGTACATCCCCCACACAACACATCCTCTTAACCCTCATCTGTCCAGGTCATACCTATTGGACATATGGGAGACCTGTGACACTACCCTCTGAACCTGAGCCCCTCACACTCTGCTGTGCATGGGGAACAGCTGCCTGAACTTCACATTTACATGCCCCAGTCTGCATGGGCAGCTGATCAGACACCTATGTGTCACACAAGTATCGTCTCCTATGGTCACATCTCCAGTGGCATGCTGAGCCCCTACCAAGAAACTCCACAGCAGTCCTGGCGACTAATCCACAGCACACTGACACAGAGGCAGACACCTGAGGGGTCAAATCACTGTGCACAATGTGTCCGCTGATACACGGGAGTGGGAGTACAGAGTGTATTGTATGGCCTGGAGTAGGCATGACTGTCCAGCCCCACATGAATGAGGGATGAGCCCTGGATAAAAGCAGCTGGCTAAGTATGTGTGACACACGTCATATACATACTCCTGGGGCCCAAACATTGTTCCCACCCGCAGCATGGGTGTGTGCCAGGTACCCCAGCCACATGTGGTGGATCAGCTCAGCAATTGGACCACAGATCAAAGTAACACGCTGAATACATGTCAGAATACAGGCATTGTGTAAGCAATGGACCCACCCATGATGCCCACCACAGAGTCAGGGAAACAGATGCTGTCTCCCACCTTGAGTCAAGCAAACTGCAAGGACACAGTCCTAAGTGACAGAATTCCCTGCATGTAAGGGCCACACCTGGGTATCAGATGAGGAGTGGGCAGTGCACAATAGAGGGACATGGCTCCTGGACAACATGACTGCTGTACTGTGGCAGTTTAACCAGGCCCGAGGAGGGCACATAGCATGTTAGACAGAGTACACAGTGCAGTCTTTGACTCACCCCCTCCTTGCTGCTCTCTGGCCTTCAGCTGCCCATCCAGGTCTGGAAAGACCACCGCCAGGATCCTGAGCATGTGGGGGTCAGGGTCCGTGTTCCGCCCCTCCTGCGAGGAGGCGACAGCTTCAGCTGGACCCGTGCAATCCTCCGGGTCCAGCCCCGAAGGTCCTGCCACCTCTTTTGGCAGTTGCGGATCCGGCGCTTGTAGACCCCCACGGACCGGACAGCCCGGACGATGTCCTTCCATATCTCATGCTTCCGATGGGCAGAAGCCTGTCAGGATGACAAAGTGATAAGGCCATTACTACACATGCAACATATCCGTGCATGACACAGTTGCATATACATGTCGCAATCACAGGGGCACATGGTGTACCCAGGCAGTGCACGGCTGCCCATGGACAGTTTTCCAGAAGTCACTACATGGTATCATTGCATGGGGAGTAAAACCCTGTTCAGAAGCACTGTCACTGCACCATACCTGTCCAGTGCAAGTCACTACACACTATGGGGGTGACAACTACTCAGTGAGCCTGCTAGCCAGTGGTGTGCTGACTCTCAGCCTTGCTAGTCAGACAAAATGCACATTCAGAAAGGCAGTGCACAGAACACTCACCTGCTCCCCTGGTGTCCCATACAGCTTGCTGTACTGTGGAAGTAGGCTGTCCAGCAGGGCCTGGTTCTCCTCAAGGCTGAAGGCTGGGGCTCTCTCCACAGTACGTGCCATTGCAGGGTCCAGAGGGGCAGAGACAGCAGCAGTGCAGTGGCAGATGTCGTCCTGGAGCATGTAGTGCAGGCAAGTGGGCTCTCAGGGGAACAGGCAGCAATATATATGTGCTGGAGAGGCAGATACTGTCCCTTGTGTCCAAAGTGATAGGTCCAAGTCGTTTGCATCTTCTGAATCTGGCCAATCCATGGAATAGCAGCACCAAAACACGCCCACAGCATCCTTCAAAACTTCAACTTCATGACATACATGATTTTGCAACATTGTTGTGGGTGACCAACTGATTTTCCAGCAACCGACTCGTTCGAAATTCGAAAACGCGTCCGTTGCCAGGCAAGCCCATTGTCAATGGGTGCGCACCGATCGGTCCATTGAGGTACAACGCGCACAGGGGTACAACGCGTACCCGCACACATTGAAAGCAATGGGCCGGCCGGAGGCACCGATCGGTCCATTGCTGTTCAACGCGCACAGGGGTACAACGCGTACCCGCACACATTGAAAGCAATGGGCCGGCCGGAGGCACCGATCGGTCCATTGCAGTTCAACGCGCACAGGGGTACAACGCGTACCCGCACACATTGAAAGCAATGGGCCGGCCGGAGGCACCGATCGGTCCATTGCAGTTCAACGCGCACAGGGGTACAACGCGTACCCGCACACATTGAAAGCAATGGGCCGGCCGGAGGCACCGATCGGTCCATTGCAGTTCAACGCGCACAGGGGTACAACGCGTACCCGCACACATTGAAAGCAATGGGCCGGCCGGAGGCACCGATCGGTCCATTGCTGTTCAACGCGCACAGGGGTACAACGCGTACCCCACACATTGAAAGCAATGGGCCGGCCGGAGGCACCGATCGGTCCATTGCAGTTCAACGCGCACAGGGGTACAACGCGTACCCGCACACATTGAAAGCAATGGGCCGGCCGGAGGCACCGATCGGTCCATTGCAGTTCAACGCGCACAGGGGTACAACGCGTACCCGCACATTGAAAGCAATGGGCCGGCCGGAGGCACCGATCGGTCCATTGCTGTTCAACGCGCACAGGGGTACAACGCGTACCCGCACACATTGAAAGCAATGGGCCGGCCGGAGGCACCGATCGGTCCATTGCAGTTCAACGCGCACAGGGGTACAACGCGTACCCGCACACATTGAAAGCAATGGGCCGGCCGGAGGCACCGATCGGTCCATTGCAGTTCAACGCGCACAGGGGTACAACGCGTACCCGCACACATTGAAAGCAATGGGCCGGCCGGAGGCACCGATCGGTCCATTGCAGTTCAACGCGCACAGGGGTACAACGCGTACCCGCACACATTGAAAGCAATGGGCCGGCCGGAGGCACCGATCGGTCCATTGCTGTTCAACGCATCACTGTATATGTGACTGGCATAGGTCAGCATGCCTGTCTCAGATGGACATATGCCAGCCACAGATAGCTCCCAGGGAGTGAGGGGCACACCTACATCTCGACAGCCTGTCCAAACCTTATCATAAGGCATGTGAGGCTGCATTTCCTATTGTGTGTATGTTGGTGTACATGTTGTCCTGTGGGTGTCACCTGTGGGCAGCCACCCCCAGGCTGTGCACGTGTTCATGGGGACAGGATCCTGGGTGTTACGTGTACGTGACCACTGTGATGTGCAACTGTTCATATCTGTGCATGTGTCATGGTCACATTTCACAGTGGTGTTTGTGTATGTCATGTCACATACCCCGTGAGTCCCATGTGGGACGGTATGTTTGAGCCAGGGTGTCCCAGTGGCACAATAGTGATGGCCCTCCACAGTCTTTGTGCATGTAGTGTTTACAATGTCTCTGATTTCATGTGCACAATGGGAGACAGTCTCCACATCCACGTTGTGTGTGCATGGACTCTGATGTTGTGCGTGTGTGTCACAGACGTCCATGGCTCTCCTGCCATGGCAAGTGTGGCCACTACCTGTGGGGGTCATGTTTGTTTTGCTGTGGTGTACACATGATACTCCAGGTGATGCCAGTGTCCATGTGGCATTACAGGGTCCCTGGGAATGTGCCTGTCGTTGAGCTGTGGTGCCTGGGGCACATCTGTCCTCACATGTCACTGGGGGTGACTTTGACACAGCATCATGATATCCAATGGGCCAACCTGGGACAAATTGATGCCACCTGTAGGACCGTGTTGACAGATGTTGGCCATGTATGTACCATACATGTCGTTCCGGTACTGCACACTTCATGTAGTTGTGCCTCATGATGATGTATGTTGGGAACTTGAGTGTGTTCAATGCCGCATATGTGGGGTGACTGACGATCTTGCTTACTTCTCCTCTGCACTGCAGGGCTCCTGCTGTCCATCGGCCATTCCCAGACCTGGCAACGATGGTGGAACGGGACAGCATCCGACGGTACCGCTTCACCAGGCAGCTGATTGAGGATTTGGCAGTGCAGTTGTCCCCACATTTGCAGCCAGGCCGGCCGTATCCTACAGCGCTGACCCCCAAGGTGAAGGTGATGGCAGCCCTACACTTCTTTGCCACCGGTACCTTCCAACATACTGTGGCGTCTGCTGGTGGGATGTCACAGACCATGTTCAGCCGTGTGCTCCGCGATTTCTTGGCGGCAATGTTGCTCTTCCTGAACCGGTACATATATTTCCCTAGACTGCGACGACTCACTGACGTGAAGAGTGACTTTTATGCCCTGGGGAGGATGCCGCATGTCATTGGCTCCATTGATGGGACACATGGGGCTTTGGTACCACCACAGGCCCAGGAGCAGGCCTACAGGAACCGCAAGCACTACCACTCGGTCAATGCACTGGTGGTGTGTCTTGCAGACATGACCATCACACACGTGTGTGCCCGTTTCCCTGGTTCAGCACACGATGCCTTTGTGATGAGGAGTAGTCGCATCCCCAGGTTGATGGCACAGATGCAGAACCAGCGTGCCTGGCTTGTCGGTGTGTACTGACTTTGTGCCATTGTGTGTGATCTGATCTGTAGTATTCCGCCCACTTTTCCAAGTCAGCTGATGTGCACTTGCCTGTCCGTAGGTGACTCGGGATACCCCAACATGCCGTGGTTGCTGACACCCCTCAGGAACCCTGTGACACCTGCCCAGATGCGCTACAATGAGGCACATGGTCGGACCAGGAGAGTGATTGAGCGGACCTTTGGTCTCCTGAAGAGCCGCTTCCGCTGCCTGGACAAGACCGGAGGGTCCCTCCCATATGCCCCTGCGAAAGTGTGCAAGATTATCATCGTCTGCTGCATGCTCCACAACCTGGCAGTGCGGAAGGAGTTGCCTCTCATCCAGGATGACGATGACCAACATCCGCCACCTGTGGAGGATCCTGGCCTGGACCACGATGCCAGTGACGATGATGATGATGATGATGGTGATGGTGATGTCCGCACACAGCTCATCACCAACTTCTTTAGCTGAATGTGAGTATCCTGAGGTGTCATGTGAATGATGTGAGTTGGCATGATGTGTGGGTGGTGCTCTGGTGCTGTTGGAGTGTGTCCATGGGCTACTTGACAGAATGTGTGTTGCGATGTGTGGTGACAGGTGGGCTGTACTCCCCAACAGTGTTGACATGCTAACTTGGTTCTGGGTGGGTATCTTGTAACATGTTTTGTGCATGAGTTTTGCTGATCTGTCCTGTACTGCATTGCTTTTGACTGTGTGTCATTTCTGTCCTTCACAGGGTACTTTCAGATTCGTTTGGTCAACTGTGTCCACCGACGACGTGATTGCACATCCAGGCTGGTAGCTGTTGTGTCCCTACAGGTGATGTGCGCCACACCCATGGACTTCCTTCCGTCTACAGTTGTTGACTGTGTGCCCGCTACCAGGTGGGGTTACCTTGCATCTGTAGTGGTTACGGCATGTTGCTACTGTGTAATAAACCTGTGCTTCACTTAGTGATGTGCGTTGTCTGTGGTCACACATTTGACTGCCATTTGCTTACTGCACCTGTGGGCTACTTGACTACAACTGGGAATGGGTGTGGTGTCTGTGCATTGCACCGTCTTCCCTGGCAACATCAGTGTAGGCAATGAGTCAGATGGCCTAGGTGTGTATGTGTTGTGTAGCCCTGGTGGTGTGTCTCCCTCATATGTGTCACGTTGCCTGTACTCACATGCCTGTGTTGTCCTTGCTGTTGCAGTTCGCATACACAGTGTAATTTTGCAGTTCATCATCCCCATAACAGCACCCACGTTGGAATCACGACAGAGGCAAGTATGGTGTATTAGTGTGTTTATTGTGATACATCTGTGTTAATAGTGCATAGGATGGATTGTGCTGTACATGAATCTTGCAATCCCAACCAAGTTCCTAGGTGAATTGAAAGTCCAGGTAGACAGGATCCCCAGTATCGGGGCCACAGTTGTCTGACACATTGTTCCAACTTGTACTCCCCATGCAATGTGTGGGAGTAGTGTTGCCATCAACAGGGTGAACAGTCTGTGCACAAAGGCGAAAATCCAGAACAGGTTCAGGCTTCCTGGGAGTTGCGCTTGGCCATCAGCCTCTCACTTTCCCCTCCTCGGACAACCCCTCTTCTTGGGGGGGCCCTCAAGTGCAGGCTGCTGCGGTGCAGGGGACTCTCCGCCAGAGTCCTCCTCCCTCCCTGTGGCAGTTGCAGTTTGTTCGGTACCAGATGTTGTTGGCACACAGGGAGGTGTGGACTGGTTGCTGTTCATCTGGCGGAGGCATTGTAAAATGTCCCTGTGCACCGCCGTCATCTCATGTAGTACATCCCACTTGGACTCCACGCGGGACATGTGGGAGTCCACACGTGACATGTGTGACTCCACGTGGGACATGTGGGAGTCCAAGCGGGCATGATGGGCAGCCTGCTGCTGTTTGATGTCTCTGAGGAGCCCCACTACCTGGCTGAGCTCTCCGGTGCTGGACTGGTACGCATCAGCTATGCGTACCAGTTGTGGGTCTTCATGCACACCAGCAACGTCTGCAAGCAGCGACCTCTGTCTCCCACCCCTCCCACCACCCCTGCTGACATGTGCAGTGTGTGCAGTTGCACGCACAGATAACCCTGGTCCACCTTGGGGGTGGTGGTGGTGGTGGTGTCCATGGCCCCAGGTTGGTCCAGGGTCACTGCGCTGGTGTTGTTCCTTATTCTGTCCATGTCGGCAGGGATGGTATTCGTGGTGACAGTCGTTGGAGGGGTGGGTGCAGGGGGTGCAGCTGGTGGACCTGCTGGTGCTGCAGCTGGTGGTCCTGCTGGTGCAGCAAGTTGACTTGCACCGGATGTGCCAGGTTGTTCATCGTCCGAGGAGGACAGAGGCTGTACGACGCCAGTGAGCTCGGCATCCTCTTGAGCCTGGGACTGGGACTCCTCAGCGTCTGCTGCTGTGTCCCTATCATCACCTGTTTTTGGGAGACACAAACAATGTATTTCATGTTTCTGCAGGCATCAGTGGTTGACACACCTGACAGTTGTGACTGTGCCTCGGGGTGCGGGCCTGTACATTGTATTGTCCTAAGTCGTCACAGTCAGGGGTTGATATTGGTGTGGCACATTGTCCTGCATTATTTGGGCATTTCTATGTATTCTCTGGGGTGTGAACATGGTCTGCATTGATTGTGTTTGGTTGACAGCCAGACCTCCTTCCCACCCACCCACCCAGTCAGTTATCCCACCATGGAACGTGCTTGCATTGCAGGGAGTGTAAGTTGTCTCTCAGGATGTCAGTCAGTGGTGTCCTGCTGTTTGTTGGTGCACAGTTGGCAGCAGGGCCTTGTGCTCCCCACAGCAGTAGCCAGTGTCAGCCATCTTGTGAGTCCTTCTCCACTCCCTGTGATGTGAGCATGGTTCAGGGTGGTGTTGATGGGACAGTTGTGGGGGTGAGCAATGTCTGTGACTACGACTCCCATCATGCTATTGCCTCCACCCCCTTCCCAGCATGCCCATGCTTCCTTCCTTTTGACTCTGCTTCCCTGTGGGGTGGGCTGGCTGTGCTGACAGGATGGCTGGGAGTGTTGTCCTGGCAGTTGTTTGGCTAAGAGTCCCAAGAGTGTCCCTGTGCTTCACACAACATAACCCAGGGTGGTGGTGCTTTGTGGGATCTTGTGTTAGGATGGAGGGCATTGCATTCTACCAGGTGGGTACTGTGGAGTTTGTGTTGGGGGGGGTGAGGGGAGGTGCTGGTGACTATAGTCAGTGCTGCAAGTCCCCCTTCCCACCCAGCCAGCCAGCCAGATATCCCACCATGGAACGTGCTTGCATTGCAGGGAGTGTAAGTTGTCTCTCAGGATGTCAGTCAGTGGTGTCCTGCTGTTTGTTGGTGCACAGTTGGCAGCAGGGCCTTGTGCTCCCCACAGCAGTAGCCAGTGTCAGCCATCTTGTGAGTCCTTCTCCACTCCCTGTGATGTGAGCATGGTTCAGGGTGGTGTTGATGGGACAGTTGTGGGGGGGCAATATGTGTGACTGCGACTCCCATGATGCTATTGGCTACACTGACTTGGCCAGCATACACAGAATTCCTTCCTTTGAGTGGTCTTCACTGTGTGTTGGTGTTGTTGTGGTGGCTACATGTGTGGATGTGTGTGTTAGTTCTATTTGTGCCACTGCCTAGCTGTAGTTGTGGTTGTGTTTGTACATGTGTTGGCACAGTTGGATGTGACTTTTTTGATGGCATGTGTTGTGTTTATCAGTCACTCCCTTTTATTTAATTTATGGTTTTTAAATGAGGGGTGTATTAAATTACCCCCTTACATTCACTAGGTGGACAACTGGTATGAGGTTGTTGGGATGAGATGATCTGCCGACTAGGTCTATTGATCGAGTAATTATATACTGCTTCATGTCATCCTCCTTTTAGGTCACAACTAGGACTGGCGGGACTTCGTGCTCGTCTCCTCGAAGAGTGGTAGGTAGGAACTCCTCCACCCACCACCAAGTGTAGATAGTTTTACACCTAGGTCCTGATGAAATGCAATGGATCAGTATTGACCGCAATGCATGAAACATGTTGACCACTTTGTAAGAGTTGAGCTCTGCTCCGCTGGACCATTGCGCCAGAGAGCAGCCACTCCATTTCTCTTTTAATAAGGTGGATAGCCACCCTAATAAAAAGTTTATTTGGATTATCCAACCTTTTTATAATCACTTACTCACATCACATCTACACTATTCTCTAGGGCCCTCACACCCACAGCACCATACGGCAAGGAACTGAAGATCTCCGCCAAAGAGCCCCTTTATGGGTGCCCGTCGGGTATTGCAGCGCCGACCCGACGAGGAGCAAGTCCATATGATGAAGCATGACACCTAGCTTGCTGGGTGTGTGAGGACTTTAGTTCCGAAAAGGAGTATTTCCCTCATCCTTCACTTTTGTCACATGTTGTCCACACCCTTTTATTGGGGAACAGCTCACCTTTCGTGTTATTTAGTGTTTATCTGACTGACATACACATTTTGGGATGATTCTGTTCTAGTTGCTGTGTAATTGCTATGAGTGCATGGTTTGACTCTCCCCTTGACAGTGATGTGTGTGTTTTGTGGCAGTTTATTGTGTACATTTGTTGTGTACTCACCAGGCTCTGGGATGTTCTCTAGTCCATATACGCTCACTGGCGGAAGGATGGCCCGCACCTTCTCCTCCCAGGGCCTGAGGTATATTGGCTTGGCAGGAGGGCCACTGCCGGTGTGTTGGCTGTTGATGTAGTCTATCTTCAGCAGGTCCCGTACCCTCCTGCGCACGTCATACCACCTGTTCTGGATGTCCGTCTTTGTGCGCCGACATGGTGATTGGGCGTTCACCCTGTTGATGATCCTCTCCCACATCTTGGTTTTCTGCGACATGGGGGTCTGTTGGACCAGAGTGCCAAACAGCTGTGGCTCCACCCTGAGGATCTCGTCTACCATGACTTCCAATTCACTATCTAGGAACTTGGGATTCTTCTTGGGGGGCATGGTGATGGGTGGTGATGGTGGGTGATGTGTGTGTTGGTGTGCAGGTGAGGGTGTGTGGGTGTGTGTTGTGCTGGGTGTATGTGAGGTAGGTATTTGTTGGTGTGCTGATGGTGTGTGGCTTGTGTGAGGGATGAGCTGTGGGTGTGTGGTTGCTTTCTCTTGGGTGCTGGCAGTGGAATGGCATTTGCAAAGGCTCATGGTAGTGATTTGTGTCCTTTATATAGGTGGAGTTGTGGGTGTGTCTTTGTTCTCTGTCCCCACCCCCCCAGTATTTATTGGCTTGGTAATTGCTTGTTTGGCCTTTTTTGGTTGGTTTTTCCTTTGTGCTGTTTGTGTATGTTGGAAACGTTCTTGTGACCGAGTCGGACCCTGCATTGGTCTCGTACGGTGTTTTCCGTTTCGTTCACGCTGTGTTTGTGCAGTTTTGTATGCTGCGTACGCGTCGGTCGCGGTGTATTGTGTTGCTTCGGCTCGGTTTTGTATGCGTGTCGGTCGTACGGCTTGTCCTCCGTCCGACTCGGTCGTGTTTTTCGCGCCTTGCATCGTACTTTGCGGTTTGGAGTTGGCGGGTACGATTCGGTCGGATTTGTTCCGGGTGCGTGTCGGTCGGTTGGATTCGCGTGTTTTTCCGGCCGGATTGCTATTTTCCGAGCGGCTCGGTCGGTCGGCTTGGTTTCCTAACGTGTCGGTCGGATTTATCGCGGCTTGCATCGTACTTGGCGTGTCGGGCGCCACTGGTACGTGTCGGTCGGTAATTCTTCCGGCTCCGAGTCGGTCGGTGCTTTTTCCGGCCCGAATCGGAATCGACCCCTTAGCGTTGTAATGTAATTTATTTATTAATTGCATATTTGTTGAGACATTTTTCTGTGTGTATTATGATTTAGTGCTCACAAATAAGTGAAGAAAACATGCAGTTTTAAGTGACAAGGTTTAAAACATGCAGTATTTCAAAACAACAAGATGCTTAGATTCCTTTATGCATTTATTTATATAATAAAAAGGGAGTCAAGTTGATCTGTGCTTGACCGCGTTTCGATCTCATAAAATTGAGATCATCATCAGGACAAGGTGTGTGAGCAGCTAGTATTTGAAGAAAGTATTGAATGACATCCGGCTTGGAATGAGAAAAACCGGGACGCCGAGCGGGAGCTCTGGTGTCTCCGGTCAATACGTGTATGCAGAAGTATGAACTGATTATGATAGTCCACATAAGAGTACGCGTAGGTGTCTCTTGCAGTAGTGTGAGTTAATTACGGTAGTCCACATGTGAGGTCGCTGCCGTCCGGGCTAGCGAGACGGAGACTTGATGGTCACGGTGAGCAGCAGTATTAATTTCCATCCGATTGAATTGGGACAGCGAGCAGGAGCTCCAGAGTCACATTTAAAGTGTGCTTTTAGAAAGTGGGCATTTTCTTGCTTAACCATTCTGTGCCTCTGCTTGTCTGCAGAATCCACGTCTGGCTTGGCTGGCAGTTGGGCTCAAGTGCATTCACTCTAAACAGTCATACAAAGGGAGCTGAGGTGTGCCTTGCATATCCTGATGAGCCATCACCAGGCTGATGGGCCTTCCTGAGCTAGAGTGGTGGGAGGAGTTGTCACTGCCAACTGAATAGGGCTGTGCCAGTCCTCACACAAAGCTGTCTCCACCCACCTGTAGTATCTGGAGCCAGGTTAGGGAAAGACAGGGTCTTGTGCACAACAAAGACCTTCCTTTGAAGTTTGCCTACTTTAAAAGACAGAAAAGTGTATAAGTATTGGACTTCTGACACCCCAAAATCAGAACACTTCTGGACTAAAGGACATTCTGCCAGGAAGAAGAGCTGGATGCTGTAGGAGGGACTGACTCTCTACCTGTCGTTTTGTTGTGCTGGCCTGCTGCTTGCTGCTTCTCTCCTGGGAGTGAAAGGACTGGACTTTGTTATGTTATGTTAGGGGGATTTGTACAGCACATGGCTGCCCCAGCGACATGGAGTCCCAGCGCTAAAAAGATCCAAGATACAGGTCAAGTAATTGCTGGATGTTGAGCATAGAGACTGTCAAATTAGTTTAGGAAGAGCCACGTTTTTATAGCCTTTCTATAGGCCGGTGGTTGTCAATAATTCTGATGGGTCCACTGACACAACATCGATGTAAAAAATATCGATGTAAAAAATATGGAGTAAAAAATATAGACAACAAAAATATTGACTCCTATACTTAAACAGGTAAGTACAAAAATATCGACATAAGATATCGACAAAAAATATCGATGTAAAAAATATCGACTCAAAATAATATATATTAAATATATTAAATATACAATATAATTTTAACAAAATAAAATACATTTAATATACATTTTAATAAAATATAACAAATAAACTTAATAATAAATAGACACACAAACATAATAATTTATACATATATATTTACTTTAAAACAATTAATAAACTATTATTTTTAATTTATGTTAAAAGTTTAAAATAATATAAAAAATAAAAATATATATTAATAATTTAAAATATAAAAAAACAAAAATCTATGATAAATTAAAACATTAAACTATTAAAAAAATATTTAAACTTAAATTTCACAATACAATCAGTGCAACAGTAGGGAAAGTGTTGGATAGCGGAGGGATTAAATTTACTATTCCAACTCCAGTGAGTGCAACAGTAGGGAAAGTGTTGGATAGCGAAGGGGTAAAAATTACTATTCCAACTCCATTGAGTGCAACAATAGGGAAAGTGTTGGATAGCGGAGGGGTAAAATGTACTATTCCCACTCCAGTGAGAGCAACAGTAGAGAAAGTGTTGGATAGCGGGGGGAAAAAATTACTATTCCCACTCCAATGAGTGCAACAGTAGAAAAAGTGTTGGATAGCGGAGGGGTAAAAATTACTATTCCAACTCCAGTGAGTGCAACAGTAGGGAAAGTGTTGGATAGCAGAGGGGCAACAATTACTATTCCCACTCCAAAGAGTGCAACAGTAGGAAAAGTGCTGGATAGTGGAGAGGTAATAATTACTATTCCCACGCCAGTGAGGGCAACAGTAGGGAAAGCAGGGCCGGACTGGCTACGGGTGTTTTGGAATGCTGCCGAGCTGGGGGCTGATGTCACTGCGGTGGGGGTTAATTTAGTTGATGGAGACCTGCGTGTGCTTCGAAATCAACAAAGCAAAACGAATTTCGTTCAGCACACGCAGGTCCCCATCAACGAAATCAGCCCCCAGCTCGGCAGCATTCCAAAACGCCCGGTAGCCAGTCCGGCCCTGAGGGAAAGTGTTGGATAGCAGAGAGACAAAAATTACTATCCACACTCAAACAGTTAAAAAAAAGTATAATAAAATGTTTAAAAAATCATAAAAATAAACAATATAAAAAAAAATCAAATATATTAAATATATAAAAAGGAAACATATTATAATATTAATTACATATAACAAAAGCCTACAAATATTATATAAAATAAAATAATAAATACATTTATAAAAATTCATTCTTTTAAACTAGAAAATATTTACACACCAAAAGTTAATTAATACATAAATGTATTTATTTTATTTCCTACCCTATAACATCACACCAGTAACAAAACACTTCAACATTTTAAATTAAATTTAATTCCATAATTAACATAATTAATAATCAATTAAAAAATATTATTAATAAAAAAACTAATAAACATGGGAGGCAACGGACCTCAATTGCAGAGCTCAAGACTGGGCGGCACTTGGTATGTCAATAGCCAAACGTAACATTGCCAAACATTGGGGGGCGCAAAAGGCGCCAACATATGGGGAATAGTGCAATGACATGGACTGGGCTATGGTGGCTGAAAAGGCAGTATATATACACAGAGGCTGTCCCAAAAAATGGGAACGGGTGTAGGGAGGCTGGAATAAATTTAGAGGGAATATTTGTACGTTACCACCTGAAGACCCCTCATTAGAAGATAGTGATTGATATGTTGTGCCAATGTACCGCATGACGTCACAAATTAATAACATTAAACTTTGAGCTGTTACTTGTGGATCCAATGAAACTGCGAAAATGTAAACTATGTATACCTGTACTTCATTACTGTATGTACCTTTTATGAAAAACACACAAGTTTGGCAGTGTACCCCGTAAAGACCTAGCACCTGACCCACTATCCCTAATTAGTATAATAGGATTTCTCCAATGATAGTGTGTGCACACCGTTAACACACCCACTGCCGCGGTGCAATCCAAAACAGGATTATAACAAACAAACTAAAGCGCAAAGGTGCACCACTTCGTGACAAGAGACAACAGACACATCACAAATCATCAAATCCGTGTCCATAATATTTTCCATATATTTTCTTCTTTTATTTTCGAAATATTCTTGATATGTAAAAACCACAGCCGACGCGTTTCATCCAATAATGGACTTCTTCAGGGCTGTAAATTTGACAAACATATATATGTACATAAATATATATATATATATATATATATAAAAAAAGACATCACCAACATCAATATTCACATTCAGACAATATATATATGTACAACTTATGTACAGAAAAATAATAGCCATAAAGACAGGGCAAAAAATCACATAGATATTATACTTAACGTATAACAATTTCACAACATGTATCGACTAACAAGACTTCTATCTTTAAAACAAACACCTAATTTTAACATTTAAATCTATGTGATTTTTTGTCCTGTCTTTATGGCTATTATTTTTCTGTACATAAGTTGTACATATATATATTGTCTGAATGTGAATATTGATGTTGGTGATGTCTTTTTTTATATATATATATATATATTTATGTACATATATATGTTTGTCAAATTTACAGCCCTGAAGAAGTCCATTATTGGACGAAACGCGTCGGCTGTGGTTTTTTTACATATCAAGAATATTTCGAAAAATAAAAGAAGAAAATATATGGAAAATATTATGGACACGCACTGTATGTACCTTTGTTACAAGTCGTACACTTAATAAAAAGAGTTTAAAACAAAACAAAAAACTAATAAACAGTAATTGACTACACACACTTTAACACTATAATATCGACAGCACACACCTAAATGAAACTATAAAATAATAAAACACAATTAAAGCTTATTTTTAAATTAAAAACTATTACTTTTAACAACTAATAATAAAGTAATTAAAATGTATTTAATACCCACATTTACCCCTCTAAAAGTAAAAACAACACACAAAAAAATAAACAATTACCCAAAATAAATATCAAATAATTAATATTAATTAACGACTATATAATAATTAATTAAATACAAATTAACAGGCCCCCAAAGCGATTCCCGCCAGCCTTTCCATGGCGGCATCGCCGCCATGGAAAGGCCCTGAATACCACACATCCTAATATGGATGGCGGTGCCTGCTAGGCACCGCCACCATATTAGGCCCCCAGTCCACCCGGCCGGCAATCGTAACGATTGCCGGGCGGCGGATGCACTTTGCGTCCGCCGCGATACCCCGCCATAATAATATGGCGGGGGTAATTCTGGTTACGATGGCGATCCGCCCGCCATCGTAATCAGCCCCTTAGATATTTTTAAAATCGATATTACTTACCTTAAGTCGATATTCTTGACCACGATATTCTTACTGTAGATATTTCTGAACCACGATATTAATGACTCAATATTTGTGCAACTCGATATTTTTTACTCAATATTCTGTCTCTGCACCATTCTGATGGATACAGGTAATGAATTCCATAATGTAGCTGCCAGCACCTTGAAGGAGCGGCCACCAGCGCGTGCTCTATTAACTCTGGGGATACATGCTAAGCGCATGTCCGCTGATCGCTACATGTGTCGTGGTAAGTATGACGTAAGTAGGCCGGAAAGGATAAAAGGGGCTTGCTTAGTGAGAATTTTATGAGCTACGCATAGCATTGCATTCTGAATCCTGCTTCCAAGGTTCTCCAAGGGCTTGTGCATGCTTTCCTTCTGTTGAGAAGTCTCAGGGCCATTGAAGACTCCACCTACCAGTACCTGGGATCTTATGCTGAGAGCCCTGACTTGCCAAGTGGAGCAAATCCAGTTCCTGGGCCCTTGAAAGTGGAAACTGGTGAGAAAATCCACGCATCAACTCTCAGTGCCCGTTTTCTCAACGCAACACCACCGTGCGGCTGAAAAATAGACACATCACTACTATGCGGCCGAATAATCGAGACAGCGACTGCTGTGCAGCTGAAAAATCACCACAGCTGAAAATCCTGAGCACTGTGTCACCGACATCCATGTTACCCGATGGGGATTGCAACATAGCTCCTGCTTTGTGGCTGAAGAATCGACGCATCGCCTGCTTTGTGGCTCGTTCGCTGACGCCGCATTGACACAGCATGGCTGAATTTTTGACGCATCGCCCCTGGGCGCTGATTTCTTCATTGACACTGCTCAGCAGTATCGAACTGAGGCCAAGTGTCCGGAGATCAACGCATCACCTACCCTTCCAGGAGGGAACTAATGCATCCCCTCCCCTGACAGTAAGGAACCGACACATCACCTGCCCTGCGTAGCAGTAAGGAACTGATGCATCACCTCCCCTGGCAGTAAGGAAATTATGCATCACCTCCCCTTTGAGTAAGGAACCGATGCAACGCTTTGCTTTTCTGGTGCCTCACCTCTCCTGCGCCTGTTTTCGTCTTTGAACTTTGATGCATCCCAGGTACTTTGTGCTAAAAGTGACGCATCCATAGGTTACTATGGACTTCATTTGCTGATCATTTGAAAAGTGATATCTTTACTTGTGTATGTTGGATTTTTGTCGTTTTGGTCTTGTTTTATTCAGATAAATATTGGCTATGTTTCTAAACTGGTGTGGATTTATTTTGTGGTGTTTTCACTGTGTTACTGTGTGTGTATGCACAAATGCTTTACACATTGCCTCTGAGATAAGCCTGCCTGCTCCTGCCAAGATACCACAGGGCTGAGTAGGGGTTATCTTAGCTGTGTGACTCCCTTACCCTGACTAGAGTGAGGGTCCCTATTTGGACAGGGTGCAAACCACTGACAACTAGAGACCCAATTTCTAACAGTGGGGTTTTAGATCAGACCAGTTCATCCATTATTATTTTAATCATCTTTTTTAAAACAATGTCTTCAGCCTACAGTAATTCAAAACGAATAATACATTTTCTTAAAACCAACAAGAATTATATTTTCCTCTGATGTGCATTAAAAGTAAAAGAGTTGTTACCTGATCAAGATACCCTGGCTACTAGGAAGCACACAAATGTTTAATTAAAATTATATGTGATGGTTATTTTTTTCAAATTTAGAAATTTTATCATAAGAACATTTAGGATGTGGCAAGGTTTCTTTTCTTTTTTTTCTCCTTTTTATTTTTGTGGCCCATACATATAATAAAAAATAAAACATAATTGTGTCACTAGCTTGCCAAGGCCAGACCTGTTGATTTTGCCAATGTTTGTGATACTTGTGTGTTCTTATTCTTGCTTCAAATTTTATTAATTTCCCAATACCGTGCATTATGTTTGGTACATTGCAGAAGTTACCCAATCTACTACTACTGCCTATTATGCCAGCTGCCATTTAGAGCAGCAGCATAGGACCTCCACTTCTGTTTGTCTTGGGCAAGTTTCTGTATGGTGCCCCAGATGTGGTTCGGGGTCTTCACTTTTGTTTCCATAGTTTGTGTCTAAGTGTTCTTTGGCCTGCCTCTCTTCCATTTGCCTTCTGAGGTCCATTTGAGAGCTGTTCTTGTGATAGAGTGTTGTTCTCTTCTGATGGTGTGTCCTATCCATCTCCATCTTCTTCTCATAATGATGGTGGCCATGCTCTTTCTGGCTGGAGATGGTTTGCCGCCAGAAAACGAGCAAGATTCTTCTCAGGTTACAGGTGAGAAAGGCTGACAATTTGCTGATGTCGCTTTTCGGCATCCATTAGCGTTCTGATCCATACAAGTGTGCGGAAAGAACATAGCTCTGGTAAAGCCTCAGCTTTGTTTTGGGGCTGTACTGAGATGACCTTCACACTCCATCCACATTGTTTGGTTTATAAATTAGCTGAAATAGGCACAACATAGTAGTGAAGCACTTTGTGAATGAAACACCTTGACCATCATTAAGTTACAACATTAATGGAAGAAATGATTTCACATTGTTCACCACCAGCAAACATAGCAAAAAAATAGGAAACTTTGTGGTAGCATTGTTACCACAAGGTATTCATCATTTATATAAATATGAACCAGAAATTCAAAAGAAAACTATACACTGACCATATTGTTTAATCTGTTATATACCCTAGATTTAGAAAGGTGATTTAAATATGTGTTTGTGTGTGTGTGCCTGTGTGCAGTGCGTGTTTGTGTGTGTGTGTATGTATGTAATTTATACATTCCCCCTATGCCCTCCACCTACACCAAAGAGTGAACAGGAAACCATATATCCAACTTGAGATATCATGCTAACCTTCCCTTACAGGATTGAAGAGTGTAACGCACCTACCACAATGACCCTCATAGTGCCAGAATAGATATTGTTTCGTTTCAATTGAGAAATACTTCAATTTATATGTACAGAAAATAAAATAATAGGATCTACAGAAATTTTCAAAAATCAAGCAGTCACCAAATATTCTATGGTAAAACAGACTGTTAAAAATATCAGACTTCTAAATGTCATTAGAAATGGTTAACATTAGGCTTAATTGTGTTTAATTCACAAGAACTGTTGTCAAAAACCTCATACACCCTTAACAATGTCAAGGAGGTCATGTTTGGGGGTTCGCATTTTGAGCCTCAACTTATTACTAATCACTGATCAGTCCACACTCCATATATTCCACCAGTGGCGGCCAGCATGGCTCGCGGGTGGGAGGGCGGGCGTGGGGTTCGTGAGGCGGGGCTGCGAGGGGGGTCGCGGGTGATGTTGCACCGGGAGGGGTGAAATAATAAAAAAAGAAATCTAAACTTACCTTGAGGCCAGGTCCTGCATCTTCTCTGCTCTTTCTCTCCTGCTCGCCTGCCTCTGACAGGAACAGGAAGCAGGCAGCCAGGCTCCCTCCCCTAAGTCAATCACAACGCAGCATTGCAGCGTTGTGATTGGTCTGAGCGCCAGGGGCTGGAGGGGTGGGCATGTTCTACATGCAGGCAGTAATGCAGCCTGCATGGAGAACAGGGAAGTGCGCATGACTGGTTTGGGCAGCCCGAGAGGGCCGACCAAACAGTCATTGCGCACTTTAATGTGGGCAAACCACTCCTCCCCTGCCCTGCTTGGAGAGCAGAGCAGCCCCGCCACCCGCCCGTCGCAAAGAAGCAGGACACGTCAGGAAGCATAAAATGATAATAACTTAAAGTTATTATCATTTTATGTTTCTCTTGTTTACACTGCTCAGAAGCAGTGGGGCGATGCTCCTCCGCCATAGCGGAGGAGCCACCCCTGTATTACATTGAACCTAAGAGAAGAAGGTAACAACATGGGATAGCCTGCCTAATTGTAGAAGAGCATCTCTTTAAGCTCATCCAGGATAAATGGTGACTGGGCATGTTTTTGATCAAGGCATAATTGGACTAGAGAAAGATAACCCATTCTTGTGATCTGCTGAATTTAGACGTAAGTGTGCTGATACCTTTGAAACCAGATCCTTGTGATACAGTGCACCACAGTCCCTCACACTCATGTACGTACTGGCAGCTGCTGCAGGAGAGAGCATTCAGATTGATGCCCACCGTAGAGTAGTGTGGTACCGTCCCTCCTGCTGGCATTGTTATCTTGCAACAGTGGTTAGCAGTGGGACTGGGCTCGTTCGGTCACCAGATATCAAAATCTAGTCTGCTTTTCAAGATACCTACTTTGAATATTTGTCAGGACAGGTTGCGTATAATGGCTTCATTGGAGATTATATACAGTTTTTGTAGTCATGCTGAAAACCCTACTGGATTCTACTGTTTGGTGGTTCAACGAGTCTACTCCTTGTTTTCACCATCTGCAATATGTTCAGATCTCTTTTGTGGAGTCTCAAGAAGAGAGAGTGACAGCTGTCAAGTCGTTGATAGGTCGAGGGATTGGGATCAGTTCTGTAGTGGTTAAGTCAGGCATTTCCCCAGGTCTGTAAACTTGTAACAACAATCTACTAATATCAAAGGCGACACTACAAGTGTTCCCTTCTAACCAAATGGTTGTTACTTGTCCTGAGATGGAAAGTTGACGTCCAAAGACAATGAATTTGTCTTTCTGGGGTGAGCAGTGAATGCCCAGATCAAAAACGGTGATGTGAGGGGATAGGGTAGACAAACTATAACCCAATAACCACAATATATGAATATGACATTTCAGTCACAGTTGTTACTTATTGGAAAGAACGTCACTTTGGGAAACCATAAGTGTATATCTGAATGTCAATCTGCCCACCGAAACTGAAGATGCTACCTGTACATTTAGTGATCATTATCACGATCACGATCATGATTATAACAGCAACAATACACAATGAGAAAAACTTTGATAAAACTTAAAAACATTTGTATTTCACTTCGCGTTGTTTGCCTTTTAGGTTTTACATCACAATTTTGATCAGTGCTACCTTTTCGTCTGCCATTTTAGGTTTCCCTGACGCATAATGTCAGATATCCCGCGACCCAAAGGTGTTGGTTGCACCTAATCAATGTCTCAAAGTCCAGGAGTGTGCAGGCTGGACTCTGACCCTCAGCAGGGATAGGAATATGACCGTTTTTCAGCGAGGCTGGAACGAGATGCCGCTGTAGGAGATTCTCGATGCGGTAAGAGTAGGTTGTGGCTGTGACTGATTTGGACGTTTAGTAGAGGTTTCCCTGAGGATGAACGGAAGAATGTGAGTGAAAAGTCTCTTATTCAAGAAAAGGAGACGGTCTGTTTTAGCCATTATGAAGGAGGCCAATGATAATGGGCTGACATGTTGTAGATAAGTTGTAGTTGGGTAACGATATGTACATATTGGCAAGGCAGTGTCAAGAAATGAACGTTTG
This sequence comes from Calotriton arnoldi, assembly GCA_963921515.1. Lineage (NCBI taxonomy): Eukaryota > Metazoa > Chordata > Amphibia > Caudata > Salamandridae > Calotriton > Calotriton arnoldi. The sequence continues at coordinate 801,940 of CAWUFW010002449.1, forward strand.
TATATGTTATGGGACTGAGATATGCCATGACATTTTAGGCACTTGTAGACGAAGAGGTTAGGTACTTGTCGATTATACAGCTGATGTATGACATTGTCTCCATAGGTGAAATTGACAAGCAACGGCAGTGCTTTTTAAAGAAGGTATAACAGTGATGTATACACCCCTTCTTGGTCTGGTGCAGGCTGGTATGAAAGCCCCCTGCTGGCACTGGGTAATTATATATGTTTGACTCTTAAAAATAAGATATATATTACCTTGGAGTGGGACTGTGTCTGGTCCGGTTTTTTAATGAGAGTGAATCACTGTCCTTTTTGTCTTCTCAGCCAACCCGCATTTATTATTAAAAAGACATTGTCCTGAAAGGCGAGTGATTGGAACCCCACGCCCTGATGAATTTGCCATAACATATGTGATTGGCAATGAAACATGTTGGCCTTCTTGGAAAAGGTTAGCAACATGCAGTGCTTTTAACTTGAGCAAGCTCACATTTTCAAATAAAGGGGGTAATACGACAGTGAGTCTTGACTTGCTTTTAATAGTATTTGAGCACATGGTTCTTTGCTCAGCACGGGGTTCTTGGTTTGGAACAGTTGATTCCTTTTCTCTGTTTTCCTTGCTTTTCTTTTTGGACACTAATTCCTTTGTTCTAGTGAGTGGGTAACCGATGATGATATACGTGGGCATACTGGCGAGAACCTGCCGGTAGCCTTTTTGGTGTTGCATACGTGAGGTGCCCGCTCACTCTTTTCACTTACTTTGGTAGTAAGTTTTCTTCACTCACATGTTGTGACGGAGGGAATAGTTGGCAGGGTGGCTTAATCGACAGTGATTCTTTTTTTAAAGTACTGATTTGAGAGTTTGGGACTGCAGGCGATTGGACGGGGCGCCATGAAGTGGGAGTAAAAATGAAACTCACTTTTGATGCAGTGTCTGAAGGTGACAGTAAAGAAACTCTCATTTAGCCAGGTCTTTATTGTTTTGATAGGAATATGACCCCACAAGGACAACAGGGCATACAAAGACACTGCAGGGCATTATTCAGTTTCTGAATTTTGCGAGCAAACAAGGCAACCATATTCTGGAATCTGCAGTGCAGGACAGGATGAAAGCACCCTACTGTAGCTTATGGTCATTTACCCTGCCACCCAGGTCATGAAGGCTGGTTATGGCCCAATGCTCAAGCCTACTGTGAGAAATTGGGTTGTTGTTTAAATGGGGTGTGAGCCCTTCTCAAGCAACAACCACAGTCCTTGTCAGAGTGAACCACAAACGTCCCTACATTAACCTGTGCTTACCCGCTGGTAGCTGGGCACACAAGCAGTAAGGCCTAGCTTAAAGGCAATGTGTAAAATATTTATGCAGCACACAAACAGCAATACAGTCAAAACATAAACATAAAAAAGACACCAATTTAGAGTCAAGTAAAATGACACCAAAACAGCAAAAGTCTAATCAGTAAAACTAGAGATATGCAATTTTTAAGATACAGATCAAAGTAGTGACAAAAGGCGCACTGAACTGGGGTAAAGTCACAAGTTCAGGCCGACCACGATGGAGCACAGGCTAGGCAAAAGACCATGTTTGACCCACTGAGGATTGTACCTTATGTCCTTGGTATACAGTCTGTGGGGCGTTGCTTTGCGGGGCTTGGAGTCGTACTCGTAGTCCTGGGTGCAAGCAGAAAAGCAGGTATCAAGCAGCAGGGCAGTCCTCTGAGGGGACAAGCCAGGCTTCCGGCAGTAGGGCAGGCCTCCTGGTGCAGCAGGGCAGTCCTCTGAAGTACACAGCAGGCCACAGACAGCAGGGCAGTCCTCTGAGAGTCCTTCCACAGGTCCAGAAGTGAACTGAAGAGTGGGTCTGAGTGTCCTATTCTTATACCAGGTGCCCTCTTTGAAGTGGGAGAAGCTTCTGAAGTCCCCCTGTCCCTCACAGAAGTTTCTGGAATGTCCTTCCTCCCTGCCCTGGTCCCAGTCTGCATAGGGGCACAATAGACCAGTGGCAGCTGCCATCAATCTAAAGTGGAAGGGCGGCGCGCGGGGGGTAGGGGAATAATAATACATTTTAAAAAAAGACTTACCTGGCACTGCTGGCCACCTCGGTGCTCCTCTCCTTCCTGCGGCAATGGGCCACACAGCACAGGCTCCCCACCCAATTCAGACGCTGCTCTCATGCTATACCTAGCATGAGCGAAGAGCCGGAATTGGCCTGAGCGGGCTGGTCTGACGCTTGCTTTCTCCACCTGGCTTTGCAACACAGCTGAGTTGGAGAAATTTAAGAGCACATGTCGGTTTGGCCATCCTAAAAAGGTCGGCCAAACCGAAATACACACTTACAGTGCCCACCACTCCTCCTTCCTGTCATGCCTGGCCCCGCCCTAGACTCACATTGGCTCAGTAGTCAGGGAAAAGAAAAATGATAATAATTATTATTTTATTTTTCATCTGCTGGCGCTGAGCAGTGGGGCAATGCTCCTCCACCATTACAGAGGAGCCGTGCCTGCAATAGACTAGTGTGAAGTTCTTTGTGAGTGTGCTGTGCAAATGCCTTAGAAGTGCAAGATAGGTAGGTGACAGCTCTGCCCCTCCCATCTACAGAGGATGACACGTTCTGCCAACACCCAGTCCCCCCTTTGTGATACAGTCTGGGAGGAATACACAAAGGCCAACTGCCAACTAATCCTTGTCATGTGATCCAGGATACAGGCTGCAAGCACTAAAGATTAGGACAATAAAATGGCAGCTTCCTAAAAGTGGCATTTTTAGAATTGTGACTTAAATCCAACTTTATCATTAAAGAAGGTTTCAAATTTCGTTCTCTAGAGACAAAACTCAACATTCCTACACTCATTCAAAATATATCACTTATTTAATATAATATCACATGTAATAAGGTAACCCAATGTATCCTATAAGAGAGGTAGGCCTTGCAGTAGTGAACAACACATTTAAGAGTTGATGACTACCAGGATGTGTAAAACCTAAAAGTACATGTCCAACTTTTTAATACACTGCACCTTGCCCTATGGCTGCTTAGGTCCTATCCTAGGGGTGACTTATATGTATTAAAAAGGAAGGATTAGGCCTGGCAAAAGGTTTATTTTGCCAGGTTGAAATGGCAGTTTAAACCTGCACTCACTGGCTGCCAACGCAGGCCTGAGACATGTTTAAAGGGATTCCTAAGTGGGTGGCACAATGAGTTCCGCAGGCCCACTAGTAGCATTTAATTTACAGGCCCTGGGTATATGTAAGCCAATTTCACCCTATTTAAAGAAGAGAACACAGGCACTTTAGCACTGGTTAGCAGTGGTAAAGTGCACAGAGTCCTAAAAGCCAAAAAAACAGATAACAAAAACAGGAGGGTTAAGGCAAAAGGTTTGGGAATGACCCTGTAGAGAGGGCCAAGACCAACACCTACAGTGGACGGTGGCTAGTTAGTACCAGGAATGGGAAAAGGTGGATGGGGTCCCACAAAGTTCAACAATAAGGTTTTGATGCAGGAACACTGCTCCGGACGGAGCAACCATTACTTAATGGATGTACTATCTGGGTCAGTCCTATTCTGATTCCTGGTGATGGGGCATATAAGCACTCTGCTTAGCTTTCTCTGAACTCCTTGGTAAACTGAAGCAGGCAAGGACTTCAAGCACCTCAGCAGGGTCCATGAAGGTCCTTGATGATGTAGCTTTTTAAAGTGCTTGAGCGGAACGCTAGCTTATACATCCACTCCATAACAGTTGGGCAGCAACCCGCCAGCCGTCCCAGTTAAGGCGTCTCTAAAGGTTGAAATAACATTTTAAGCACTCTGGATGGTTGAGGTTTCATACTTCTGGAAAGATGCAGAGTTTGTTCAGAAGAGGTAGGTGTGTCCTGCTCCCAGGACACAAAGCAGGTACTGGTGGTTACATGCCAGATGATGAATAATCCCCAGGAGGGCTGCTATGGCGCGAAACCTTATGTATTCCATTAAGAAAGACCCCAGTGAAGATGAGACAGGTGATCTTGTTGTGTCTGTGGGCAGCATTCATCCACCATCATAATCGTAGCACAAAAGATTTTATATGATAAGCTCCGGGTAATCCTAATGACAGGTATACAGAAGTGCTTACAATCACTTTTCCACTTGTGTGCATTCTGATGTTCATGACCAGTATCTATTCACAAACATACTAATCATTGTAAAAACTATAATCCATTAAAAAAAAAACTACCAAAAGGCTACTGATTACCTGTGGTCACTTGACTTATATGACAAAGGTGCAGCAGACATTTCCCCTGGATGGACCCCGAAACTATACATATGCTGTGCTCAGCCACCGGCTATGGTTTCTGGGTAGAAGGGGATAAAGATTCCTAGGTTGTAAAGGGCACTTTAGGGTGTCATCTGTCCCAGATTCATCAAGGTGCAGATTGACCTGGGGTGGAGATTGCCCTATTATAAAGTATAGGAAAACTTTAAAAAGTTTAGTAAACTTGAAAAAATATATTTTTTTCAATGTTAAATATTAATGTAAATACGTTTTTATTATTTTTTTAAATGTAAAACAAAATAAAAACAAATGTTACAGCATTAATAACAATTAAAAATGTAAATTAATTATTTTGAATATATAAAATATACATTATTTTTAAAAACATCTATTGACAGAAAAATCCACCTAAATTAAATGTTACAAAAAAGGTATCTAAAGAATTAATTTAGATGAAGGTGATCATTTTTTTACAAATAAAGTTACATTTATTTTTAAATATAAAAAGGTTAATAAAATATTTGATCATTAAATATTATTTATGTGTTAATTATATTTAAATTATGTAACATTAAATTAATTGTATATATGTTCGTGGTGACAGCGGAGCGGAATAGACTGGTGAGCGGCAGCATGGGGGAAGGTGATCTTTGCACATTCTATGATGAACATTGTTATTTACAGAAAAATTGCCAGCAGCCCACGGGGGGTTTATTGACATGGACTACCAGTCCCAAGATTCATTGTGGTATTACTCACCTGAGTGTGATTGATTTCAATAAAAGGGAAGACACTGGAGAATCCATTTGCTGGTTGTTACTCTGTGCAGTGATACCTATGAGGAAGGGCGGAAGCCCGAAACGCGTCAGGTGACTGCTGACGATGGATGTGATGAGGCCCTTCCCTGACCCTACAAACGCCGACCTATGAGTGTGCCTCGCTTTGGGGTCTTTGTGGAACTGTATTTATCCGGCCTTCCCAGTCGGGAGGCGCACCGCTGCTGATGTAATGCAGCTCCGCTGCTGTTCGTGGTGACAGCGGAGCGGAATAGACTGGTGAGCGGCAGCATGGGGGAAGGTGATCCTTGCACATTCTATGATGAACATTGTTATTTACAGAAAAATTGCCAGCAGCCCACGGGGGTTTTATTGACATGGACTACCAGTCCCAAGATTCATTGTGGTATTACTCACCTGAGTGCGATTGATTTCAATAAAAGGGAAGACACTGGAGAATCCATTTGCTGGTTGTTACTCTGTGCAGTGATACCTATGAGGAAGGGCGGAAGCCCGAAACGCGTCAGGTGACTGCTGACGATGGATGTGATGAGGCCCTTCCCAGACCCTACAAACGCCGACCTATGAGTGTGCCTCGCTTTGGGGTGTTTGTAAAACTGTATATATATATATATATATATATTACCTACTGGCAGTAGGTAGTTATAGTTAGGACCTATTTTCCATAGGAAACGCGTTTTTTGATTTGCCAATATCTTTGGCGCCGGTGGACGAATCTTCGCGACATTTTCAAAACTAATGGCCGGCTCCGGTCAGCTCCTGTCTTGAAAGTTTTGGGGTGATTCGTCAAGCGGGGGGCGAGAAAAAAGGAGGGTCCCAAAACGCGTTTTCTCTATGTTAATTTCCATAGGAAAAATTGGAACAGGCTACAGCCCGAACTGCTGAACGGAATTACACCAAATTTGGCAAAAAGGTAGCTCTTGGTTCAGAAAGTGACCTCTTTTTTTAACTGGTGTAAATCTGTTCAGTAGTTTCTAAGAAATTCAAAAATAAAAAAATATTGATATATGGGCAGAGCCTTACCACACATCTCATTGTGGGATCTGATTGGCTGTCAACACTCCAAACCAGGAAGTGTTGGCAGCCATCTTGTGACTCGGTAACCGAGTCACAAGAAAAAGGGTGAAAAAAAGATGAAAAACAAGAAAAGGGGGCAGGGTAGAAACACCCTGTCCCCCTAGGCCTGCTCATGGGGTCCCACAGGGACCCCCAGGTCCAAAATAAGCATTTTTTTAAAAAAAATTGGCAGAATTCGCACTGGGTGCGGAATCCTGCCGAGAAAAAAAAAAAAAAATGAAGCGCGGTCTCCCGCGCTTCATTTTAATGAGCCCCCCGGGTGGGCCAGGTCCAGGAGGCAATGTCAAAATTAAATAGCGGGAGCCCACGGGGGCCCCCGCAGCCCCGGGGACCGCCACCTCCCCGGGGCTATGCTAATTATGTGTGGGGGGACACGCAGCCCCCCGCAGCCCTGGGGACCGCCACCTCCCCGGAGCTTAAACGAATATAAAATAGGTGCGGGGAGCTCCTGCTCCCCCCACACTGCCCCGGGGACCACCACCTCCCCGAGGCTTTACAAATGGCGGGAGGGGGCAGCGCGGCCCCCTCCAGGAGCCATTGATGGCCCTGGGGACCGCCACCCCCCAGGGCCGGCTCCTGCAATGTCCCGGGGTGTCCACCCCCAGGACATTGCTGTTTGCTGCACGGCTCCCGCCCTGTCATAGCAATTTCTGCTTTGGTTTTTGAATGCAGATAATTAACCGAAGCAGAATTGCTTTTGCACAAGGGGTGCTGCATGTCAGCAGCTCCCCTTGTGCAAAAGCAATGCCGGCTCCCGCAGGAGGCGGGGAGCCGGCGGGACTGTGGGGGCATTGGGGCTCCCCCCACGGTCCCCAACTTAAGGGCCGGCCCCGGGGGATGGGGTCCCCGGGGCCAGAAGTGGCCCAGGAGGGGGGCCACGCGGCCCCCTCCCTTTTACTAAATTATTTTATTTTTTTTTTTAAAAAGGAAGGCCAGCCCCGGGGGATGGGTCCCCGGGGCCATAATTGGCCTAAGGAGGGGGGCCACGCGGCCCCCCTCCTAAAAACAAACACAGGCTGGCCAGGACCCGGGGGATGGGGTCCCCGGGGCCAGAAGTGGCCCAGGGGAGGGGGGCCACACGGCCCCCCTCCCGCGAAATAAAATAAAAAACGAGGCCAAGCCCCGGGGGATGGGGTTCCCGGGGCCAGAAATGGCCCTGGGGAGGGGGGCCACGCGTCCCCCTTCCTGTTTTTAAAAAAAAATTTAACTAAATAAAATGCTCAGGGCCTGGGGGATGGGGTCCCCAGGGCCCAAAAATAATTAAGGGAAGGGGGGCCACACAGCCCTCCTTCCAAAAACAAAATTGTCATTTGAGATGTCATCAGTGATGTCACTGACCATGTCATGAATGATGTAATATGTGACGTCATCAGCAGTGCATTGCGGGGGCGCGAGTTATAGTTAGCTCAACTAACTATAACGGCCGAATTTCTCTGGTTTTGTACGAGTGAAATGTCCAACTAACTATAACGTCCCTGAAACCTATGGTTTTTTCAGTGAATATATATATATATATATATATCACCACGAAAATCCCAGGAATGTATCCGCTATATATATACATTACCTACTGGCGGTCGCCAGTAGGTAGTTATAGTTAGGACCTATTTTCCATAGGAAATTCACAACATTCTATTTTCAATAACTTTGGTGCCGGTTGATGAATCTTTGCGAAATTTTCAAAACTTGTGGGGCGCTCCGGTCCGCTCCTATCCTGAAAGTCTCGGGGTGATTCATCAAGTGGGGGCCGAGAAAAAAGGGGGGTCCCAAAACGTGTTTTCCCCGTGCAATTTTCCATAGGAACCTTTAGTCGCAGCTACAGCCCGAACTGCTGAACGGAATTACACCAAATTTGGCAAAAGGTAGCCCTTGGTTCAGAGTCGTGCCTTTTGGTTAAATGGTGTAAATCCGTTCAGTAGTTCCTGAGACATTTGAAAAAGAAAACACATATATATCTGGGCGGAGCCTAACCACATATGTCATCGTGAGATCTGATTGGCTGTCAGCACTTCATCCTAGAATTGCTGGCAGCCATCTTGGGACCAATATAAATGATAGTACCCCATTGAAATGCATTGTAGTGAATCGAAGATTTTGAGGGTTACCAAAGGAGAACTATAAAGGGTGATAACAGACTTTAGTTACATTAGAATTCATTTGTTGATGGTACCATACTAATTTCAGGAATTGTGGTGTGTTCTAAGGTGATTTTACCCTGTGAAAAACCTTCTGCTGGGATATCATGAATCATGTTTGAGAGAAAACTATTTTTACATGCTTGTCCCATACAGTTTTGGAAGGTGCTCCAGAAGCTAAAATGAGAGCATATTTTCTGTAAATTCACATTATCTTTCTCAGTCATGTGAGAATGAAGTCTGACATTCTCAGTAAAACATATACATCCAACAAGGGCAGAGACTGTCAGTTGATTCCTTTGTGTTCTACTGCAGCTTCCCAGAGTGTTCTAAAGAACAACTAGAGTGCTAACAGCCTTACTTATGACAAAAGTATGGCACACCTGAAGCCATCTTGATTGGAATAAACTGGTAACACTTAAAACATTTAATTTAAAAGGAACAAAATGATGGGGTTCATTTTGTCATAGAAATTATGGTTAGTGCTGTAGAAAGAAAAATTAGGACATGTTTCAAGTGTGATCTCAAATATCTTCCTGTTGTATTTCAACAGGAGCAGCCTGTCAGTTGATGCCTTTGTGTTCTACTGCAGCTTCCCAGAGTGTTCTAAAGAACAACTAGAGCGCTAACAGTCTTACTTATGACAAAATTATGGCACACCTGAAGCCATCTTGATTGGAATAAACTGGTAACTCTTAAAACATTTAATTTAAAAAGGAACAAAATGAGGGGTTCATTTTGTCATAGAAATTATGGTTAGTGCTGTAGAAAGAAAAATTAGGACATGTTTTAAGTGAGATCTCAAATATCTTCCTGTTATATTTCAACAGGAGCAGCCTGTCAGTTGATGCCTTTGTGTTCTACTGCAGCTTCCCAGAGTGTTCTAAAGAACAACTAGAGAGCTAACAGTCTTACTTATGACAAAAGTATGGCACACCTGAAGCCATCTTGATTGGAATAAACTGGTAACACTTAAAACATTTAATTTAAAAAGGAACAAAATGAGGGGGTTCATTTTGCCATAGAAATTATGGTTAGTGCTGTAGAAAGAAAAATTAGGACATGTTTTAAGTGAGCTCTCAAATATCTTCCTGTTATATTTCAACAGGAGCAGCCTGTCAGTTGATGCCTTTGTGTTCTACTGAAGCTTCCCAGGGTGTTCTAAAGAACAACTAGAGTGCTAACATCCTTACTTATGACAAAAGTATGGCACACCTGAAGCCATCTTGATTGGAATAAACTGGTAACACTTAAAAAATTTAATTTAAAAAGGAACAAAATGATGGGGTTCATTTTGTCATAGAAATTATTGTTACTGCTGTAGAAAGAAAAATTAGGACATGTTTCAAGTGTGATCTCAAATATCTTCCTGTTATATTTCAACAGGAGCAGCCTGTCAGTTGATGCCTTTGTGTTCTACTGCAGCTTCCCAGAGTGTTCTAAAGAACAACTAGAGCGCTAACAGTCTTACTTATGACAAAATGATGGCACACCTGAAGCCATCTTGATTGGAATAAACTGGTAACTCTTAAAACATTTAATTTAAAAAGGAACAAAATGAGGGGTTCATTTTGTCATAGAAATTATGGTTAGTGCTGTAGAAAGAAAAATTAGGACATGTTTTAAGTGAGATCTCAAATATCTTCCTGTTATATTTCAACAGGAGCAGCCTGTCAGTTGATGCCTTTGTGTTCTACTGCAGCTTCCCAGAGTGTTCTAAAGAACAACTAGAGCGCTAACAGTCTTACTTATGACAAAAGTATGGCACACCTGAAGCCATCTTGATTGGAATAAACTGGTAACACTTAAAACATTTAATTTAAAAAGGAACAAAATGAGGGGGTTCATTTTGCCATAGAAATTATGGTTAGTGCTGCAGAAAGAAAATTTAGGGCATGTTTTAAGTGAGATCTCAAATCCTCTTCTATTTCATTAGAAAATTCTGACATGCAGACTGAAACAATCACTTTCAATACCAGCAGTAGACTTCCAGTTAACTCCCTGGTGAGCAGTAGCTTTACTACAGTGATCTAATGAACAACTAGAGTGCTAACATTCTGAATTTATGGCAAATGTGTGACACATCTGAATGCCTTCTTGATGGAATCAAAGTAAAAAACTGAAAGCATTTCCTACTGAGGAGACTGCAGTAAATGACGAAATTAGGAAACTTCATAACAAATAAGTCTCCCAAGATGGCCACCAGAGAAAAAAGAGCCCAAATGTAGCACAAATATCACCCAGATGTAGCCCACATATAGCCCAATGACAGAAGTGTGCAAAACACTTTTTATTTTTAGTTTTTCTGCAGTTTTATATAGTGCAAACTGGTCAGGTATTGGAGCGTTACATCTTACTTGGACCCCTTATTGCGTATTTTGCACGAAGTACATGAGCTTGATCTTGCGAAACATTGAACTTTACGATTCTGTTAACCTGAAGTTGCTCTGAACCGGGCTTTGTAACACCCGTTTTTACCTACTGGTTTTAATTAATTCTCACTGTATTGTATTAGGAAAGAGGATTTACTGTTTTTATGTACACTTTTATGATCTATGTTTCTAAATCAGATCAAATAAAGTTTAATGAATTCTATGGCAGGATGGAGGCGAGGATTATGCATATCTTTCCTCACTTTATTTGCATAGCAGTTCAAAGAAAACGTAACACAACAATCATTAAACAAAAGACTACACAACCCATGAACCATTAGGGGGTAGTCTCCAAGGCAACTATAGTCCAATCATATCACAGTCCATCGTATATAATATCGTGACGTCCCTTCCGCTTCCTCTTTCTTCACTGCTCGTCAGTTAAGTGCATTCCTTACATTCTTGGCTTAATCTGACGTTGTTGCTGTTTGTATAGCGGTTTCTTGTGCACGTTATTAGCATTATTGCCTTGGTATTGTTTCATATTCCCTGCGCAGCAGGCTCTTGCCCGAGCGCGTTCTCCCCCTCGCAGTTTCTCCCGCTGTGTGCTCTGCGCGCGGTGAGATCCTGTCAGGCGCGTCTGGTCCGAGCGAGGCAGCTCCGTCGAGCGCTCCCGCTGGTCTTTACGCGCGTTTGGGAATCCGGTCACTCCTTTAGTGTCCGCTTGATTCCCGACCAACCCTCGCCTAATTTTGACACCGCTACGCGGTGATTTCCCCACACGGCCACGTTAGTGACCAGCGCCACCTGGTGGTGGTAATTGGTATTGCGCCTCAGTCTATTCTTATAACAGCTTCGGGGAAAGCCCAGCTGTTGGAGCACCGGCGAGGGGGCTGTCTTAAGGATTTTAAGGGCATTTGTTCTGTGCTCACACCCTCTGCTATCATGTCTTCTCCAGAAGACCATTTTTACTCCTCCTACCAGGAAGTGGAGGAGGAATGGCCCCCAACTTCTCCCTCCAGCAGTGGACCAAGCCCTCTCTCTGGCTATTTCTAGGGCGCTGGCTCCTCTTAGGGATCAGGTTGATAAGCTGGCGAAAAGCATCCCTGGGGTGTTCAGTGACCCAGATCTGGTGGTGGCGGGTCCAAGTAGCTCCCAGATGGGGAATAAAAGGGCCGTTAAGCATAACGCGGGGCACTTGGAAGGATTTGATAAACTTACGGAGACCTTCCTCAAGAGTGCGCGAACGCTAAAACATGCACCCTGCCGGGAGGAGGAGGGGCCCGGAGAAAATTGCAACACTGTCACCACTATTGTAGACCCCGACGGCGGGTTTCCCTTAGAGGGAGAGGGTGTATCGGAGGACGATTTCTCCTCCGATGAGGATAAGGACTCGGGGCGTCCCTGGCGTCCAGAGTCCCACTCCTCTCAGTCCCCGGTTGGGGACGGGGTCCACTCGGACATGTTCGAGCCTACCCAAATTGACCATCCTAGGTCGGCAGAGTGGACACCTGACGCCAAAGTGGCAGAGTATGTGGTGGGGAAAATCCATCAACCCCTTGAAAGGGAGGTCAGGAATAGGATGAGGGAGAATGCCCCAGGCCCTCACTGAAGGGGAAGGTGGCACACATGCCTGAAATTGATGAGAAACTATGTACCTTTTTCTCCAAGTATATGAGGGATCCCAAGAAAGGAATTGATAGGTCTTGGACGTGGTAGGGCCCTTGACCCAAATTATTCAATTGACGGAGCGTTCCAAAGAGTCAGGATCCCCTTTGTCCACGGATATTGTGGCTGGTTGGGCGCACTACCCTAAACCCTAAAACACTACCCCCTCCACTACCCAAACACCACTGCACTACCCTAAACCCTAAAACACTACCCCCAGCACGACACCCTACACTACCCAAACATAACTGCACTACCCTAAACCCTAAAACACTACCACCAGCATGACTCCCTACACTACCCAAACACCACTGCACTACCCTAAACCCTAAAACACTACCCCAGCACGACTCCCTACACTACCCAAACACCACTGCACTACACTAAACCCTAAATATACCCCCAGCATGACCTCCCACACTACACAAACACCACTGCACTACCTAAACCCTAAAACACTACCCCCAGCACGACCCCCTACACTACCCAAACACCACTGCACTACCCTAAACCCTAAAACACTAACCCCAGCATGACCCCCTACACTACCCAAACACCACTGCACTACCCTATACCCTAAAACACTACCCCAGCATACCCCCTACACTACACAAACACCACTGCACTAACATAAACCCTAAAACACTACCCCCAGCACAACCCCCTACACTACACAAACACCACTGCACTACCCTAAACCCTAAAACACTACCCCCAGCACGACTCCCTACACTACCCAAACACCACTGCACTACCCTAAACCCTAAATCTACCCCCAGCACGACCCCCTACACTACCCAAACACCACTGCACTACCCTAAACCATAAAACACTACCCCCAGCATGACCCCCTACACTACACAAACACCACTGCACTACCCTAAACCCTAAAACACTACCACCAGCATGACCCCCTACACTACTCAAACACCACTGCACTACCCTAAACCCTAAAACACTACCCCAGCACGACCCCCTACACTACCCATACACCACTGCACTACCCTAAACCCTAAAACACTACCCCCAGCACGACCCCCTACACTACTGCACTACCCTAAACCTAAAACACTACCCCCAGCACGACCCCCTACACTACCCAAACACCACTGCACTACCCTAAACCCTAAAACACTACCCCCAGCACGACCCCCTACACCACCCAAACACCACTGCACTACCCTAAACCTAGAAAAGAAACCCCCACCCCATGCCCAATCCCCCTTACCTCTCACTCCTCATGGTTCCTCTCTCCTCGTGGTTCCTGCTTCACGTCATCTCTGAGGGCGGTGCACGTCGTTGTGAGGAAACGGAACAGCCTCTGTTTCCTTACAACGACATGGATCGTCTACATGTTTTTAGAACGCATGGTCATTTACCATACATACCTTTACAACAAAATTTGTTGTAAAGGCATGCGTGGTAAATGACCATGCGTTCTAAACAAATGCGTAGTAATGACTTCGTGATGTACAACGCATGCGTGGTAATGCATGCGTTGTAATGGTATCGCAAAGTAAAAAGTCGTTGTAACGGCTGTTTACCGATCGAAGCTGGCCCCTGTTCTTCAGTGAGACGTTTATTTGATTAATTAGGAGGAAGGAATGTGTTTTTTACCGAAAAGTGCATTCCCGGCTGTTGTATTGTGAAAGTGTCCGCGTGGCCTGGTTTCACTTCCGGTGAGAGAGTGGAAGAGTCTGTTTGGATCTAAAGGAGTTCTGTTGTTGGACGGGGCCGGCGCGACATGTCATCAGAAAACATAGCTAATGGAAAGCGTCCTCCCTGAAGTGTGGAGCAGTGCCATGAGAGGTCAACGAGTGTGCGTCCCACCGCAGTATGACCGTACCGCGTGACCCATGTGCCGCCTCCAGGGTACGGGAGGCAGAAGCGGCATCGCAGGTCCTCTTGAAGACCGTTGTAGCACTAATTCTACATTTTGGTACTAGGGCATTTTAACTTCGTTGTTCCTGCCAGATACAAAGAGAAGATCCTGTGTTATTCAGTGCCCTCGTTACCTTTTTTGTGGGTTGTGGTGCTTGTCACTTCGCTGCCCCGCCGGTGCACACGACTGGGCACCCCACCTCGTGTGTCATCTGCAGGGCCTCTGCCCTCGGATCACTGGTTTCGGTTTCTGGAGTGGCAACATAAACAGTTGCTCCCAAAGGACTAGCCTGAACACTTAGGTGAATATCCCCTGCACCAGCATTCCACGGAAATTCTTTCCTAGCTCTCCCACGTCAACTAGCACGGCTCCGCTCGCGACACCGTATGACGTCATCGGAGCCATAAGAGGACCTCGTCGGCGTGCTGACGTCAGTTCCACCCATTTTTTCCGTGCCACCGAGGCAAACAGGGGACCTAGACATTTTCACATGTATACATAGTATAATAAATATATATATTCACTGAAAAAACCATAGGTTTCAGGCACGTTATAGTTAGAAATTAGCATTTAAAAACCTTAGAAATTCACTGAAAAAACCATAGGTTTCAGGCACGTTATAGTTAGAAATTAGCATTTAAAAAACCTTAGAAATTCACTGAAAAAACCATAGGTTTCAGGGGCGTTATAGTTAGTTGGACATTTCACTCGTACAAAACCATAGAAATTCCCCCGTTATAGTTAGTTCAGCTAACTATAACTCACGCGCCCGCAATGCACTGCTGATGACGTCACATATTACATCACTCATGACATGGTCAGTGACATCACTCATGACATCACTCATGACATCACTGATGACATCTCAAGATGACATCACTGATGACATCATCCAGTGAATGTGTGTTTTTCTGCAAATTAAATATGTTTTATATATCAATCAATCATGTCACTTATAAAGCGCACTACATACCCGCGAGGGTCTCAAGGCGCTGGGGGAAGAGGGGGGTGGTGCTGCTACTGATCGAAGAGCCAGGTCTTGAGGAGTCTTCTGAAGGCCAGTAGGTCTTGGGTCTGTCGGAGGTTGGTGGGGAGGGTGTTCCAGGTCTTGGCGGCGAGGTGGGAGAAGGATCTGCCGCCGGCGGTCGTTTTCCGGATGCGGGGGACTGTGGCGAGGGCGAGGCTGGTCGAGCGGAGCTGGCGGGTGGGGGTGTAGAAGCTGAGTCGTCTGTTGAGGTAGGCTGGTCCGGAGTTGTGGAGTGCTTTGTGTGCGTGGGTGAGGAGCTTGAAGGTTATCCTCTTGTTGACAGGGAGCCAGTGCAGGTCTCTCAGGTGGGGTGTGATGTGGCTGCGTCGGGGGATGTCGAGGATAAGACGTGCAGAGGCGTTCTGGATGCGTTGCAGCCGTCTCAGGAGCTTAGCCGTCGTTCCTGCGTAGAGGGCGTTTCCGTAGTCCAGCCTGCTGGTGACGAGGGCCTGGGTGACTGTTTTTCTTGTTTCGGTGGGGATCCACTTGAAGATCCTGCGGAGCATTCGGAGGATGTTGAAGCAGGATGAGGAAACGGCGTTGACCTGCTTAGTCATGGAGAGGGTGGGGTCGAGGATGACCCCTAGGTTGCGTACGTGGTCGGTGGGTGGCGGGGCTGTTCCCAGTGATGTTGGCCACCAGGAGTCGTCCCAGGCTGAAGGGTTGGAACCAAGGATGAGGACCTCCGTCTTGTCCGAGTTCAGCTTCAGGCGGCTGGTCCTCATCCATTCGGCGGCGGCCTTCATTCCTTCGTGGAGGTGGGCTTTGGCGGTGTGAGGGTCTTTGGTGAGGGAGAGGATCAGCTGGGTGTCGTCGGCGTAGGAGATGATGTTGAGGTTGTGCTGTCGGGCGACGTGGGCGAGGGGTGCCATGTAGATGTTGAACAGCGTTGGGCTGAGGGAGGAGCCTTGGGGTACGCCGCAGATGATCTTGGTGGCCTTGGATCGGAAGGGGGCGAGGCGGACGCTTTGTGTTCTGCCGGAAAGGAAGGATGTGGTCCAGTCCAAGGCCTTATATGTATATCTCAAGGTCGATGGAAGAATAAAGGGGTATATAAGTGTCTAAATGGATGATTTTTTTGTAAAATTGATTGTATAACTGACTAAGTGTATCTTAGTGAATATATGGGTTAGTGAGTAATGTTTAAATATGAAAATATCTATATCAGTCTCTCACTTTGTGTATAAGTGGCTGCATGGGTTGGTGAGTAGCTACATGAGTGTCTATATGGGTTATTAGTTGGTTTTTTGAGTATCAGTATGAGTGTCTGAGTGTCTGTATGGTTCGGTGGGGGGTATTACGTAGTGCATAGATGCATGAATGAGTGACTCACTGTTTGTATGTGTTGAAGACAGCATGTGTGCAGGACTGTATAGGTGGATGAGTATGTGTATGGGTGTGTTAGTGAGTGAATGACTGTCTCAATAGTGTCTTTATGAGTAACTACATATGTTTTAAACTAGTATATGTGAGTATTGGTGTATATAAGTGAGTATATGTGAGAGTGAGAGATTGGAAGAGTTCCTGTACAAATAAGTAGGTGTTTCTATAAGTGTTTGTTTAAGAGAGTAAGTATGTGTAAGTTTCTGTAGAAGTGTGGTAGTGTGTGTGTATAACTGTATATGCAAGTAAATGGATGTTTGATACTTTGTTTGCATGTGTGACTATGTGTGTGAGTAACTATGGATGAGTGGCGGTGTGTAACAGGATGTATAGGTGTATGAGTACATATGATGAGTGAGTACATGTATGAGTGACTGTATAGGGACTGTTGGTGAATGAGTGGATGTGTGTGTGTAGATCTTGGAATTACTGAATAGGTGTGTTGTAACTGGTATTGGTATGTCCATTGTTTTGAAAATGTTAGTTTGTATTTTTGAGTGTGTGTATCAAAGGTTATATTAGGGTGAGAGGAGGTCTGCCACTCTAGCACAAGGATGATGTCATGAGTGATGTCATTTGAGATGTCATCAGTGATGTCATGAGTGATGTCACTGACCATGTCATGAGTGATGTAATATGTGACGTCATCAGCAGTGCATTGTGGGCGCGCGAGTTATAGTTAGCTGAACTAACTATAACGGGGGAATTTCTATGGTTTTGTACGAGTGAAATGTCCAACTAACTATAACGCCCCTGAAACCTATGGTTTTTTCAGTGAATATATATATTCACTGAAGAAACCATAGGTTTCAGACAAGTTATAGTTAGAAATTAGCATTTAAAAAACCTTTGACATTCACTGAAAAAACCATAGGTTTTAGGGACAGTTATAGTTAGTTGGACATTGCACTCGTACAAAACCCGTGAAATTCCCCTGTTATAGTTAGTTCAGCTAACTATAACTCGCGCCCCACAATGCACTGCTGATGACGTCACATATTACATCACTCATGACATGGTCAGTGACATCACTGATGACATCTCAAATGACATCACTGATGACATCACTGATGACATCACTGATGACATCATCCAGTGACTGTGTGTTTCTGTAAAGTTTAAATATGTTTAATATATATAGGGAAAGGCGTATTGAAGAATGAGTGGGTGTATAAGTGTCTGAATGGATGATTTAGTACGTGAGTGACTGACTCTACAAGTGAGTGATTAAACGTATCTTACTGAATGCATGGGTTAGTGACTAAACTGTGAATGTCTGTATCCGTCTGTTTGTTGGTGTGTAAGTGGATGCATGGATTTGCGAATAGCTACATGAGTGTCTATATGGGTTATTGATTGGTTCTCTGAGTATCTGTATGGCTGCCTGAGTGTTTGTGTGGGTGGGGTGTGTGTGACTCTATACATAGATGTGTGAGTGGGTGATTCACTGTGTGCATGATTTCAAGAGTGCATCTGTGATGGACTGCTTGGGTGGGTGAGTGTGTGTATGGGTGTGTTAGTGAGTGAATGTATATCTCAGTGGTACATGTGCGAGTAACTACATATGTAAAAGGCAGTATATATGTGTGTTAGAGTATTTAAATGGCTATAAGTGAGAGTGTGTTATTGTGAGAGTGGCTGTATGGATGCGTGTGTGCTTGTATCAGTTATTGTATAAGAGCGTAAGAATGTGCTAGTATTTGTATGAGTAAGTGAGCTGGTGTGTGTATAACTGTATAGGTGAGTAAATGGGTGTGTGATTAATTTTTTGCATGACTGACTAGGTGTGTGAGTACCTCTATGGATGAGTGGCGGTGTGTGAGTATTTATATAGGTGTATGAGTGCATATGATAGTCCTGTACTGAGTGACTGTAAGTATGAGTGACTGTACAGGTGAGTGAATGGATGTGTGTGTAGACCTAAGAATCAGTGAGTGGGTATGTAGTTTTTGGTGTTGGAGTGTCTATGGTTTTGAGAATGGCAGTCTGTAATTTAGAGTGGGTGTATCAAAAGTTATATTAGGGTGTGAGAAGATGCATGAAATTATCACATGGATGATGTCATCAGTGATGTCATTTGAGATGTCATCAGTGATGTCATCAGTGATGTCACTGACCATGTCATGAGTGATGTAATATGTGACGTCATCAGCAGTGCATTGCGGGGCGCGAGTTATAGTTAGCTGAACTAACTATAACAGGGGAATTTCACGGGTTTTGTACGAGTGCAATGTCCAACTAACTATAACTGTCCCTAAAACCTATGGTTTTTTCAGTGAATTTCAAAGGTTTTTAAATGCTAATTTCTAACTATAACTTGTCTGAAACCTATGGTTTTTTCAGTGAATTTCAAAGGTTTTTAAATGCTAATTTCTAACTATAACGTGCCTGAAACCTATGGTTTTTTCAGTGAATTTCAAAGGTTTTTAAAGGTAATTTCTAACTATAACGTGCCTGAAACCTATGGTTTTTCAGTGAATTTCAAAGGTTTTTTAAATGCTAATTTCTAACTATAACGTGCCTGAAACCTATGATTTTTAAGTGAATTTCAAAGGTTTTTAAATGCTAGTTTCTAACTATGCCAACAGAGGTAGGACATGTGAAGAAAGAAGAAAAAACGCACAGAAAGAAGCAAAAGATGTGCAGAAAGAACCAACAGAGGAGCAGAAAGAGGCCTTGTTGCAAAATCATCCTGTGCCCACAACTTTTTCAGACGGGTACTGGTGGTAACTGACTCTGACTAACCAGAGCCAGTGCGCGTTTGCACAGTGGTGAAGGGAGGGGGGCCTGAGGTGACATGTGTGCAAACGCGCCCCGTGGCGCGTTTTAAGTTGCGGGATTAAGTCCCCTTGAATCCTGAGGGTCCCTGGGGCCCAACTAGCCCCCCAGGTACCTACAGTTAGGACCACAGAGCTGAGTTGCAGAGAGGCGTTCCGAGGCCACGCACCTTTTTCACCTCTCTGCAACGCAACTCTGTTGTGCTTACTGAAGGTACCTGGTGGGCTAGTTGGCCCCAGGATTCAAAGGGAATTAACTCCCCAACTTAAAAGCACCACAGGGCGTGTTTGCGCACATGTCACCTGAGGCCCCGCCCCTCCCTTCACCACTGTGCAAACGCGCCCCGTGGCGCGTTTTAAGTTGGGGGATTAGGTCACCTTGAATCCTGAGAGTCCCTGGGGCCCAACTAGCCCACCAGGTACTTCCAGTAAGCACCACAGGCCTGCGTTGCAACGCCTGTAACAAATTGTGCAGTTGTGTTTAGGTAGTGAAGAGGGTTGTGCTGGGGGTAGTGTTTTAGGGTTTAGGGTAGTGCAGTGGTGTTTGTGTAGTGTAGGGGGTCATGCTGGGGGTAGATTTAGGGTTTAGGGTAGTGCAGTGGTGTTTGGGTAGTGTAGGGAGTCGTGCTGGGGGAGTGTTTTAGGGTTTAGGGTAGTACAGTGGTGTTTGGGTAGTGTAGGGGGTCGTGCTGGGGTTAGTGTTTTAGGGTTTAGGGTAGTGCAGTGGTGTTTGGGTAGTGTAGGGGATACTGCTGGGGGTAGTGTTTTAGGGTTTAGGGTAGTGCAATGGTGTTTGGGTAGTGTAGGGGGTACTGCTGGGGGTAGTGTTTTAGGGTTTAGGGTAGTGCAGTGGTGTTTGGGTAGCGTAGGGGGTACTGCTGGGGGTAGTGTTTTAGGGTTTAGGGTAGTGCAGTGGTGTTTGGGTAGCGTAGGGGGTACTGCTGGGGGTAGTGTTTTATGGTTTAGGGTAGTGCAGTGGTGTTTGGGTAGTGTAGGGGTTCGTGCTGGGGGTAGTTTTTAGGGTTTAGGGTAGTGCAGTGGTGTTTGTGTAGTGTAGGAGGTCGTGTTTTAGGGTTTAGGGTAGTGCAGTGGTCTTTGGGTAGTGTAGGGAGTCGTGCGGGGGTATTGTTTTAGAGTTTAGGGTAGTGCAGTGGTCTTTGGGTAGTGTAGGGGGTTGTGCAGGGGGTAGTGTTTTAGGGATTAGGGTAGTGCATTGGTATTTGGGTAGTGTAGGGGGTCATGCGGGGGTAGTGTTTTAGGGTTTAGGACAGTGCAGTGGTGTTTAGGTAGTGTAGGGGTCGTGCTGGGGGGAGTGTTTTAGGGTTTAGGGCAGTGCAGTGGTGTTCGGGTAGTGTAGGGGGTCGTGCTGGGGGAGTGTTTTAGGGTTTAGGGCAGTGCAGTGGTGTTCGGGTAGTGTAGGGGGTCGTGCTGGGGCGAGTATTTTAGGGTTTAGGGTAGTGCAGTGGTGTTCGGGTAGTGTAGGGGGTCATGCTGGGGGTAGTGTTCTAGGGTTTAGGGCAGTGCAGTGGTGTTCGGGCAGTGTAGGGGGTCGTGCTGGGGGTGGTTTTTAGGGTTTAGGGCAGTGCAGTGGTGTTCGGGCAGTGTAGGGGGTCGTGCTGGGGGTGGTGTTTCAGGGTTTAGGGCAGTGCAGTGGTGTTCGGGCAGTGTAGGGGGTCGTGCAGGGGGTGGTGTTTCAGGGTTTAGGGCAGTGCAGTGGTGTTCGGGCAGTGTAGGGGGTCGTGCAGGGGTTGTGTTTCAGGATTTAGGGCAGTGGTGTTCGGGCAGTGTAGGGGGTCATGCTGGGGGTGGTGTTTCAGGGTTTGGGGCAGTGCAGTGGTGTTCAAGCAGTAAAGGGGGTCATGCTGGGGGTGGTGTTTCAGGGTTTAGGGCAGTGCAGTGGTGTTCGGGCAGTGTAGGGGGCGGTGCAGGGGGTGGTGTTTCAGGGTTTAGGGCAGTGCAGTGGTGTTCGGGCAGTGTAGGGGGTGGTGCAGGGGGTGGTGTTTCAGGGTTTAGGGCAGTGCAGTGGTGTTCGGGAAGTGTAGGGGGTCGTGCAGGGGGTGGTGTTTCAGGGTTTACGGCAGTACAGTGGTGTTCGGGCATTGTAGGGGGTGGTGCTGGGGCTGGTGTTTCAGGGTTTAGGGCAGTGCAGTGGTGTTCGGGCAGTGTAGGGGGTCGTTCTGGGGCTGGTGTTTCAGGGTTTAGGGTAGTGCAGTGGTGTTCGGGCAGTGTAGGGGGTCGTGCTGGGGCTGGTGTTTCAGGGTTTAGGGCAGTGCAGTGGTGTTCGGGCAGTGTAGGGGGTCATGCTGGGGCTGGTGTTTCAGGGTTTAGGGCAGTGCAGTGGTGTTCGGGCAGTGTAGGGGGTTTTGCTGGGGCTGGTGTTTCAGAGTCTAGGGCAATGCAGTGGTGTTCGGGCAGTGTAGGGGGTCTTGCTGGGGCTGGTGTTTCAGGGTTTAGGGCAGTGCAGTCGTGTTCGGGCAGTGTAGGGGGTCGTGCTGGGGGTGGTGTTTCAGGGTTTAGGGCAGTGCAGTGGTGTTCGGGCAGTGTAGGGGGTCGTGCTGGGGCTAGTGTTTCAGGGTTTAGGGCAGAGCAATGATGCTCAGGCAGTGTAGGGGGTTGTGCTGGGGGTGATGTTTCAGGGTTTAGGGCAGTGCAGTGGTGTTAGGGCAGTGTAGGGGGTCGTGCTGGGGCTGGTGTTTCAGGGTTTAGGGCAGTGCAGTGGTGTTCGGGCAGTGTAGGGGGTTGTGCTGGGGGTGGTGTTTCAGGGTTTAGGGCAATGCAGTGGTGTTCGGGCAGTGTAGGGGGTCGTGCTGGGGCTGGTGTTTCAGGGTTTAGGGCAGTGCAGTGGTGTTCGGGCAGTGTAGGGGGTCGTGCTGGGGGTGGTGTTTCAGGGTTTAGGGCAGTGCAGTGGTGTTCGGGCAGTGTAGGGGGTCGTGCTGGGGCTAGTGTTTCAGGGTTTAGGGCAGTGCAATGATGCTCAGGCAGTGTAGGGGGTTGTGCTGGGGGTGGTGTTTCAGGGTTTAGGGCAGTGCAGTGGTGTTCGGGCAGTGTAGGGGGTCGTGCTGGGGGTGGTGTTTCAGGGTTTAGGGCAGTGCAGTAGTGTTCGGGCAGTGTAGGGGGTCGTGCAGGGGGTGGTGTTTCAGGGTTTAGGGCAGTGCAGTGGTGTTCGGCCAGTGTAGGTAGTCTTGCTGGGGGTGGTGTTTCAGGGTTTAGGGCAGTGCAGTAGTTTTCGGGCAGTGTAGGCGGTCGTGCTGGGGCTGGTGTTTCAGGGTTTAGGGCAGTGCAGTGGTGTTCGGGCAGTGTACGGGGTTGTGTTGGGGCTGGTGTTTCAGGGTTTAGGGCAGTGCAGTGGTGTGCGGGCAGTGTACGGGGTTGTGCTGGGGCTGGTGTTTCAGGGTTTAGGGCAGTGCAGTGGTGTTCGGGCAGTGTAGGGGGTCGTGCTCGGGGTGGTGTTTCAGGGTTTAGGGCAGTGCAGTGGTGTTCGGGCAGTGTAGGGGGTCGTGCTGGGGCTGGTGTTTCAGGGTTTAGGGCAGTGCAGTGGTGTTCGGGCAGTGTAGGGGGTCGTGCTGGGGCTGGTGTTTCAGGGTTTTGGGCAGAGCAGTGGTGTTCGGGCAGTGTAGGGGGTCGTGCTGGGGGTGGTGTTTCAGGGTTTAGGGCAGTGCAGTGGTGTTCGGGCAGTGTAGGGGTCTTGCTGGGGGTGGTGTTTCAGGGTTTAGGGCAGTGCAGTGGTGTTCGGGCAGTGTAGGGGGTCTTGCTGGGGGTGGTGTTTCAGGGTTTAGGGCAGTGGTGTTCGGGCAGTGTAGGGGGTCTTGCTGGGGGTGATGTTTCAGGGTTTAGGGCAGTGCAGTGGTGTTCGGGCAGTGTAGGGGGTCTTGCTGGGGGTAGTGTTTCAGGGTTTAGGGCGGTGCAGTGGTGTTCGTGCAGTGTAGGGGGTCGTGCTGGGGGTGGTGTTTCAGGGTTTAGGGCAGTGCAGTAGTGTTCGGGCAGTGTAGGGGGTCGTGCAGGGGGTGGTGTTTCAGGGTTTAGGGCAGTGCAGTGGTGTTCTGGCAGTGTAGGGGGTCATGCTGGGGGTGGGGTTTCAGGGTTTAGGGCAGTACAGTGGTGTTCGGGCAGTGTAGGGGGTCGTGCTGGGGCTGGTGTTTCAGGGTTTAGGGCAGTGCAGTGGTGTTCGGGCAGTGTAGGGGGTCTTGCTGGGGGTGGTGTTTCAGGGTTTAGGGCAGTGGTGTTCGGGCAGTGTAGGGGGTCTTGCTGGGGGTGATGTTTCAGAGTTTAGGGCAGTGCAGTGGTGTTCGAGCAGTGTAGGGGGTCTTGCTGGGGGTAGTGTTTCAGGGTTTAGGGCAGTGCAGTGGAGTTCGTGCAGTATAGGGGGTCGTGCTGGGGATGGTGTTTCTGGGTTTAGGGCAGTGCAGTAGTGTTCGAGCCGTGTAGGGGGTTGTGCAGGGGTGGTGTTTCAGGGTTTAGGGCAATGCAGTGGTGTTCGGGCAGTGTAGGGGGTCACGCTGGGGGTGGTGTTTCAGGGTTTAGGGCAGTGCAGTGGTGTTCGGGCAGTGTAGGGGGTCATGCACGGGGTGGTGTTTCAGGGTTTAGGGCAGTGCAGTGGTGTTCGGGCAGTGTAGGGTGTTGTGCTGGGGCTGGTGTTTCAGGGTTCAGGGCAGTGCAGTGGTGTTCAGGCAGTGTAGGGGGTCGTGCTGAGGCTGGTGTTTCATGGTTTAGGGCAGTGCAGTGGTGTTCGGGCAGTGTAGGGGGTCGTGCTGGGGCTGGTGTTTCAGGGTTTAGGGCAGTGCAGTGGTGTTCGGGCAGTGTAGGGGGTCGTGCTGGGGCTGGTGTTTCAGGGTTTAGGGCAGTGCAGTGGTGCTCGGGCAGTGTAGGGGGTCGTGCTGGGGGTGATGTTTCAGGGTTTAGGGTAGTGCAGTGGTGTTCGGGCAGTGTAGGGGGTCGTGCAGGGGCTGGTGTTTCAAGGTTTAGGGCAGTGCAGTGGTGTTTGGGCAGTGTAGGGGGTCATGTTGGGGCTGGTGTTTCAGGGTTTTGGGCAGAGCAGTGGTGTTCGGGCAGTGTAGGGGGTCCTGCTGGGGGTAGTGTTTCAGGGTTTAGGGCAGTGCAGTGGTGTTCAGGCAGTGTAGGGGGTCGTGCTGGGGGTGGTGTTTCAGGGTTTAGGCCAGTGGTGTTTGGGCAGTGTAGGGGGTCTTGCTGGGGGTGATGTTTCAGGGTTTAGGGCAGTGCAGTGGTGTTCGGGCAGTGTAGGGGGTCATGCAGGGGCTGGTGTTTCAGGGTTTAGGGCAGTGCAGTGGTGTTCGGGCAGTGTAGGGGGTCGTGCTGGGGGTAGTGTTTTAGGGTTTAGGGTAGTGCAGTGGTGCTTGTGTAGTGTAGGGGGTCGTGCTGGGGGTAGTGTTTTAGGGTTTAGGGTAGTGCAGTGGTGTTTGTGTAGTTTAGGGGGTCATGTTTTAGGGTAGTGCAGTGGTGTTTGGGTAGTGTAGGGGGTCGTGCTGGGGGTAGTGTTTTAGGATTTAGGTTAGTGCAGTGGTGTTTGGGTAGTGTAGGGGGTCGTGCTGGGGTAGTGTTTTAGGGTTTAGGGTAGTGCAGTGGTGTTTGTGTAGTGTAGGGGGTCATGTTTTAGGGTAGTGCAGTGGTGTTTGGGTAGTGTAGGGGTCGTGCTGCTGGTAGTGTTTTAGGATTTAGGTTAGTGCAGTGGTGTTTGGGTAGTGTAGGGGGTCGTGCTGGGGGTAGTGTTTTAGGGTTTAGGATAGTGCAGTGGTGCTTGTGTAGTGTAGGGGGTCGTGCTGGGGGTAGTGTTTTAGGGTTTAAGGTAGTGCAGTGGTGTTTTTGTAGTGTAGGGGGGTCATGTTTTAAGATGCAATGCTCCAATACCTGACCAGTCTGCACTACATAAAACTGCAAAAAAACTAAAAATAAAAAGTGTTTTTCACACTTTTGTCATTGGGCTATATGTGGGCTACATTTGGGTAATATTTGTGCTACATTTGGGCTCTTTTTTCACTGGTGGCCATCTTGGAAGACTTCTTTGTTATGAAGTTTCCTAATTTCTTCATTTACTGCAGTCTCCTCAGTAGGAAATGCTTTCAGTTTTTACTTTGATTCCATCAAGAAGGCATTCAGATGTGTCTCACATCTGTCATAAATTCAGAATGTTAGCACTCTAGTTGCTCATTAGATCACTGGAGTAAAGCTACTGCTCACCAGGGAGTTAACTGGTAGTCTGCTGCTGGTATTTAAAGTGATTGTTTCAGTCTGCATGTCAGAATTTTCTAATGAAATAGAAGAGGATTTGAGATCTCACTTAAAACATGCCCTAATTTTTCTTTCTGCAGCACTAACCATAATTTCTATTTCAAAAAGAACCCCTCATTTTGTTCCTTTTTAAATTAAATGTTTTAAGTGTTACCGGTTTATTCCAATCAAGATGGCTTCAGGTGTGCCATACTTTTGTCATAAGTAAGGCTGTTAGCGCTCTAGTTGTTCTTTAGAACACTCTGGGAAGCTGCAGTAGAACACAAAGGCATCAACTGGCAGGCTGCTCCTGTTGAAATATAACAGGAAGATATTTGAGATCACACTTGAAATATGTCCTAATTTTTCTTTCTACAGCACTAACCATAATTTCTATGACAAAATGAACCCCATCATTTTGTTCCTTTTTAAATTAAATGTTTTAAGTGTTACCAGTTTATTCCAATCAAGATGGCTTCAGGTGTGCCATACTTTTGTCATAAGTAAGGCTGTTAGCACTCTAGTTGTTCTTTAGAACACTCTGGGAAGCTGCAGTAGAACACAAAGGCATCAACTGGCAGGCTGCTCCTGTTGAAATATAACAGGAAGATATTTGAGATCACACTTGAAACATGTCCTAATTTTTCTTTCTACAGCACTAACCATAATTTCTATGACAAAATGAACCCCATCATTTTGTTCCTTTTTAAATTAAATTGTTTAAGTGTTACCAGTTTATTCCAATCAAGATGGCTTCAGGTGTGCCATACTTTTGTCATAAGTAAGGCTGTTAGCACTCTAGTTGTTCTTTAGAACACTCTGGGAAGCTGCAGTAGAACACAAAGGAATCAACTGACAGTCTCTGCCCTTGTTGGATGTACATGTTTTACTGAGAATGTCAGACTTCATTCTCACATGACTGAGAAAGATAATGTGAATTTACAGAAAATATGCTCTCATTTTAGCTTCTGGAGCACCTTCCAAACCTCCATGGGACAAGCATGAGAAAATAGTGTTCTCTCAAACATGATTCATGATATCCCAGCAGAAGGTTTTTCACATGGTAAAATCACCTTAGAATACACCACAATTCCTAAAATTAGTATGGTACCATCAACAAATAAATTCTAATGTAACTAAAATCTGTTATCACCCTTTATAGTTCTCCTTTTGGTGACCCTCAAAATCTTCTATTCACTACAATGCATTTCAATGAGGTACTATCATTTATATTGGTCCCAAGATGGCTGCCAGCAATTCCAGGATGAAGTGCTGACAGCCAATCAGATCTCACGATGACATGTGTGGTTAGGCTCCGCCCAGATATATATGTGACTTTACTTTTGATTTTCTCAGGAACTACTGAACGGATTTACACCATTTAAGCAAAAGGCACGACACTGAACCAAGGGCTACCTCTTTGCCAAATTTGGTGTAATTCCGTTCAGCAGTTCGGGCTGTAGCTGCGACTAAAGGTTCCTATGGAAAAATGAATGGGGAAAACGCGTTTTGGGACCCCCCTTTTTCTCGGCCCCCGCTTGACGTATCACCCCGAGACTTTCAGGATAGGAGCGGACCGGAGCGCCCCAACAAGTTGGAAACGTTCGCGAAGATTCGTCAACCGGCGCCAACGTTATTTCAAATAGAATGTCGCGGATTTCCTATGGATAATAGGTTTTAACTATAACTATCTACTGGCGACCGCCAGTAGATAATATATATATATACATATATATATATATATATATATATATACATATATATATATATATATATATATATATGCACCAAACCCCTACAGTCACAAAAGGTAGAGGCCACACAGGGGATTTCTTCGGAAACGTTTTAATGAAACAGCATATGGCATGATGCATTTCGGCTGCCTTCAGCCTTCTTCGAATGCCGCTGTGAATCAAGGTGTCATTAAGGACAATTTTAAGATCGGACACTCTGCGTTCAGTCCTGCGCAGCAAGCATTCATCATCTGGACTGATATCGAGTCCATCCCCACGCAGCATCCGTCCCAGTAAGGTGATCCCTGGGAGTTGTAGTACTCACAGTACTCCCGCTGATGGCTGGTCATGTGATGGGGAATTGCCAAAGCTCCCGCCAATGGGAGGGTGCAGGACTATTTGAGGACACAGGTGTGGCAGCACCTTGATTCACAGCGGCATCCGAAGAAGGCTGAAGGCAGCCGAAATGCATCATGCCATATGCTGTTTCATTAAAACGTTTCCGAAGAAATCCCCTGTGTGGCCTCTACCTTTCGTGACTGGAGGGGTTTGGTGCATATTTTCACGTCGGCCAGAGGCGTGTTTAGAGGCCCCATCCTGCAAGTTGGCTGAGGTACTACTGGCGTCTGCAGTGTTCTGTTTCCCAAGGTATTGGATTTACCTCAGCCCGCCTCTACGAGTGAGTTATGCAAGGGCTGCTGTGTTTACAGCTCGTGACTTCACGAGGAGCAGGACACATTGTTCTCCTGTTCATGGCCCGGTGGATACTTATTTTTTGAGGCTGGGATGTTATGGGGACTCAAGGAAGCGGTTTTTGTCATTAAGGACAATTTTAAGATCGGACACTCTGCGTTCAGTCCTGCGCAGCAAGCATTCATCTGGACTGATATCATCGAGTCCATCCCCACGCAGCATCCGTCCCAGTAAGGTGATCCCTGGGAGTTGTAGTACTCACAGTACTCCTGCTGATTGCTGGTCATGTGATGGGGGATTGCCAAAGCTCCCGCCAATGGGAGGGTGCAGGACTATTTGAGGACACAGGTGGGGCAGCACCTTGATTCACAGCGGCATCCGAAGAAGGCTGAAGGCAGCCGAAATGCATCATGCCATATGCTGTTTCATTAAAACGTTTCCGAAGAAATCCCCTGTGTGGCCTCTACCTTTCGTGACTGGAGGGGTTTGGTGCAATATATATATATATATTTAAAAAGTCAAAATAAGCTTGTTTCATTTAACATTATTTCCTGTTGTGTTCCATTGTAAGTCGCTGCCTCCATTATTTTCTGTTGGAGGGTATTGCAGTATCAGTGGTAGCCATGTGGGGTGCTGGACTTACAATTGCCACTTTTTGGCTGTAGTAACTTTGCACTCATCATTTGACCCCATCGCCTTTCAGGGGGTGGAGACATGTATGCCTATACTTTTGAGTAACTATTCACTCGTAAATGGCCTTCAAGACCTGGCTGTTCGAATAAGCCTCTGGGACTAGCAAGCGCCTGGATACCCTATCGGGTGATTAGCCACGCATTATGAATCATGATTGATTGATTGATAATTGGTGAATAGCCAAAAGTAGTAAAGTTACTCAAAAGTGTAAGAGTAAACTTACACATGTAGATATACTCATGTGTAAGTTTACCTTTGTGTACAAGTTCCATAGTATCCCGGATTGTTTTTTTTGTTTCCTATGCTACGAATAGTAATTCCTAAATCTCTCTTCACTCACCTGGTTAGACAATCAATAGTTTTATGTGAATTACTTGGTGCCACACCTCAGCATGGTGACTGACCAAAAAGATGCAAATTCCAGAAAGTATTTGACTAATTTTGACAATGGTGTAGTGTACCCCGTTAAAGTTGGAGACTATTTCTGGTCAGCAAACCTGAATGTTCAGAGACAAAGACAAGACCACCCAGTGCTGGGATCTTTCATAGATATTCTGTGTTGGAGCAAAGGGAGAACGGTACCACAGCGCAATTCACCAGTATGCCAAAAACCTTTCACAATATAATGCTCCTGAAGAAAAAAACAAGAAAGGTCCACAGAGAAGAGCTCTGCATTTTTAGTGTTTCACAAATTATCATTTTTTCAGAAAACGTATCATGGTAATGAAAATGGACTTGTGTTGGTGATAGCGTGTTATGTACCAGAACTGGATAAACGGTTGCTGCTGGGTTTTAAAAGAAAGTGGGTTTTGAACTGGATTAGTTAGAGCTTATTGCATCCTTGTGGAGGATTGCATGCCAATACGATAGGGGCGCTTGATAGACTAGCTTCAAATCCTATTACTTAAGGTGTACAAAAATTAAAGGCACTTCCTCAAACCTAACCCCAAAAGAATCATGATGGCTAACTGGGGCCTCACTTTGAAAGAAATTACTAAATCTTCACCCAGAGATTTACATCCTTTCAAGAGATTAAATGTAATCCTTTCAGGAATGCGCAAAACTATTTCAAGTCACAATTTTAAATCAGGACCCATCACAGCTTTCCAGGAGTAGTCCTGGAAAAGTTTTGGGTCTGTGTAAATGCACATGATAAATGTATTTCTTTTTTATTTCTTTTCAGAAAACGTATTATTGAAAACATTTTTAAGGGCAGGGAGCCTTCCATATCCTATTCCTGAAAAGTGAAATTACTCCACAGCTTGATAGGAGTAAGGGCCTTATTTCGAGTTTGGCCTTCCAACCGACATAGGACCGCATCTGCCCCACCAGCAGCCCACAGCGCTAGCGGTCCAAATACCGCCGTATATTACGAGTTGACCATGGGGCTGGCAGTGTGGAGGCAGAGGTCTTGCAGCGGTGGTGAGTACTTTTCACAAATATATTGATGCCTGTGTGTGCATTTTGACTGCAGATGTGTCGGATGCACACATATGCATGATATATGTGGAAAAATACCATACACCCTTTACCGGGGTACAGCCATACGTGGGCAGTCCTGGCAATGGGTATATGGTTTGAAAAGGACTCACCTGTCGATCGCCGCAAACAGGGTTGTAATCCTCGGCGTGAAGATCCTACTGTGAAGGTGGACCTGGGAAAAGGATCCATGTTGGAACCTGCCTAGAAGAAGAAGAAAGGGGTGAGTGAGTACCTCAAATCCTTCGTCACCGCCACCTTGAAGCAGGCGGTCGGACCACCGCGGTCTGCTCATTGAACAGGCAACTCGTAATACGAACGGCAGTACAACTCCCCTGTACCGCACTATGGCAGCTGTCTTTCCTCGACCGCGAACCCAGTGGTCAGTGTTCAACTGGCAGTCTCGGCGGCCCAGCGGCCGTCTTTGCAAAGCCGATCCACCCAACTTGTAATACAGCAGTTGGACCGCTGAGCTCACCGCACTCGGACCGCCGATACGGCAGTCCACAAAACCGCCAAACTCATAATATGGCCCTAAATCTTTGAAAATTTCCAATGTGGACAGGGGTTAGAAAATAGTTTTGAAAACAGCACTGTAAAGTTACAGCTGTGCGCAAACTGGAGACCCCAAGAGAGTAATGCCAACTTTTCTGTATTTTTAAATGCGGAAACCAGTGAAGACATTTGATTAAAGGGAATCTGTACTTACAGACAATGACTTATTAATTGATAGTATGGCAAACAATTATTAAAAGGTTCAACAAGTTAAAAAAATCACAGGAGTGAAGCCATGTGTTTGGACTTATGGCTTCACTCATGGCTCATGGCTCATGGCTCATGACTCATGGCTTCAGGGGTCAGGAGACCCCCGAAGCTAAGGTTCTCTTCTTTCCCTTTCAACTTCATCCACTGCCAGCCTCTTTAAGCCAATCCACAGTGGCGGCTCCTCCGCTAAGGCGGAGGAGCATCGCCCCACTACTCAAAAGGAAGACTAAAATGATAATAACGTGTTGTTATTATCATTATAGTTTTCAGTGACTCTCGGGGCGGGGTGGGGCTGGCCAGAGCAGGGAGAGGAGTGGTTTGCACTCCTTAAGTGCGCAGGACTGCTTGGCCGACCCTCTTGGCCCGGCCAAACAGACCTGCGCACTTTGTATCTTCCCCACCAGGCTGCAATACACAGCCTGGTGAGGAACATGCAAAGGCTCCCTTGCAAACGATCCACAGCGCTCAGACCAATCACAACGCTGCATTGCAGCGTTGGGCTTGGCTCAGGGGAGCCCGGGTGCTTCCTCCTGCTTCCAGCTGCCAGACGTAGACAGGAAGAAGAGGACGGAGGAGAGGTGGTGGCCAGCCATCACAGGTAAGTGTTTTTTTTTTACTTTTTTCGTCCCACCCAACCACTTGGGTCCGGTAGCAGCCGTTACTGCCAACCCACATTAAAAGGACCATCAACCAACATTAAGCCAGGAAGTCTTGCTAAGCAGAGGAGCCGCTTGAGCTAACAAATCCTCCTCATGAAAAGAACTAAGTATGACCTGTCCTATTAAGTTACAAATGTGCAAGCAGTGCTACTGGGTCAAGTCTGTTTCTTCTATCTGATTACTGTGTGTGTTCTCTCTGAAGGAGAACAGCAAATGTCTGTCATGAAGATTGCAATTATACATAAGCTGAAACTGACTCTCCAAGACACAGGTGTGAAGTAGCAGAGTCAGACTGGGACAGAAAATAGGGCCAGGCACCAAAATAAAAGTGGCCTCCACTAACGAAATAAATAGCTCATAAAGAGGTCCACATTTGCAAAACTGAACAGTTTTGTTCTAGTTATACAAGCTGTATAGCTGTTCTGTATGGTATGTGAGACTGCATGGATTTGAGCTTGCTGCAGGAAATATTTATTTTAATATCAGTGAAATCAACAGTAAAAACCGGCCCAGCAGACCATAAAACAGGCCCACAAACTGTCATAAACTGACCTCTCAGACCAACCCATCGGGCACTGCCTGCTTGCCTTATAGGCCAGTCCGATGCTCTGAAGTAGGCATTAAAAGGCCACAAATAAAATACAAATCTCAATAGGTCACATCAATCAATCATCACCATTTTGTAAAGCGCAGCTCTGTCACCCCTACGGGTATCTGGGTGCTGAAGATGCTGTGTCTCTGTTGAAAAGCCAGGTCTTGAGTCTCTTTCTGAAGTCCTCCAGAGAGGGTGCTGTTCGGAGGTGGAGGGCAGGTTGTTCCAGGTCTTGGCAGTGATGCAGGAGAAGGAGCGACCCCCGCTACGGCTGCGGTGGATGCGGGGTGACACGGTCCTCTGAGGTCAGTGGGTCCTATATATGACACTACACGTGAACTGGCAGGCGCAGAGTAGGGAAGTCTTTTGAATCGCACAGGGAGTATAGAAATGGCATGGCGTGCAGCATCTTTTAAAGAGGATGCTTTTCATATATTACGACCAAATGAAGACTAGTAAAAGACGCCTAGCAATGACATTTTATGGCTAAATTGAGTGGAGGGTAATGCTGCGTTGTTCAAGCGCTTTTCGTTTACTTCATTTGGCTAGAGGTGACAGGTTTACTACGCAAACAGGGACCTGTGTGATCTGGAAAGCTAGAATGTAAAGCATTTGCTATCCAAATAAAGACATCATCGCTGTAAAAAAAAAAAAAAAATCTTCTTTGTGATAAAATGGAAACTCTGCAGCATGAAATGTTTTCTTAGTGCTATGAGGATTTACTAGACCAATAAATCCAACAAAGGGCTGGGAAACACCGCATTTCTCTTAACTCGATGCTCGTATTTCCTAAGAATCGTCTAGTTGTGGGAGGAAAGCCTTTGTGTGAGAGATGTCGGTGACGTTAATCTAACACACACACGGCGACTGCAAAAGGATTCAAAGATTTGATTGTCATACAATTTTAGTGACATTGTGCACCCATTTTCCTCTCAGTAGGAGGTAATAACTATGAGCTAAAGCCCTCAGCTCTACATTATGAGCATATTGCAAGCCACGGGGGAGTTCTGTGACCGTCTCGAGGCACGAGGTCACAGTATAAGTGCCTTTATAAAATAGCAGAACTATGATTCTGGTTTGCAATATCCTTTTATGGCGTTTTTTCATTTCTTAAAATGTATAGATATTTTTCTCACACTCCTTCCATAGCTGACAAGACTGAACTGACTGGCCTTTTGTTATATTATGTGCCCCGGACGTAACTCTAAATAATCTACGGAGGCAAGTTTGTTGGTCACGGGCCAGCACGTCACTGTAACCCCAGCCATGCCCCAGACAATTTTATTATCACTACACACACCGCGACCATTGCTCCCACGCACCCGGGTGAGCACCACGCAGTCACCCCGTGACGCGTTTGGAGTTGGAACAGTACATTCCTATCCAACTTTAACAAAACATAGCAAGAACATTTGTCATCATACTTCGTAAATACACATTACAGATAACGTTACCACACCTTGGTTACAGTTCCTTGTACTGGTTGTGCATCGGCGGGTGCCGTTGGGGCATCAAGCCAGGAAGTCCTTCGGCCGGGTGGATGGTCTTGGATTCGCTCGTTAGGTGGTTCCTCTTGAAGTCACCTTGGCTGGAGGATCTTGGAGTGGTGGGAACGGATACATCATTACCTCCCTGGGAGGAACCTGATTGAGTCACCTCCTGAGTTGGAGGAAATCCTCCGGGGACGGGGCTGCTGACGACGAAGGCAACCTATCCTCTAGCTCCGCCTCAGATTCGGTGTCTGAGGAGGCGTCGGTAGTGTCTGAAAGTGTTGACTTTTTTGAAAAAGGAAACGTTGTGGGTGATTTTTTTACCACCACTTTGGGCAGTTATCATGGTGCTGTGGCGCCTTGTCACTGACCAGAGTTGGCACTCAAAAGGTAATCGGAATTTGCTTCCTGGGTACCTGTCCTTAGCGAACACCGCATCTCCCAGTTGAATATCCGAACGCTGGGCTCTCCGCTTGTCACTGACTCACAGGTTGGTCGCGATTCTTCTTTGGAAGACTCTTTCTTCGTCAATGGGATCTGGGGTCCATTCTGGGTGATGTGGAATGGTGTCCCTAATAACTCGCCCAATGCTGGTGTGCCCTGGAGATTGCCCAGTGGTGGAGTGTGGCGTTTGTCTGTATTCTCGTAGGAATCCATAAATCGCTTTCTCCAGTGCTTGGTTATCAACATGAGCAATATGAATTACCTTATTTAGGGTGCGCATGAACCTCTCCACTTCTCTATTGGCTTGTGGCCATCTCAGTGTTATCTTGTGATGTTTGATGCCCCAGGAGAGGAGGTATTCTGCAAATTCAAAGCTTTTGAAGGGAGGATCGTTATCATTCCGTACTTCTTGCATGAGACCATGAGTGGCGATTATCTTTTTTGTTTTGCCCATGACTTCAGAGGCAGACTGCGATCCGATGAGCTCGATTTCAGGGTATTTGGTGAAGTTGTCAATCATGACGAGGGCATGTCTTCCATCTGGTAGATGACCAAAATCTAAAATGGCACGCTCCCAAGGTTGCTGTGAACCTTCCTCGGTGAGTACTGGCACTGGGGCTTCCGGAGATCCGGAGACTTTGCACCAGGTGCAGGATCTTACTGCTGTTTCTACCATTTCGTCCATACCCGGGAACCATACTTTGGTGCAAAATCTTTTTTTGGTCTTGACAATTCCCTGGTGGCCGATGTGAGCTAGTTGCACAGCAACTCTGCTTGAGATTACCAAATGAAGTCCTCTAAGCAGGCATCCACTCGCATCTGTTGCGAGTTCTTGGTGAACATTGAATAGAGACTCGAGGACTCTTTCGACTTCTGGGGTATCTTCAGGGTTTTCCATTCTCCTGATCGGACTGCAGCGATTGCTAGTTGGAGGCATTCATCTTCTTGGGTGGCTTGCCTGAGGGTGTTAAGCGGCAGAGGAAGTGGCCGGGATCATTCTGCGATATAGCAGACATATTCTTCAGTCTCTTTGGCCTCTTCAACTTCTTTGAAGGTTGCTCCACAAGGGTGGTGTGAGAGATAATCAGCTGGATTGGTGATACCTGGTCGGTATTCAACTCTACAGTCATATTCCCATAGCTGCAACATCCATTTTTCGATGTGAGATGGCAGCTTTGAAACAGATCCTTGGAACAGGGGTACCAGTGGATTATGGTCTGTCGTGACTATGAATGAGTGCCCATACACATAGAGGTGGAAATGCTTGCATGCCTAGTGTATGGCGATGGCTTCTTTCTCTATTTGGGAATATCGCTGTTCAGTCTCCATGAGCAATCGGCTTGCATATGCGACGGGAGTCCAACTTTCGTTTGGTTGTTGTTGGGCAAGAACAGCTCCAAGTCCTTTTGGGCTGGCATCTACTGCAATGATGGTGGGCTTCTGAGGATCGAAATAGGACAGGGTGGTATCCAAGGATAGAGCAGCTTTTGTCCTGCAGAAAGCCTCTTCCTGCTTGATGCCCCATGTACAGGCAGTATTTGTTTTGGTGAGATCATGAAGGGGTTGGGTGAGGCCCATGAGGTCTTGGAGGAACCTCCCAGAGTAATTCACCATACCCAAGAAGCTTTGTACTACTGAGAAGTTGGTGGGCGCCGGGGCTTCTTGTACATCTCTTACTTTCCCTGGGCCTGGTGCTATCTCTTCCCTGAAAACGTGTATCTAAAAAAGCTGATACTTTGTTTCAGAAACTTGCATTTTTCGTGATGGAGAGTGAGTCCGGACTCCTTGATCCCTCAGAGGATTCCGCGGAGGTGTCTGTGGTGCTCGGCCACTGTTTTGGCATGTATGAGGATGTCATCGCTAACATTGATGACTCCAGGTAGGTCGCCCAGCATTTCCTGAATGGTGTTCGGGAAGACTTCAGCGGCACTTAACATGCCAAAATTGAGGCGGTGAAATCTTCATAGGCCAACATGAGTGGAAAAGCTAGTGATGTACCTTGAATCTTTGTGGAGCAGTAGCTGATTGTAGCCAGAGCAGAAGTCAACCTTTGAGAACCACTTCGCTCAATTGAGTTCTCCCAGGATGTCGTCTATTGTGGGAGTTAGATGGCATTCTCCTTTGATGGCGACATTGGGGAGTCTCATATCCACACAGATGCGGACCTCCATTTGCTGTTTCTGTTTCTTCGCGATGACGATGGGCGAGACCTACGGGGTAGGGCCCGTCACCTTCTCAGTTATGCCTGCACATTCCAACTTCTCTAATTCTTCTTCTACCTTTGGCCAGAGATGGAAAGCAATTAGCTGGTGTCGTAGAGCTATTGGTTGAATGGAGCAGTCAATATGCAGGCTTACTTCTTTACCTTTGAGACAGCCGATGCCTTTGACCAAGTCTGTGAACTCGTCAAGGATGGTGGTCAGTTCTTACTCTTGTACTCCGAGGGCAAACGAGATCAAGTTGAGTGCTTCAGGGGTCTGTCAGCTGACCAGCATGCCATGTCCTTTCTCTGCTACATAGATGACTGTGTCGATGCTTGCACTTTTGTGGGACACCAGTGATTTGAAGCATCCACGGAGGGGTATGGGACGTGCTTGTCCATACACGAAGACTTTTACTTTCACCTTTTCCAGCTCCGGGGGATTGACTAGGGAGTGCTATACATCTGCTGCCAATAGTTCGATGTACACTCTGGTGTCGATGGTTGCTGTGACTCTTTGAGGCCCTACTAGAAGTTGGCACTGCGGGAGCAAGTGGTGAGATGACCGGGACTCACCGACTGCAAAGACAGTGTGGACAGTGTATTCTTCCATGTCATCATCCATGTCTTCTGGTGTGGCGGGGCTGCTGGCAATGGCCTGGGCGGTTTCTTTCTGGGGTTTGATCTTTGATGACCTTGCAGACTTTGGCAAAATGGTTGTATTTTCTGCCTGCAGAACATCTCTTCCCCCTTGCAGGGCACCCTGACAGCTTGTGTGGAGGTCCTCCACAATACCCACAGCCTTTGCCCCATTCTGGAGGCTGTTTTCATGTCCCAGCAAGGTTAGACTATATTAACTGGTTCGGGTTTATTTGGCCAGTGGAGTGACACCTCCATATGAGATGCTCTTGCTTCGGACAGCTCTTGCGACCGCCCAAGTGTCAGAATGCCCTGTAGCGATTTCCCGGATCCTTGGAGGATCATCTCTCTCAGTTTGGACAAGGAGCACCCTTGTATTACCTGACCTCTAATTTCTTCCTGTTCATTGTGGAAGCCATAGGTACTTGCTAGCTCTTTGAGGCGACAGTGGAAGGTGTCTATGGATTTGTACGGTTCCTGGCACACTTGGCGGAAACAAAAGCGTTCATAATCCTTATTCGCCATCGGTTTAAAATGTGCGTTGAGAGCCATGAGTAGTGTTGCATATGTGTTGGATGCAGCTTTGACTAACATCTTGTATACTTTGTGAATGTCTTTTCCTCCCAGGTGTATGAGGAGAGCTTTGCGCCGTTTAACAGAGATTTTGATACCCTCTAAGTAAAATTGAAGGCGCTCAACCCAGTCCTTCCCTTCTGGGGATAGTCCAGATGGCGCTCCGTCTCGTATAAAGGGCTCTATGGCTGTTATTGAGGCGATTGTGGTGTATGGACCATTGGGATACTGGGGGGTCACTCGCTAGGTCAGTGGCGCCTCGCAGCATGAGCGCTGGGAGCCACTTGGGGGGGAGTGGCACAGCCACCTGTCTGAGGGCCTCAGTTACTCTGGGTGAGACACGAATTAGGGTTGCAGTCCACTCCAGGGGGTGCTTGACGGTATTGGCTGGGGCTTTTAGCACTCTTGTGAGCCAGCAGTCTTAGTGCCCTGTCGAGGAGATGAGCGATGGGAGGGGCCTTTGGTCATCCAAAGCTGCTTTGCCCCTGCTGGTGAGCTGGCTGGACACTGGAAGCAGCAAATGCAGGGGCTGAGCAGGGCTGTCGTGTTCATGGCTTATAGATGTCAGGATCACAGCCTATCATAGCCACAGTGGGCATTGCAGGTGTCCTTCGAGGCCCTTATGGTCATAGGCCCAAGGTCAGCCGCAGGCAAGAGCGGTGGGGCGGGGGGGCCAGGTGAGGGGGAATTTCGAGAGACGACCACGAGGGAAAATTAATTATTTATTTAATTTTCCCTTGTGGTCGTCTTTCGAAATCCCCCCTCACCTGGCCCCACCGCTCTGACCTGCAGCAGCCGCGGCTGCCCAAGGCTGGTGCTGCAGGGAACCGGGGCACTCACCACATTATTTGTAACACCAGGATGCCGGCGAGGCCGGTTAAGACGTTACGCCCGCTTCTGTTGGGCTGGCTTTGGGCCCGCAATGTGGCAGACATGCAGCCTCCCCTCGCGGAGACAGGTTGCAGCAGATGGTGGCCGGGCGCGGGGTTGATTTTATTATCAATACGCACACCGCGTAGGAACAAACCATTACTCCCACGCACACGGGTGAGCACCACGTAATCACCCGGTGACACATTGAGAGTTGGAACAGTACAAAGTGGTCCTGTCTTTTTAGCAAAGAGTTGTTTCCTTGCTAGGATTTTTTTAGGTAATTTTTTAATGTAAAAACCCATCCTCTGAGTCCCATAATAAACATGTCGTCGGCTAAAAGTTTGGTATGAGTGAAAACGTTCAGCTTTGGAACTGCAGATTCCAAACAAAGCATTTCTGCATTGCTCAGAACATAACACAACTTCAAGCCTAAAAAAATAATTAAAACATTTCATACATAATTGTTCATCCAACCCACTACCCTTCAAAATACCAACTACCTATTTGGGAATATTAATACCAGCATGTTTATTATACAGTGTTTTATCCTGCACATCTGCCTTTTCTAAGTGCTGATATACCAGGTGTAACATTACCTATTTTAAGTTAAAGGAAGTGCCCCACTGTTTACAACTTCTGCCATAATGTAATTTTATGGTTTTTAGATAAATATTGAGATACAGACCGAAATGCAGTTTAACCCGCCACAAAAGTTCCACAAAATAAAGGTCATCCGCCCATCCCTTGGAACAGAGGAAGGAAGATTTCCTCACACACCTCAATGCTATGGATGGCTTCAAAATGCTTGTAAAACGTAGATAAGGCATTTTACTGCATTGCTTAACATCTTAGGTGCAAGAAATATTTAGGACACTACCCAAAGTGGAAGAAGCTGATGGGGGGAAGAGCACGATGAGTATTAAGAGGCAATGATTAGGCTAGAAAATTACTGTAAGCCAGTTATAAGTATCACATAAGATACTATTTTTATACAAGGAGACAAAGGGCAAGTAGACTTTTGAAGAATTTTTAATGGCCCTGATGAGTCTACCCACAACTTGTAACATTGGTGTTTTGATAGATAAAATGTTAATTGATCAACTCATGGTAAATACTAACAGAAGAAGAATCCTGGAACGTTTGTGGGTGATTGGTGATCCCACACTGGAGGAAGTGGCGAAGGCAGCCAAAGCACCAGAGCAGACTATCTCAGGTGTAAAGGAGGTTAATGAGGAAAACACAAAAAAAGGAGCAATGAAATTTATAGTGTGGGTAACAAATAAACAAGAAATTAACCTATGAGGAGCAAGAAGAATGAAACTGAAATGGTGTGTAACTGATGAGAAAATAGTATCCATATTGCAATGTATAAAGTTGCCCGGCGATCAACAGGGGAGGCAACTTTTGTGGTAGAAGTGGACATTTAGCCGAAGCTTGTCACAAGAACATGCATATTGCAAAATTTAAAATAGCTGTTGTTTTGGAGGCGCCCTTGTGTGTCAATGATTTCTATGGAGGTCACAATGGGGAATCAAACACTTTGGTCTTGATAGTTCAAGGTGTAAGAAACAAGGGAGAAGAGGAAATGCATAGACAGTGTATGTGTGTCTTGTAAGTGTTTGGCAAGGTCCCTGAATGTCATGGCTAACTCTGGATCCCCATACACCATAGCCCCCCAAAGTAAGATTTGAGTCTTTATTAGCACACAAAATTGACAATCTTCTGGAACCTCCTGTGAAAGCTGTCTCCTTTGATGGTCAAAGAGTCAACTTCATAAGCTGCTTCCTATGAAATGTCGGATTCAAGGGGTGATACCCATGGATCAAGATTTATGTGTCACAAAAAGGAGTGTGTTTGCTTGGGTCGAAAGACCAAAGGCACTTACAAATTACATTTAATCCCTGTGCAACTGATCCCGGATTAGCTATTTTGGAACCAGAATGAAGCCTTCAGATTTTTTAATCCTTCCCCATTGTGTTCAGCAACAAGCTAGGCAGGCTTCCAGGATTCGTGCACCGTAGAAAACTCAGAGATGGTACCACCCCTCTAAAGCAAAAGTTAAGAGGAGTGCCTCTTTCAGTTCAGAAGGATCTTGAGGTCTTTTTGAAGGGGTCTTCAAAAGGAAGGAACTATCAAGGAGACTTAATCATATAATTTGATCCCACCCATATTTCTGTCTAAAGCAATTGTGGCGTACACCTCTGTGATGACTTGATGGAGTTGAACTCTTCCATCATTATTGACAAGCATCCAATACCCACAATAAACAGAATTCTAGCTCTTCTGAAAAAGAGCTACAACATTCCCTACCTGCACCTTAAAAAAAGGCCTGCCATCAGGTAGAGCTGGCAGAAGAACCTAGGCCGCTCACAGCATTGGTTTCTTTCAATACCGTAAGATGCCGTTGAGCCTTGCGCCAGCAGTGCCTGTCTTTTAACAAGCAATTTTGCACCTGTTCAGGGACCTGCAGGATAAGGGGAAATGTTTCTAAGATTATATTCTTGTGTTCACCAAAAACAACGAAGAAAACAATGTTGTCTTGCAAAGCACAGGTACCAGATTGTCGAACAAAGGCATAACTTTGACTCCTGAGAAGTGCAAACTATTGAAAAAGCAACTTGAGTACCGGGGGCACACTAATTCTGCTCAAGGAGTTATTCCTAATGAATCCCTGGTCAGCGCAAATAAGGATGCACCACCTCGTGAGAGCAAGGAGACATTGATGTCTTTCACAAGACTGTGTGAACATTAATCCACATTTGTGAAGAATTTTGCAACTCTTTTGGAACCTTTACGAAAGTTTGGTGGAAAGGGGGGACTGTAAATAGAATAAGGAGCAGCAGGAAGCATTTGATGACCTATAGAGATAAATGGTGCGGGCTCCAATTCTGAAACCATTTTCACTGGTATAAAAAAGTGTGTCATTGCTGTTGATGACAGTTCTTATGGGCTGGGTGGTATTGTCATAAAAGGTGGGGTTAAGCAGTGGGTGGTGGCACACACCTCCAGGGTCTTAAAGAAAATTGAAAGGAAACATACTGTAGTAGAACATGAGTTTCTACCACGCATGTCACTGGGGGCAGCCCCTACACCCACCGACTACGCACGCAACCTGGGAGTCATCCTCGACTCAACGCTCTCCATGGCCAAGCAAGTCAACTCAGTCTCCTCCTCCTGCTTCAACACCCTCCGCATGCTCCGCAAGATCTACAGGTGGATCCCGACAGATACAAGAAGAACAGTCACCCAGGCCCTCGTCAGTAGCAGACTCGACTATGGAAACGCCCTCTACGCGGGAGCCCCGGTCAAGCTCATCAAGCAACTGCAACGCATTCAAACGCCTCTGCACGCCTGATCCTCGACATACCACGCCACAACCACATCACCCCCCACCTAAGAAACCTGCACTGGCTCCCCGTCGACAGGAGAATCTCCTTCAAACTCCTCATCCACGCACACAAGGCACTCCACAAGACCGGCCCAGCCTACCTCAACAGACGACTCTTCTTCTACGTCCCCAACCGCCAGCTCCGCTCCGCCGACCTCTCCCTCGCCACCGTCCTCGCATTCGAAGAACAACCACCGGCGGCAGATCCTTCTCCCACCTCGCCGCCAAGACCTGGAACACCCTTCCACTCAGCCTACGACAGACCCAAGACCTGCTGTCCTTCAGGAGGCTACTCAAGACCTGGCTGTTCGACCAGTAGCGGCACCCCCCCCTTCTTTTTCCCCAGCGCCTTGAGACCCTCGCGGGTAAGTAGTGCGCTCTACAAATTCTGTGATTGATTGATTGATGTAGGCCACTAACCACTTCTGGAAGTTCGTTTGGGGAAGCAAGTTCACACCGCAGATGGATCACAAGCCCTTGGCCCATATCTTGTTATCTTTTCTCCGGTTTACCTCCATGGCTTGCAAAGCTAGAATATGCTCCAAATTCCAAGAATATTGCTTTGATGTATCATATGTCCGGTGAATAGAAACCAGCTATCTAATTGGTTGACGTTTGAAGTGTCAGAGCAAGGGAGTGTGACATTCGAAAGAGGAAAAAATAGATGTGG
Source organism: Calotriton arnoldi (assembly GCA_963921515.1). Classification (NCBI taxonomy): domain Eukaryota; kingdom Metazoa; phylum Chordata; class Amphibia; order Caudata; family Salamandridae; genus Calotriton; species Calotriton arnoldi. The sequence continues at coordinate 844,420 of CAWUFW010002449.1, forward strand.
TAGCATATGTTAGTGATGTGTGTGCCTGCAGGATGGAATGTTGATCGAAGAATTATTGCTATCAGAGGACTACAAGTGTTGAATATGGTCAACAATTATATTTGTAAAGGGTGGCCTTCAATCAATCCCTATCCGGCTCATTGAACTCTTTTACCCAAGTGTCCTTTGAGCCAAGTGATGTGGGCAATTTCATTTTCTGCCTGAAAGTGTTTTCCTTCCTTGGTGTTTGCAATTTCATATTGAATGCTTGCTGCCGAGGGCAAATGAGAATGTTGGCCTTGAAGGTGGCCTGGAGAGGGTACGGTGGCTGATCAATTTGTTAAGAAGTGCAACGTTTGTGTGATGTGTGACAAAAATTTCAAAATCACTGCGAACTTCCATGCAGCCTGTCCCTTGGCACAGCGTTGCTTTGCAAAAGTTGAGCTTTGTTATAGCTGGAACTTTTAAGAGACTTCCAACACAGATATAATATGCCCCGGCCCTAACTAACTATCATTCGTAGTGGCCTGATGTCAAGTTTGTTGAGAAGTCAGAACATATGAAGTGCTTGAAATGCTCATAAAAGTAGTTAGCAAGGAAGGAAGAAGTTCTCTGAAACCCTCTTAATGTATAACGGAGTGTAACTCACTTTGCCATACATGTCTGAGTTCTTCCGGGTGCATGGTTTCAAACATGTCAGGACAGAGCTCTATGACCCACAGTGTAAGGGGCAGATAAAATGGTTTAAATGTCATCTTAAGGATAGTGTACACCTGTCCTGTCAGAATCAGATTCCGGTGTCACTGACCATGAGGGAGAGGCCATGGGCACATAGACATCACCAATCTGTGGCACAGGAGTCAGTCCCTTCCAATAACTAAAGGAAAGACTTCCCACCTCAGATGTGTGCCCGTGGTGGCTTGGAGGTAAACTTCCGCAGACTAAGAATATTGACACCATACTTGGGGAGGCTAGGGAGACTGTTGATTCCCAAGAAAGAAAAAGCAGGGAATGTTATAATTCCACACACAGCGCTAAATATATTGACATATCTGTATCTGTTAAGATTTGCTTCCTGGATCGTGTGGATAAGACGTGTTTCTGATGTTCCATATCCATCAAAGTTGTTAAGATTATCTCATCAGCTGAATCAGGTTTACCGCAAAACACTGGAAGTGACCCTGCGTGAGGGATCCATTGCTGAGCGTGTTAAAAATGCTTTTAGAATGAGTGCCCCATCTTGGAGAATTCGTCTTAGAATGACTATTCATCCCCCAGTCCCTATTTCTTTTTTCTCTCCTTCATCTGTTTTGTGGAAGGGAGATATACTATACAGTTTCTTTCACTTTTTCCTTTCCCATTCCCTTTTCTCTTTCCTAATGGTTCTGTCAACTTTAGAAAGTTCAGGTTCTAGCGCCTAGTCAGTTAACAAATCATGGCTGAAGCTCTTGCTATGATATCTATTTCCCTATGACTGGAATAAAGGCTATGCACCTTACTGTCTTTCAGTTATATCTGTCGCTCTAGTTTTGCCTTGCTTTAAAGCTGGCCTCGCTGCTGCTTTAAAATTATCTACTGAAAACATATCTCTCAAATGTCTCATCCAACATCAAAAGGACACCTCACTCTCCTCCCAGCCTTTAAAACCAACGAGATTAGAAACACTCTTCCCTCCTTCACACAGCTCAGAATCATCCACTTCTCTGACGTGTAGAAGATAGGTTTGCACTCTGCCAATAAAAAACGCTGAAGAACTGGATCTTAACAGTGATCAAATTCTCCCTAAACTTTTCATGTTTCAAGAATATTTCACAAAAATTGATCATTGTAATTGCCCTAAGAATGCCAAGTGATTGGTGCATCAATGAAAAGGAAGATTGGATACTCCACCTTCTGTGTAGTCCCACAGAGATTACCCTCATGTTCATCCTTCAATGGTGGTACTTTTTTCAACTGCTCTTTAACGAGACAATAAAATCAGCAAAAAGTCCAGAGAATAAGAAAAGTAGTGAATTGACTGACACCGCATGATTTGTATGACATTATGGCCAAGATTTACTAAAGCTTTACACAAACACTAGCATGACACACAGCAACACAAAGCAGCCTAAAATGTGTTTTGCATTGGAAAGGTCTACTTATTAAAATGCAAAAACAGTTTTCACCATTTCGCGCCAAGGGGGCCTTACTGGGGTATTACTGGGTCACATCAACACAAATATCCATAAATTTTGACACACAGCCCATTCTGCTAAGCCATACCGGGCTATGCATCACAAACTAACGCCTACTTGAAGCAGATGCAAACAAGGGCAAATGTGTACATTTCTCAAAAAAACAACACATTGCATGTAAGCTACAGTTTATTATTTTGAACTGGTGTTGTGATGTAAGCTTGGTAGAGTTTTGGTTGTGAGAGGATGCAGCACTCACATCCTCACTGTTTAATTATTCTATTGCAACACACTTTATATGTGTCACCATATAATCGTACCACATGCAGGACATGTATTCCTCCACAATAATTCAGAACCAGTGGAAAATGTACTCTCACAATGCATGGTGGCACATGCATGCCTCATAACGCATGCAAGTGTGACGTGACTCTTGCATGTGCATGCATCATAACACACGTCGGCCATTTTTATTTACTGTTCTCACATGGCAGGTGGCAATGGTAGAATGATAAAACATTAGAAGTAAAAAAAGAAAAGAAAGTGTGCACGGGCGCAAAAAAAGGAAGTGAATGGCACAGAAGTGAATCTTAGAATCTTAGTACCGAGACGGCATTATTGGAGGTATCTGAATCCATCAAGGAGACTTTGGACGCAGGTGGTAAGGCGGTTTTGGTCCTTTTGGACCTCTCCGCGGCGTTTGACACCGTGCCCCATGACCACCTTTTGCAGAGATTGAGGGAGGGTGGTTTTGAGGGCACGGTGTTGAAGTGGTTTGCTTCCTTTTTAGAGGGTAGAAACCAGGAGGTCTGGTCACCTCCCTTTTCGGCCTGTGTGCTGACTTTAAGGGTGGGTGTGCCACAGGGCTCGATTTTGAGCCCTGTACTTTTTAATCTGTATATGGCCCCCCTAGCTACAGTGGCTGCAGAGAACGAGGTCACAATAATATCGTACGCTGATGACACTCAACTGCTGTTCACCTGCAGGAAGGGTGAGGAGTTCAACAGGGAGAAGATCAACAAGTGCCTAAAAGAAACTTTTGCCTGGTTTAAACATAATCATCTGAAATGTAATTCAGACAAATCCGAAATCATTTTCTTCGGCTCCCCCCCGTTGGACGTCTGGAAACAATGGTGGACCCAAGACATGTCTCCTCCCCAGGCCGCGGTCAGGACTGTAAAGAACTTGGGAGTTAAAATGGATGACGCCCTCTCTATGGTACCTCAGGTTCAGTCGGTAGTCGGAACCTGTTTTGGTCTCCTGAAGATGCTCCGGAGGTTTTTATTTCTATTACAGACCGAGCATAGAAAAATGGTCATCCAGGCCCTTATTATTTCAAGGTTGGACTATGCCAATGTCCTTTATTTGGGCCTCCCGGAGTTCTTACTTAACAAACTGCAGGTAGTGCAGAATGCGGCAGCTAGGGCTGTTCTGAGTCTAGGGCCGAGAGATCGGATTTCTCGCCACCTTAAGAATCTGCACTGGTTACCGGTGCGCAGTAGAATCCGCTTCAAAGCTTTGGTCTAGCCTTTAAAGCCCTGCACGATATAGGAGCAAAATATATTTCCAGAAGAGTGTCTTTCTATATACCTGGCAGATCTCTTAGATCTGCCCATCAACATCTCACGGTCATTCCTAAATATCTTAGAGCCCGCAAAGGCGGTCGCTCCTTTCAAGTGCAAGTGGCTGGACTTTGGAATAAGCTGCCTCTTCCACTTAGGCAAGTTACTAACCTGCTCGCCTTCAGGAAACAATTGAAAACCTGGTTGTTTCAACAAACAATATAATTATTTTCCGTCCTCTTCGGTTTCTTCTTTTCTTTTTTCTCTCTTTCTCTCTGTATTTTGGTCCTCTCTGTCTTAAGCGCCGGGACACTCTATTGAGTAGCTGTGCGCTCTAGAAATCTGTTTTAACATAACATAACATAACAGCAACAATTTGCATGGCAGACCCATGTAAAATAAATAAATAAAATAGGGAGCAGGGCAGTAAGAACAAACTGTGTGGGGGGCCTGGCAGCACTTTTCAGCTGCTGAGCTCTTGGAAAATAATAAAAAAGAAAATAAGGATGGTGGGGCAGAGAACAAGGAAACACATGTACTCCCATGGTGTGCTGATACATAAATTAAACAAGCATCGGCAAAGCAATAGGTCTTGACTATACAACAGCTATTGACTTTGGCAATGTGTTTTAGCCATGTTGGACAATAGTGTGACTGCTGTTCAGCATGGCTAAACATTAGTGGTGTGGAGTGTCGTAGAGTGGACTGGGGGAGTAAAGTGTCATAGAGTTGATTTGTTGGAGTGTTGCAGAGTAGAATAGGGGGAGTAGAGTGTCATAGAGTGGAGTAGAGTTCAGTGGCAGAGAGTGTCGTAGAGTGCAGTGTTGTAGAGTGGGGTGGAGTGGGGTGGAATAGGGGGAGTGGATTGGATTGGATTGAGGTAGTGGGGTAGATTGAATTGAGATAGAGTGGGGTAGATTGAGTGCAGTGGGGTGTATTGGAGTGGATAGACTGGGTGGGTTGGATTGGATTGGAGTGGGGTGGATTGAAATGGGGTGGGTGGATTGGATTTGGGTGGGGTGGGGTGGACTGGAGTGGGTTGGATTGGATTAGTGTGGGTGAATTGGGTTGGAGTGGGTGGATTGAATTGGATTGGAGTGATAGGACTGGGGTGGGATGGATTGGGTTGGATTGGATTGAATTAGAGTGGGGTGAATTGGAATGGGGTGGAGTGGTGTGAAGTGGGTGGATTAGACTGGATTGGAGTGGGGTGGGTTGTGGTAGGCTGGATTGGACTGGAATGGGGTGGATTGGACTTGAGTGGGGTGGACTGGATTGGAGTGGATTGGATTGGATTGGATTGGAGTGGCATGGATTGGATTGGAGTGACGTGTAATGGATTAGAGTGGATTGAAGTGGGGTGGATTGGATTGGAGAGGGGTAGATTGGACTGGAGTGGGGTGGGTTGAACTGCACTGGAGTGGATTTATCTGGGTGGGGTGGATTGGATTGGGGTAGAGTGGGGCGGATTGAGTTGAGTGGGGTGGACTGTAGTAGGATGGGGTGGACTGGAGTAGAGTGGGGTGCATTGGAGTTGAGTGGGGTGTATTGGATTGGGGTGGGGTGGGGTGGTGGACTGGGAGAGGGGTGGATTGGAGTGGGGTGGGATGAACTGGGGTGGGTGGATTGGAGTGGGGTGGGGTGGGATGGGATGGATTAGATTGGGGTGGTGTGGATTGGATTGGATTGGATTGGGGTGGATTGTATTGCATTGGGGTTGGGGGGATTGGAGTGGGGTCATTTGGAGTGGGGTGGGAGTGGACTGGATTGGAGTGGGGTGGATTGTAGTGGGGTGGTTGTATTAAAGTAGGGTGGATTGGAGTGGGATGGATTGGATTGGATTGGATTGTAGTGGGGTGGTTGTATTGGAGTAGGGTGGACTGGACTGGGGTGGATTGGATTGGATTGGAGTGGGGTGGATTGGAGTGGAGTGGATTGGAGTGGAGTGGGAAGGATTGGACTGTGATGGATTGGACTGGAGTGGGGTGCATTAAGGTGGATTGGATTGGAGTGGATCGGATTGGAGAAAAGTGGATTGGATTGGAGTGTGGTGAACTCGAGGGGGGTGGATTGGATTGGAGTGGGGTAGATTGGAGTGGAGGAGGTTGGGTTGAATTGAAATGAGGTGGGTTGAATTTGAACGGTGGGTGGATTGGAGTGGGGTGGATTAGATTGGTGTGGGATGGATTGGATTGGAGTGGGGCAGATTGTGGTGGATTTGATTGGAGTGGGGTGGACTGGACTGGTGTGGAGAGGATTGAATTGGCATGGGTGGACTGGATTAGAATGGGGTGGAGTGAACTAGATTCGTATGGGCTGCATTGGAGTGGGGTGGATTGTGGTGGATTGGATTGGAGTGGGGTGGACTGGATTGCTGTCAGGTGGATTGACTTGGCATTGGGTGGACTGGATTGGAGTGGGGTGGATTGGAGTGGGGTGGATTGGACTGGTGTGGGAAACATTGGATTGGATTGAGTGGGGTGGGTTGGACTGGAGTAGGGTGGATTGGATTGGAGTAGGGTGGATTGGATTAGAGTGGGGTGGATTTGTGTGGGGTGAGGTGGGTCGGATTGGGTGGATTGGAGTGGAGCGGATTGGAGTGGGGTGGATTGGAGTGGGGCGAATTGTATTCGGGGGCTGGACTGTGGCAGATTGGAGTGGGGACGATTGGACTGGGTGGATTGGTGTGGGGTGGATTGGATTGGGTGGGTCAGGAGGATTGGGGTGTAGTGGATTGGATTGGTGTGAGTGGTTTGGATAGGAGTGGGGTGGAGTGAATTGGATTGGTGCTGGATTGTGGGGTGGACTGTATTGGTGGGGGGGTGTATTGGATTGGTGTGAGGTGGATTGCATTTGTATGGGTGGATTTGAGTGGATTTGAGTGGGGTGGATTTGGTGTGGCGTGGATTGGTGTGAGGTGAGTTGGGGTGGATTGCAGTGGGGAGGATTGGATTGGAGTGGTGTGGATTGGGGTGTACTGCACAATTATGTGTTAAAGAATAATTTAGGAAATGACACATAAAAAATAAATACTGTCACTTTGCACTATTTAGAACAAGATAATTGTCATTTTTGAGAACAGCTAGCACCCACAAGCAAAAACAAAGCACAAGTGCAAAGTTAGAAAAGAAGACTTTGCAAAATAAAAGAAAAGAGTTAACTATAGAAAATAAAACTTTGAATTTCCTTTGTCTGGCTGGGCATGTTTTTGCCAGTGACAAGTCTTCTGTTTGCAGGGCAATAGAAGTTAATAAAAAGAACAGAATAGTACGTGTATCACTTCGGGAGCAGCGGACGGGCACTGATTAAGTTGAATTGGTCCCTGCTTCACAGAAAGGAACAAAAATTATGCTTGACCTGCATTGACCAATTGCGAGGCTGTAAAGAAGAGTGCCATGCAAGCCAACAAATGGTAAGCAATGGGAGGGCTCCAAGCCATTTTTGTTAACAACAGTGTCTCGCAAGCGAGACGCATGGGCTAGTGCATGCACTCGCAGGCTCGACCCTAAAAAGGAAGACAGGCCTTCTCCATACCGACAATCTGGTGCAGTATCCCCTTTGACATCAGAACGGCTCCTACCATGCTGCAACTCAGGAGGAAACTGTAGACATATCACTTCAAGAAGCATTACACCTCAAAAGATTACAACTTATCTGTTGCTTGCCCCGTACATTACTGTATCATTCAGTGGGCTTTCGCTAGTGTGCAGCGCTTTGTTGCTTGGGAGCTGGGTTTGCACTCTTAAAAGTGTCAGCACATTCACACGCAAACATATGAACCACGCCAAGACACCACCATCAAGTTGTAAGGCTCCAGTTGTGGAGCACCCTCCATCTCTACCTTGCTGTACATTCCAGCTTTCAGAAAAGGCAGTGAAAACTCTTCTAATGAAAGTATACAGATATGCTGTTCCTGATGGTTGTCAACACAAGGGAAGTGACACCGACCTGATCCAAATTTGGTTCAAGGTGGGAAGTCCAATTATTGGATTGTAATGCCCTCACACACCCAAAGGGTGTCATGCTTCATCATCTGGGCTGCTCCTCGTCGGGTCGGCGGTGCAATACCCAACGGGCTCCCTATAGTAGGGGCTCTTTATCGGAGATCTTCTTCCAATAGCCGTATGGTGAAGTGGGGGTATGGGGCCAGAATTGTGTAGATGTGTAAAGTTGAATGTGTGATCTAAAATAGAGTTGGGAGTTCCATTAAATGTGATTTATTCAAATGGTCTCCTACCCTAATTAAAAGAGTGATAATGTGATGCTCAAAAGTGAGTATTATGTCTCAAGTAAGGCATCATCATTCTTAAAGGAAGGTCAACATGTTTCACGCTTGTTGTCAAGATCTACATGCGATTCGTCAGGACCTCTATAAAAGGTAGACTATCTACACATACACACGGTGCGGTGGCCAAATACTCACCGCAGCCGATTCATTACCTACGTAAGTATACCTGTCAATCCCTGATCCTACCTATGTTGGTGAGAAAAAGGAACATGAATCATAAATATACACATATAGTACACTTTGGACATTCACTGTTCGGCACTATAGTTTTCTGCTACTCACATCATAATGAATACAACATTCTGTTAAGAGTCACAAGGGTTACCACACTGTTTATATACCTATATGTGTATATTTATGATTAATTAGGGTAGGAGACCATTTGAATAAATCACATTTAATGGAACTCCCAACTCTATTTTAGATCACACATTCAACTTTACACATCTACACAATTCTGGCCCCATACCCCCACTTCACCATACGGCTATTGGAAGAAGATCTCCGATAAAGAGCCCCTACTATAGGGAGCCCGTTGGGTATTGCACCGCCGACCCGACGAGGAGCAGCCCAGATGATGAAGCATGACACCCTTTGGGTGTGTGAGGGCATTACAATCCAATAATTGGACTTCCCACCTTGAACCAAATTTGGATCAGGTCGGTGTCACTTCCCTTGTGTTGACAACCATCAGGAACAGCATATCTGTATACTTTCATTAGTTCACTCAGGGCGTTTATGCTGGACCTTCCTCCATTCCGATAGGAGGAGAAAGCCCGTCGGTCCCCCCCCCTTTTTGTTTCCTTAGTGAAAACTCTTCCTCAAGTAGGCATTCAAACAACACTTGAACATTACTGAGTCCCTCAGATCCCAGTATCCTAGCGCTCTTCAAGCCCACAATCAACTGAAGACTAAGTGGAAACCTGCAACCTCACTGGCACCATGGCATGTCAAATGCAGTTTTTGCAACTGCAGTTCTTTTACTTTATTTATTTATTAATATATTCATGTAGCGCATACCATGCCTTTGAGCACCAGAGCGCTTTTCAAGTAGGATTGCCTAAATATACAGTGGTCAGACAAATAGTCAGAAAAAAAGGAAACTATAGAAAAGATTGGCAGGAAACAAAAAATTACAAATTCAATAATTAAACCAACAAGTTAGCCCTAACACCAGTCCCCTCTAACTGGAGAATCATATCTAGGCATACTGTGCAAAAAATATAATAATAGGATCTTGGGAAGCATGTGCTCTCAGTTCACAGCAGGTAGTACACAAATGTCGCTAGTAATCCTTATATTGAAACTGTTAGATTATGAGGCTACCCAAGGAGCAGGAGAGGGACGCCCGCCAATCACTTTTCACTAGGGAGCATTTGCGGTATAACACAGCAAGGGTTCTAGTCAGTGCAGAGCAATGAAAGCCCCACCCCTTCAACAAATAGAATAAGCAATCTGTAATAATGTATTTTCCAAAAGTGAAGCAAGCAATAGTTTCTTCACCAGCCATTCTTCCTTGCTGCTCAAAACTGTAGACTGGTGACCACAAAGAACCACATAACTGTGTTCAGTTCAGTCTCTTCTCAAAACAACTGCCACGATCATGTGCATAAGAGAGGATGTGGCGTAGCGGGCAGAGCTGCCGACTCGAGAGCTGAGGATCTGGGTTTGAGTCTCAGTGTTGGTGCATCATCCTGTGAATAGTACATACTTACAGTTTGCTTTGAGTCAGCTCTTTGCTCCTGATTGGATAGCTTTGTTGTCATATCTAGTACCCGCTCTTGATTCTATAGTTTTCGCCTTATTCTTGTGTTTTCCCCACTTAGGAGGATTTTGGTCTTACAATGCTCTACCTGATGAGTTGAGGGGACACCTTTTAGGGTCCAGCTTGCAAAAGTTGAACATAAATTTTGAAAAACAGTTAGCGTAGCCAAGAACAAGTCCATACTATATATTTCTTGAATGATGGAACCGAGTCAAACTAGGGGGCATATTACCAAGGATTTGCGATAATTATCGCAAAGCGCGCTTAGCACTGTTTTTTTTATCGCCGGCTATCGCTGGATTTCATCGCAGAGATAACGCGTTATTATCAATGCTTATCTCCAAGGCGATAATAAATCCAGCGATAGCGGCGAAACCCAGCAATAGCGTGAGAAATCCAGCGATAAATTCATTGCGCTAATGAAAAGCTCGCTAATAGGCAGGTGGAACCTTACAATCCACCTCCCATTGACAAGATGGTTAAGTCAAGTTTTTATCAGGTGTTAAATTCCAGCGATAATCGCGGTTAGCGCGACTTTTTTTATCGCTTCGCGGGCATTGCTAATAGGGGGAAGTTGTGTTTGCGACTGTTTGCAGTTTAGTTGGGAACACCTACTTTGCATGTCATTAGCGATAATTATCGCTGACATGCAAAGCGGCAACAAAACGGCCGCTATCGCCATTAAGCTGTCGCTAACAGCTGTTAGCGACAGCTTGCTAATAGGGCAATAAAAATATCGCCGCTTTATCAGCAAAAAGTGCCACTAAAGTGGCGATACTGCCTTTGGTAATATGCCCCTTGGACACAGCTGGGAATTACCCTCCGACCACCTCAATCAAACCCAATATCAAGAGTGACTAGAGAAGGTTTCAAAACTGACTCGCAGACATGTCAAGCAGGATCAGCAGGGTTGTGTGTCCGAAATGGTTTTTTTAATGCTTAAGTGCAAGCAGTCATCTTAAAGAGACACAAACATAGGCTTGCTTGTTAGTCACTCAGTCAGAAAAATGTATCTCCGTCAGATAAATCTGTTGGTGATTAATTAAAATATTTACAATTAAAATCAATTTCATAGCAACTCATATAATAAGATCTTATTTAGAAAGACAAGAGTTTTTTTAAAAAAAGGACAAAGTCGGACTAAAATACAGCATGTAAAAATGCATTCATAGCAGGAAACGTCACACGCCCACGTGTTTTCAATTCATATTCATGTAGTCTTATAACTAATGCATAATTGTCTGCAGTAGGGTGTCAGATAAGATAACTGGGACAATTGATTTGTTCGATGGTAAGAGGCCATGTTGGGGACCCGTAGCCCTCCTGTTGTGGTGGAGGCTTGCACCTTTGTAGGTTTACGCCTGGGTTTTCTGTCTGCTCACATAAAGTCCTTTATGCTGCGGGTGGCTATTTTTAGGATGGATGCTGAAACTGGTATGGTGACAACCCCAACAGGTAATTGTACCTTGAGGCAACCACCATTTATTATCAGTGGTACTCTCCTCCATATCGACAATTGTAGTGATACCCAAAGTGTAAAATCATTTTCTGTTTTAAGCATGATGAAGCAGGCTGTCTAGTGCCGTATTCTCTAGGCCTTTCTTGACAAAGACTCTCTGGTATTTCAAGTTGGTTATCAACCATTTGAAACAGTGGTTATCTGAAGAGGCCCTTGTCATACTACTCAATAGAGGGAGAATTTCACTTTTGTCCTAATTAATTTGTATTCTGAGAATGTGGAAAATGTTTCAATCAACGACATTAGTCCCTACTATGGACGTTTCAGGGTTTATCGGAGTAAGTAATTTATTATCTGCATATAACAGAATCTTGTCCCACTATGATGGCTATGCCCCTGATGGTGTTCGACAACTGCGTCTGGATGGGGCTCTAGGGCAGGGGTTCCCAAAATTTTGACCCGCGACTTTGTTGACCTGTTGGCTATTGGCCGCAGCTCCCCACTATTTTACTTTTTTGTGGAGAGTGGGGGGATTTAAGCCCGGCCTTTTTTTTCCCCCCCTGAAAATAATTGGGATGAAGCTGGTGAAGGCATTATAATCATATACGCAGGGTGTTTCATATTACTAAGGTGGCGCCTCTAATAAAATATTTCTAGTTACACTTCTTTGCCCATGCCTTTTTTAGAGAACCCTGTCAAAAGATTTTATCCCACTTACAGTACTTGACAGCACCCCTATACATGTAGGCCCCATTGCCAAAGTGTTTCTGCACTTGAAGAATATTTTCATGCACTTCCATTTCTACCCATGTCATACATGCCAACACACCTGTCTCAGTAGGGTGACTCACGATTTTTTAAACCAAATATAGTTTTATTTTAGCATCTCCTCCCTAAAATTGCCTCCAATTCAACTCAAGCCAAATGGGTCAAGTACACATGTCAATACTTAATAACACTTAGGACCCGATTACGATGTCGGGCAAAAGTCTCCGACCAGTTGTCGGAGGCTTTCCGCCTGACATCATAGGTTTCCGTCCGACCGCCGTATTAAGATAACGGCGGTCGGAGGGAAACCTGTGGGTGGATTCCGATGCACTTCCGACAGGCTCAAGGAGCATCAGAAAGCCTCACAATCCCTTAATGACGGCTGTGCCAGCCTTGGCTCCACCGTCGGGATTATGAGGACACTTTCCGACATGGGAAGGCTGTCAGAAAGTGTCATTGGGGGCTCCTAGCAGGGCCCCTGTCCCTCCACGGCCTGCGCTATGGGGCCTGGTGCCCCCCAAACATTCCCTCACCGTGTGACAGGCATCGCATGGTGCCTGACAAACGGTGCAGGGATTTTTGACAACATCCATTTTTCAATGGCTGCTTGTGCTGCGGGCCTTTTGCGCCATCCAGATTGTGAGGCCAGAACCGCTGACCTATGGTCGGGCGGTTACAGACCGCAGCGGAGTCCGCCCAACATCGTAATGAGCCCCTTAGTGTGTTTGAGAGACAGGACAACTTTTCTTTCCTGCTAACTTGCATTAGTGTAAAATGCATTTGGAAAAAACGAAACCACCGCTTACTTTGAGAGTGTTGGAACGTGGGGATCCAGTGAAATATGGAGGTCATCTCCCTCGACATGCCATCAATTAAGCACTATGTTTCCAGCTTTAGGCATGTCACTTACAAATCATCAACATCATGCGTTTAAGTCTAATTAGTTTAACTGAAGCCAACAAACCCTTCAACATTAAATGCATTAAAGTGCTTTGTGCGCGGCTCCCTGGCTAGTTTTGGCGGCGCATCAGGGAGCCACCGAGCACAGATTGGGAACCACTGCTCTAGGGCGATGCAGAACCGTAAGTGGTGAGGGTGCATCCCTGTCTTGTTCCCCTTCAAGTATGGCATGAACCCGACCGGAGTCCTCCACAGTCAATCCATGCTGCTGGTTCCAGATAAAGCCATTTCACATTCGCTAGAAAATCTGTGCCTATACACGCCCTCACTAAAGTTCCAAATAGGAACATCCATTTGACCCTGTCAAACACTTTTCCTGCATCTAGCGATAATGCTACTATATTGTCTGGGTTGTTCTTGACCTGCCAAAAGATGTTCGTTAACAGACAGAAGTGGTTCCTAGATGTCTTGCTGGGTACAAATCCTACCTGTGAACCATGGATCAGGCTTCATAAAACGTTATTAAGGCAATCCACCAGTACCTTCGTAAGTAGCTTTGTGTCTACATTGATTAGTGATCTGGGAAATCGGCCTGTGATTCAAGCCGAGCAGGGGATCCCTACCCAGTTTTGGATGCAGTGTTGTGATCGCTCTGTTGACTTCGGGCATAAGCCTTCCTGGTTCCTCTGCTTCCTTAAAGAAGTCATGCAGGACAGATGTGATACGGATTTTGAGTCATTCTGTAAAATTCTCTTGGTAGTTTGTCATCTCTAGGAGCCTTACAGTGAGGAACAACTGGCATTACTACTACAATTTCCTCTTTTGAGATTTCCCTTTTTGTAAAGATCTACCTTCACCAGACTGTGTGGACATCCGAACTCCTGCTAGAAAGTCATTTTCAGCCACTGAGGTATCTCTGTCAAGTGTCTGCAAATGTTCTCACTAGATCTTTGGGCTGGGTACCTAATGTATGTGAGTCAAGGGTACAAAACAGAAATTACAGACTGTGATTCTGCTTAAGTTGTGCAGCGAGGAGGCGTTCCACTTGGCACCATTTTAGTCACGCAAGTGCATGTTTTGCTTTGTTTGTAAACAGAGTGTTGAGGTCAAATTTCTTGTGTTTTAAAATGGGCCTTAGTTCTGGCGTTGGGTTGGTGTTATACTAAGGAAAGAGCCATTGTATATGGTGTTTGTTGACTTGTGATCTGTCTTTGACAGTGTCTCAAGGCATCTGCTATTGATTTCCCTCCAGGCTGTAGAGTACTGACAGTGGTGACAGCAAAATGATTATAGTAGTAGGCCAGTTTTATTTGGCCTCTCCTCTGTTTGAAATTCTTCTGCCAGGCCACTGCAACCGAGGCCTTTGCCCATTTATGTGAAACGTGAATGTTCTGTGCATGTACCGCACTTCTGTGTGTAACGAATGCATGTGGAGGGTGTATGACACATCAGGCTGTGGCCACACTGGTTTCCATTTTGTTTGGCTGTAGTTGAGCGGTATATCCAAGATGGAGAATTGGAGAGAGAGTCTAGCCTGCAGAAGTGAATTGCAGGGCTTCCCCCTCACAACATTTTTTATGGGTCAAACCAAGAGGTTTTATGGAACGAGAAAGGGACTCTTTGAAGCTAGGGAGTTTCATCCCCGAGAGACATGCACCTCATATGCGTGCAGCCGAATGGATGAAAATTATTACAGAACAGAGGCATTGGTGTTGCTATGTAATTATCATAATTGTAGCTGACAAGTGGGCACAGACTCACTCTGTTGTATAATTGTTGAAAACTAATAAAGAAATAAAAAAGTGGAGCAACCTCCATTGCCTTTGTACTTCTGTTTTGGGGTGCTCCTGAGAGGGGACTGCTCGGTCCCCCAAGCCTACCAGCTGCCATTTATGACAAAGACCAGTGTCCACAGAAATAAAAGTGCAGAACTGCCCAGAAATGGTCATATAAATAAATTCAATGAATTCCTGAACTACACAAAGGCTGTCTGCACGATGGGACCGAAGATTCCTGCAGTTGCCAAGATTTCCTGACCAGAGCCCTGTGATCCCACACCAGTAGTCAGGTTGCTTAGAGTGCCAGGGTTGGGGTATCCACTGCCAATTTCCATTGCCAGGATCAGGACCAGTAGCCTATGGGAAACTCGAGTCTGCCAGGAGAGGCTGCCTGGACATGCTTTGAGAAAAAGAGAGCTGAGTGGTTGCTTAGGAGGGACCTGGCAGTGTGTCACAGCTCAAATCCATCATGTGATACAGAGAAAGACCTGCACAGTGCAATATGTGAGTTCTCGTCTGGACGACCCTATCTTGTCCACACAGCATAGAAAACTGCATCAATGCCTAAAGGAGAAGGGCACTGTGAAGCTTGCTTGTGTGTGAGGTCCAGTATGGACCTTCAGCGCCAAGAAGCCTCCATCTACTGGAGGCCAGTGACTGCCATCCGTGATTGAAACGACTAAGAAATATCAGACCAAGATATGATCCACATAAGCAGAGGAGACTGTTTTGTGCTGGATGCACACTATGCAGGGCAGCACAGATGCTTGTGGGCAGGCACCCTATTCAGCTGCTTCCTGCAGAAAAACTTGACCAGTTTGAACTGCTCCACCAATGACAGAAAGGTACAGTGACATTGCAACCCAGGAGGGGTGGGACAAGTGCACACCTACATGGAGAGACAAGCACTGAGCAATGAATGAGGGAAACTGCAGGAGCGGTCTCAGAGTCCCACTAAGATTTCCCCTGCAAGGCCAAAGGCCTATGGACTCCATCATTACCAACTATCTCTGAGAGTACCATGAGTACTGTTCCCATCGGTGCCCCTGAGATATGCCGTCTGTTTATTATGTACAGTGATTCCATTGCATGTGTTAGATGTACTTTTTGTTTGCAATTAGAAGTACAGGCTCAACAGTGAATTATTGACTGCTATACCGTCTTGTAGTGGTCTTGTTCTGGGCAGGGCTCCACATCCCAGAATTCACAGGGCTCCAGGAGGCGGTCCCTGCAATGCCGCAGCAGCACACCTGTGTCGGCGCTATAAAGCGCGTTCCAGTCTCCTGTGGCGTGGGTTTCACCAACTTGGAGCAGTCTTGTTCTGGGCAGGACTCCACATCCCAGAATTCACAGGGCCCCAGCCCCAGAAGGCGGTCCCTGCAACATCGCAGCTGCACACTCGTGTCGGCGCTCTAAAGCGCGTTCTAGCATCCTACAGCGCGGGAAACACACAGGATGCGCCCGGGCAAAGCCCGGGCAATCCCACACCCTTTAGTGACAGGAAGAGGCAGGGCAGAGGCACCCCCCTTGGCTCCTGGTCAGTCTTATTATTGTTTTATTTTTCATCTCTTTCTGCTGCCTTTACATTTTGTAATACTGGGTAATTGGCTCCTCTGTCTATACGCCGGAGCCGAACGCTACCTTCCTGCACATCGCTGGCTGGACCGGCTTACTGTGTGGATACCGGTACCCGAAGGTTTGTTGTGTGAACGTGACTGACATTATTTTCTGGGACACAGTAGGTAGTCCTAGGAGATATCAATTGGGCTCCCCTGCTTTAGCTGTAGTAAATGTTTGGGATCTAAACCTTAAGTATATTTTCACTGTGGGTAAAAATTTGAAATTGCTTTGTTGTGAAACACTATTGAGGGAGTTTCCCTCTTCAAAGTAGTTCTTCTCAGTGCGGGAGCCAGGAGGGGTGTGACATGGGTAAGCGGGAGTCATCTGATAAACCAGAAGGGGCCGAAGGTGTACGCAAAGCACGTAGGCACTCTGCTGAAAATTGCACTCTGAGTGAAATAGATGACCTGATAGAAGAGGTTGAAGGCCTCCTGGCTACTAAGGACCCAAGTATTAACATAGGGAAGAGAGGAAAGGGGTGACCCCAAAAGAGTATTGGCTTATACTTTGGAAAAGCTCAGCTGTCTGTCAGGGGGGGTAAGAAAAAACCGTGGCATCTCAAATTTTCATTCGGAGCTGGTAGCAGTTACTAATGGTTTGCCACCAACCCAGGCATCCTCTTTGAGTCAAATGCAAAGTGTGTTAAGCCCCACAGTGAATGTTGACTGTTCGAACAGGTTTGCCGCTCTGGTAGATCTAGAAATGGAGACAAGTCCTGGCCAGCTATGCCCCCATCCCTCTCTGGTGAATGACAAAATTGAAGCAGTGTCCCCATGTCAAATCCACTTACTAAGGGGAGAAATTGATAGCTTAAAGGGGACGTGGGAAAAGTTGTCTAAGGTCCTCATTGAGAAAATGGATAAATCATCAGACATAGTCACTAATTTAACCAATGCCACTATTGTAATGAAAACAGAGTCGGCCCAGACATCTACCAAACAACAGGTTTCCCCCAGCACAACGTACCGCAGAGACATGTTAAGTACTCAACCTAAGACCCTACATTTGAGATCGCAAAATCTAATAGGCAATCATAGGGTGACTAGGGATTCAAATGGTGAAATTTATAGGTCTAATAGTAGTGGCCAATTCAATAAACCTATATTCCCAGGCTGTATACATGATGTTCCACATAGTTCTTCCGCTCTAAGAACCCTGATTGATACTTTCTCTATCACCTTTCAATATCTATTTGCTAAATGTGCCCAAACTCCCGAAAGGTGCTTTTGAATCTTCTGACTCAAGAATCAACAAAGTGACCCACTGGCTGAGACTCATGAGGGGCTGTAGATTGATAATTAGGAAAGGCATACTACATGCCAGATGTATCAGCTCGGGGCAGAGCACATGTGACAGTATTAGTCTAGCACTCTAGCTGATGAATTAATATCACTATAGTTAAGGTTAGGCTGTAGACCAACTCATTAATACATCTTAAATATAATATCCCCCACAGCGAACCAGTGTCCCCATCTTCCGCACCACGTGAAAGATCTGAGTACCCCCAGCCTTTGACTCCTATAGCGGAGTCATCTAATCTTTCACAGATCGGCTGACGTCAACCATGCCAAGGGGGCCTTGCTCAGAGAATGTCAAAACCAAGTAATCTAACCAAACGTACCCACGGGAATGAGCTAAATAGTGCGTGGAGCTCTAGCAGAAAGGGGGCGAGGTCTCTGTGCCATCTTGAAGGCGCCCTTGACGAAGCCCCCGGGCACCTTCCTTCAGTAGGGCTTATTGGAGGGGATAACGAGATGAGGGACGCATCTCTTAGTTTTTCATCTTGGAATATTGCGGGTATTAGAGCTGAACACTCTGACCCTGTATGGGGAGCATTCATAGATCAGCATAATATTGTTCTCCTACAGGAGACCTGGGCAGTAGAGCCAGTATACAGGAGTGGGTTCTACACCTACTTTGTCAATTCGGTTTTTACCTCTATCTTGTAGAGCGTCAGGGTGTTTGATAATATGGCTCAGGTTGGACCTCTTTCCAAGAACTAAACTGGTTTTATGCAATGGTAAAGATCTCTTATGCCTGAAAATAACAGTGAATACATTACAGGAAGAGAGACAATTTTTTATTGTAAATATATACATTAGATCAGTCCCTCCTAACTTGGTCTCTCCAATAGTAGACTAGCTCAGAGATATGATTACCCAAGCTAACCTAAGTGTTTTAAAAATAATTGCAGGGGATTGCAATGCCAGACTCTCTCGAGATGGGATGAACATGACAAGACTTGCAGAGCCTGAGTACTTAGCATCTCTAGAGGGTGTCAGGGATCAAGTAGCATTGAAACAAATGGTTGTCGCCTCTCAATCAGAAGAAGTGGTAGTTGAATTTGACCTGAGAATTGTCAATGGCAACACCTGCTCTGACTTCCCTCCACATCCAACTTTTAAAAGAGTTGTTTCAACTAGCCATATTGATTACATTTTTATTGACCAGGCACTCTGGTCAGCGCTGGTGGACATGGTTATCATCCAGAGGGCGGACAGTGAACGCTAGGAGTTATGTGCCAGTTCGACTTAGCCTTATTCGTGAGGGATACCCCGGAACCCATAACATTTTCCAGCTCAATCAAGACAGTTAATAATAGGCGTAATATAAAATTGCCAGAAGTTTCATCTAATGAGGTGTTTCAGAAGCAAATCTATATAGCCCTTATTCACACTTTTTCGGTCTATGATGTGCCTGCTACCGCTCATTGTTAGTTTGACTTTGTCACCACGCACTGCTAATTCCTGGATCGAATAAAGCCCCTCTTCCTTAAGGCTAAAACAAGGGGAAGTATCATAAAGAAATTTTGATAAAGATTATAAACAGGAAACAATGCCCTGATAAAAAATATTTTAAAAAGGCAGCAAACCTGAGATATCTGTGGCCAGGAAAAAGTATAAGTCCACACTACTGGCAGCAAAAAAGAGATGGGAGTGGGGTCAATGGGCTGACCTTACCGTGGCACTTGATAGCAAAAACCTCAAGTCCTTCTGGAAGTTAGTGGCTGAAGGCACACGTACCATCGATGATCACCTGGAGGTTGTTGTCCAGCCTGATAAATGGGTTACCCACTTTACGTCACTTTATAAGGAGGAGGCTCTAGGAGGGCAGTTTGATAGGCCCCAGGAGACTACGGATGTATTAATGTCCCCCCAACCCTCCACCTACATGATGAGTGTGGGCCGTTCATCCAGGGACTTCCCCGATTTACCCTAAGCAAAACAGAGAATGCCCTCAAACAAACTAAGAAAGGAAAGGTGTCAGGACTGGGTGGTATTCCAGGAGATCTGATTCTATCTAAACCTGAGGTCTGGGTCCCTTACCTTAATCACCTGGGTAGCGCCATCGTGAAGGGCAGCAAAATTCCACCATCCAGGCAGGGCGATACTGTTATCCCAATCTATAAAAATGGGGGTAGGGACAAACCATCAAACTACAGGCCTGTTAGCTTACAGGATAACAGCCAAAAAGTATTCTGCAGACAGGTACTAACTAGGCTGCAAACTTGGCTTGCCGACAACCATATCCTGGATGCCCAGGCAGGATTCAGGAACAAAATAAGCACTATTGACCAGGCCTTTAATTTTAATGTTCTGTGTTGGAAGTTAGTCACCCTAAAGAAAGAACACTTATATGTTGCCTTCATTGATCTTCGGTCAGCTTTCAATCTGGTCCCTAGGGATAGGCTATGAAGGGTACTGGGAAACTATGGGGTTCCAGAGGATCTCCTTTGGATTCTCAGAGTTTTGCTTACTGACACCTGTGCTCAAGTAAGGTGGAACAATGTTGGCGACCTCACAGTAAAGGTCCCCATCAGAAGGGGCGTCAAACAGGGCTGTGTACTTGCCCCAACTTTATTTAGTATGTTTATTAATGGGGCAGTGAACTGTGTCTCTGAAATTGAACATGATGCCCCAAAACTTCCTGGTATCCCTGTCCCAATCCTAATGATTGCTGATGACATGCTACTTATTTCCAGAACCTCGATGGGACTCCAGAAAGAACTGGATTCGTTTGCAGCTTTCTGAAAAAACAGAGGCTTAGAAATAAACCCTGACAAGTTAAAATTTATGGGGGTTAATCCTCATAGGTCCTTCAGAGGAAAAATGAGAATCGATGATTCCCTGATAGAGCACACCGTTCACTTTGATTATCTGGGCATAAGGATGTCATATTCTCTAAAATGGGGGATGCAAATAGATAAGAGTAAGGCCGGACTAAACCAGTGCGCACTCTTAATCAGAAGGAAACACAATTCCACGGCAGGAGGGGCCCTGTCACCGGCCCTAAAAATCTCAAGCCACCACAGTGTCAGCTGCCCTTTATGGGGCAGAGGTTTGGGGCTGTACTGATGCATCCATACTATCCATTGAGGAAAACAAATTTATTAAAGGCCTTCTCAATTTGCCGCAAAGCGCCCCATTGGTTCAGTTGAGATTTGATCTAGCCCTTAACCCCATCCACTTGATATCTCTTCTCAAACCAATATTATATTGGGTGAGGGTTTGGTCTACCCTGGAATTAACTATTTACAAAGAGGCACTCATGGACCTGATTAATTGTGACAAACTCATCCACACCCCATGGTTGAAGCGTGTCAAAAAGCAGTTTGAACTGCTTAATCTGGGAAATTTATGGATTACTCCTGACAAAGTCACTAAAGGTGATAAGCTGCTCTTAAAAAAATCTACCGGGATCGAGCTTTGACTAGAACCTGGGTTGAGCACAGGGAGGGGTCCCTAACAGGGCAATTCCTGCTTCACAATTGTTCGCCCAGTTTTGAAACCTATTTGGACAAGGTTTATTCTGCTGGGGAGAAACGTCTGCATTTCCAGTTCAGATCTGGCACCCTACCCTTAAGATCCTTCACCTCGAGATGGTGCAAAACGAAGTGTGATCTAGAGAGCTGCCCCTTTTGCCCATTGTCAAAGGAAACAGTGGCCCACGTTCTGCTTTTTTGCCCCATATACTCTTTTTTATGCAAAAAAATTGATAATTGCATTGTGCAAGTTGAAGGGTGTAAGACACTATTGGGAGGCATTGCGATTATTGAAAAGTGACACGAAAGAGTCAATAGTATTTGTGGTTTCACGTTTTGTTTGGGGGGGCTTGGTCAATATGATCGAAAAGTGTAACACCAGGGAATCTGTAACCATTACTGATGCTACTCATGTATGAGGTATACTTCTTACAAATTCAGTACCAATAGCCTAAATTGTTTTTAACAATTGATTTTAATCTTGCCTCTTTTATGTGATCTTTTTAATTATTCAATAGCAGGTCGGGGCACTTAATATCTATGGACCTTATGAGAGGGATAATACTTTTCAGATTCGTGTGGCCGGGGTACTCAACATGGCGGACCACGTTATAGCCTGGTTTTAGGGTACTATGGAGGTTTATGTTGATAGAGGTAACTGTTTTCCCTGAGGTTCCCTACCAGCCTCATCACATTGCTTACTGTTTATCATAATGTTTACATATTATATTTGGCTGCTGTATGTTTTATTTATCATAATGTATTCATTGCAATTGCACTTTTATGGTCACTAGACCGAAATAAAGTATATTGATTGATTGATTGACTGCTACATCATGTTCGTTGAGATTAGTGTCTCCAACCAAACTTCACCTCCCTGAGTAAGCCTTTAATTGCTCAACTTTGCTAGCTTTTGTGTCAAGTGCTGAAGAGATGTACTTGGTCCAATAGTGAAGCTACGCCTGGCACACCAGTGGTAACTGGTTCTGATTCAACCTAACTTATCCCAGTAACCCCTGAGCTCTGGGACTCCTGAAAATGTCCACTAGTGTCAATACACATTTTTTCCCCTTGTGTCCTTCACAAAACCAAGGCAACGCATGTGCAAGAGAACCTTGCCTAGAAGATCTAAAAAAAACATCTTAATAACCATCCATATTAAGCTATCTTTTGCCTTAACTTTCCTATGGCCTCCCATTCGTACAGAGATTTGTACTATACTTAAAATCTATCTGTGATTCCAAAAAAACTGCTATTTGCCAATCCCTTAAAAGAGAGATACAAATATCACTATGGGTCCCATTCTCAGTTGACCGGTAACTGGAGGGGATAATAACAGGCCAACAGTTACCAATTCCAGCCAGTGTCTGCACCTCAGTTTTTTGTTTAGCCCAGTTTGTTCTGGAGCACAATACAAGGCAGAGATCAGTTTTATTGTTCTAAACGGTGTCACAATAACATTAAGAAATGGAGTCCATGCATAATCCCCAAAACAGTTTGCATGAAGGTGTCAACATTTGTCTGTGGATGTTGTTGTTGCCATCAAAGATGTTCCTTGAAGTGAGACATCGGAAACAAATATGTAATCATTCTCAAGTAACAGAAATGTGTGGATGTTGCAGTGAAAAATGAGTGCACGTGTGTCACAAGCCTGCAATCTACATTGAATGAATGTGAATTACAGGTTGGTTCCTGCACTACAGGTGGACCTGTGGCAGCCCAGCAGCATCTCCTACATCTCTGAGGGGACCCTTACTGATGTCCATGTGTCAAGGAATAATTCACAAGTTCTTCTGGCCTACCTACACCAAGCAAGCATCCGATACAAGTGAGTTTCTCTTCTTACAATTTCAGCACTCCATCTGCGTGTACGAGACACTATTCCCCCTAGCAAATTTACTTTATCCACAGGGGATCTGTCATGTTTTGTCAATAACCTCGTTAAAAACAAAGCTTAGTGCCTGAATATATAATTGTGCATAGATCAATTAAGAAATGATTGAGGTGTGTGCTTCATCATTATTGTTATTATCTATGTTACTATATGTGGAGGAATATTTTGAAAATGTATTTTTTGTCTATCGTGTTTGGTAGTGTATCACAATTATTCAAAAAGAAGAGAAATCAAAAATCACACACCTCAGGCAATTATTCACAATTGAATGGAACCATCAATTAAACTTGGTGCATGGATATTTAGATGCAAGGGAATGGCTTTATGACGAAATATTAGTGACAAAAGAAAATGGTAAAAAAATATAAAGGACACAAAAATTGACTTTACATACTCTGTATGTAAAGTTAAAATATCGAAAATAAAAATATAGAAGACCACAATATTGCCATAAAATAGGTAAGTATATTGAGTTTGTACTAATATACACTATATTAAATGGCAAACATAAAACATAAATATATATATATATATATATATATATATACTGTATACAAATATATAAAAACATTTATAACTAACAAACATAAAATAAAAAAATATATAATTGGAAATAAAAATATAAAACAATGAATTATCAAATATTAAATTAAGTAAAAATTATTACTACAAAAATAAATGCTAAACATAGTTTATATTAAATAAATTTTTATATTTTAAATATATATATATATATATATATATATATGTGTGTGTAGTTTTCAGATTTATATATAATATACACATATAGCTTATGTAGCATATCTATGCATATATAGCACATGTATCTATGTTATATATATATATGCTATATATATATTTGATATTGTAGCTTTCATGGCTTCATGGCTTTTATATATATATATATATATACACATACATACACATATACATATATATGTGTATATATAAATATATATATGCTACGAAGCGGTTAAACTTACTATATATATATGCGGAGGGGTGAGGATCATGGCAACTTGCTCGCCAGCCACATTGAAGATCAAGGAGGCGTGGGGAGTTAGCAGGGCCCAACCCACTGGGGAAGTACTTACGCCAGAGGGCCTGCTCTGTTTGGACTCGGAGGTCTGAGTCCTGACACACCCCCCTTGCCGGACTGTCACCGATGCCTCAACCAATCGTAACGGGGCATGAGGTGTTTAAATGTGGTTGTGGACTGCACTTGCACTGTTTGGTGGCATTTGAGAAAGTCAGCAATTGACGAAACGCGTCATGCCATGGCCTAATAAAGAGCTTTTTACCTGTGATCCGCGAGTGCTTCAGCTTCTTGAACAATCCTAAGGAGTGTGGTATTTGGTGTTTGGATGCAGCCACAAGCATCGAGGAGTACCCATCCCACAAGGTAGTTCGGCGGTTGTGTGGCAACTGTTGGTAGCTTCAAAAACATTTTGAATACGCCGAACCGCCGCATCCCTGTGATTTCGCCCTGCCAACACCGTTTTGGACTGTGACTGCACAGGTGGATGTGACTTATTACAGTTATCTCCAGGGGCCCTACATGGGAGTTTATGCGGAGGGGTGAGGATCACGGCAACTTGCTCGCCAGCCACATTGAAGATCAAGGAGGCGTGGGGAGTTAGCAGGGCCCAACCCACTGGGGAAGTACTTACGCCAGAGGGCCTGCTCTGTTTGGACTCGGAGGTCTGAGTCCTGACACACCCCCCTTGCCGGACTGTCACTGATGCCTCAACCAATCATAATGGGGCATGAGGTGTTTAAATGTGGTTGTGGACTGCACTTGCACTGTTTGGCGGCATTTGAGAAAGTCAGCAATTGACGGAACGCGTCATGCCATGGCCTAATAAAGAGCTTTTTACCTGTGATCCGCGAGTGCTTCAGCTTCTTGAACAATCCTAAGGAGTGTGGTATTTGGTGTTTGGATGCGGCCACAAGCATCGAGGAGTACCCACCCCACAAGGTAGTTCGGCGGTTGTGTGGCAACTGTTGGTAGCTTCAAAAACATTTTGAAAACGCCGAACCGCCGCATCCCTGTGATTTCGCCCTGCCAACACCGTTTTGGACTGTGACTGCACAGGTGGATGTGACTTATTACAGTTATCTCCAGGGGCCCTACATGGGAGTTTATGCGGAGGGGTGAGGATCACGGCAACTTGCTCGCCAGCCACATTGAAGATCAAGGAGGCGTGGGGAGTTAGCAGGGCCCAACCCACTGGGGAAGTACTTACGCCAGAGGGCCTGCTCTGTTTGGACTCGGAGGTCTGAGTCCTGACACACCCCCCTTGCCGGACTGTCACCGATGCCTCAACCAATCATAATGGGGCATGAGGTGTTTAAATGTGGTTGTGGACTGCACTTGCACTGTTTGGCGGCATTTGAGAAAGTTAGCAATTGACGAAACGCGTCATGTCATGGCCTAATAAAGAGCTTTTTACCTGTGATCCGCGAGTGCTTCAGCTTCTTGAACAATGCTAAGGAGTGTGGTATTTGGTGTTTGGATGCAGCCACAAGCATCGAGGAGAACCCATCCCACAAAGTATTTCGGCGGTTGTGTGGCAACTGTTGGTAGCTTCAAAAACATTTTGAATACGCCGAACCGCCGCATCCCTGTGATTTCGCCCTGCCAACACCATTTTGGACTGTGACTGCACATGTGGATGTGACTTATTACAGTTATCTCCAGGGGCCCTACATGGGAGTTTATGCAGAGGGGTGAGGATCACGGCAACTTGCTCGCCAGCCACATTGAAGATCAAGGAGGCGTGGGGAGTTAGCAGGGCCCAACCCACTGGGGAAGTACTTACGCCAGAGGGCCTGCTCTGTTTGGACTCGGAGGTCTGAGTCCTGACACACCCCCCTTGCCGGACTGTCACCGATGCCTCAACCAATCGTAACGGGGCATGAGGTGTTTAAATGTGGTTGTGGACTGCACTTGCATTGTTTGGTGGCATTTGAGAAAGTCAGCAATTGACGAAACGCGTCATGCCATGGCCTAATAAAGAGCTTTTTACCTGTGATCCGCGAGTGCTTTAGCTTCTTGAACAATCCTAAGGAGTGTGGTATTTGATATATATATATAAATGCTATATATATGCTATGAAGCAGTTAGATTTACTTTGGAGGGGGTCAGGTTTACTATTCCCACGCCAATTAAAGCTACAGTAGGAGTAATGTTGGACTGAACATAAACATATAAAAATATTCTTAACATCATATAATTTATATGAATTATTAAAAACTAAAAACACAAACTAACATATAACATACATAAAATAATATATATTAAACATTTTAAAAAAGAGATTTTAAATACTTCCCACTATTACCCTAAAAGTTCAACAACCAAAAACATATTACATTAATAACAGAAAAATACATATTATTTAAAATAAATAATAACAGTATAAAAAACATGATTGTGCAAAAAATTAACCATAATAAAATTACTATCCATATTGCAAAATCAATTTAAATAGTTAACACAATCATTTATCTAATTGACCAATTAACAAATAGCAACACTTCTTACCATATTTGTTGAAAGTTTCTCTTGAATAACTAAACATTATTTACATAATTATTAAAGTAACTCATTAAAATTTATAAAAAATATAACTAATTAAATATAAATATTTTTTAAACTTCCCACCTTATTCCCTTACAAAACCAAAAAACTGCCAAAAAATGGAAATAAAATAGAAAAACATAAAATATACTATCAAATCAATTAAAAAACAGCAAATCCACCTTAAGAAATATTAAACATATTATCATCAAAATATAACAATTTATAATTAAAAAAACGCCTAATACCCAGGTAAATAGTTAAAAACAATAATATGTACAACTATGTTAAAATAATTAAATAAAAGACTTTGTAAGCAATATTCTTCCCTTCTATATTGTGTACCACAATATTTTTGACAACATGGTATTTGTGTTTCACAATATTTGTGTCTCATGATATGTTTCAAAGAATATTTTGGCAGAATAACCAGGAAATATCCATATATTGAACACTGAGGCGTTCTGAACTATCTTACATTTGCTACATGCACACCATTCAAGTATCATTTCAAGTAGTTCCACAGCTATTAGTTAAAAAGTACATTAATCAGTTCACAGATTCATCCATGAATATCCAAGCGCACGTTCACAATGTGCCAGTTCCAAAATCAGATCCACTCCATTTGATTGTTAAAATTGCCAGATATCCATTTCAAAGCAACAGCCTTCCACCTAGCATATATTTTGTCTCATAGACGGAAAGTCACAATCAACTTCCTCATGGCTGAAACTAATGAACATACACATCATTATCTCATGAGATTAAAAGTTAAAAACAGTAACTTATGTGCTCCCTATATATCTCGCAATGGAGTTTGTTCCATTGTGTAAAATATACTTGACATGTATTACTTTGGCATAGTCAGCACATGGTCAAAATACAACATCATTAATACTAAAAATTAAAATATACACCATAAATCCTACACTGGTGGTAAGGGTGACACCACAGTAATGTATATTTCACTGGGCAAAAACCAGAATTCTACAATAACTGTGTGCATTACACTGTAATTAAGACTACAAGCGACCAAATATCTACAGTGATCTCATAAATTATGTGTTTTTGAATTTCAGTTAAAACCTAATACAACTGATAAAACACTCTTGAATGAAATATTTCCTTTTCAGTAGAAACCAGAAAACACTGGGCTTTGTTGAGCTTTTATTGCCTTGGTGCTCTGTGCTGTTGATTCAGTTTAAGAGCAGCCTCTACCACTAAGCTCTTTCCGATGGATGCTCCCGTTATGGCCCACTTGGGCCGTGGTAAGCCATCTAATGTTCCCTTATGACCATCCATAAGCCCAGTGAAGCCCCAAGACATACTTCTACTCTAGTTTTGAGAGCAGAGCTCAGCTTATAAGGCTTTGCCTCACTTTTCACTGCACTGCACGGTAATGTGTAGCGGCTAGCAGGTTTGCAGCTGAATTATGACCAGGGTCCTCCTCTAGATTAAGTGGCACCACAATGATGTCATCCTCCTTCACTGAGAGAGACAGACAGACAGAGATTTACTTTTGCTTTCTGAATGCTCGGGTATTAGCGTTATGGCAACAAAGTTCACTGTGCATCTGTATGCCTTCAGAAGCAATGTCCTACCATAAAGCACTGTCACAGTTCTTGCCTTCAGAAGCAATGTCCTCCCATAAAGCACCTCCTATTCTTGGTTTTACATCCTAATGGTCTCAAAACTGTGCCTATAGGAGCCACATTCCCTCTTAAAGAAGGATCATGGGCTGTATCATTAACATAATCAGTGTCCATGCACAGGCACAGAAATTATCCTTGCACCGATTTTACAGAAATAGTGCTGCCTACATTGCATATTATAACTCAGAAAATCTATGAATTAGTGTATAAGTTGTAGGCAGTACAGATTCAGAAATAAGAGGAGGCAACCATTTCTCTCCATTTCCTACTATGTGCTTCAGGAAAACAGGTTCACAATTTATTCCCTACTGTATCCATGTCAAAATAAAGCTTGGAACTTTAGGTGGCAAAACTAGGCTTGACACTTGACAGCATCATCCATACAAAGCACTGGGACCACAGTGAATAGGAACACATTGAGCTTTGCTTGTTCTTTCCCCAATATTGAAAATACATTATAACAGTGCATGTTGCACATAACACAAAAATAAGTACCTTGTGCGTCTCTCATACATATCCAGCAACATAGTACCAGCGCTGCTTTCAAGTTAACAAAATACTCCTATAGGCCCAGCTCACAATGTAAAATAAACCTCATTCATAGTATGAACTGCATCGCCAAATGATCCAGGGCATGCTGCAGATCATGAACCTTTGTTAATTCCTCAGGTGCTGCTTCCTACAGCAGCACAGTTTGGTGACATCAAAGTACCAATAGCTAACACTATGCATATTAATTCCTTACAAGGGTTTTCCTTGATGATAAGGAAGAGCAGGTATATGCCCAAATTCAACAATATTAATAAATGTTTAGCCCATTCCTTCTGAGGGGCCGATTACGATCTTGGTAGGAAACTCTTCCGACCTAATCGGTTTCGGAAACGTTTCCGAATGAATCGGGTTTTGCGAGTCCGACTGACCGATTACGATGCTTTCCAACATCGTTCGGTCAGATTCCCATTGACTTCAATGGGAGCCTGTGTTCCAAACGAGAACATAGGCTCCCATTGACAAAAAGGGTTGTTGGGGAAAACCTTGCACCTTGTGGTGGGCACCCCATGGAGCCTGCCACACTGTGCATGTATGGGAAGGGGAGACCCATGGGTACCCCCACGGGCCAGATTCGGAGGGCCTCGGGTGAAGGGGAGCCTGCTACGGGCCCCCAAAGTCAGATTCCGACTGGCAATCCATCTCAGAACAACTGATTCGGAAAGGCTGTCCGAATCGGACATCCTAATCGCTCGGCTGGGAACGCGGTCGGTAGACCGCTACGTTTCGGCTCCGACCGACTTTGTTACTCCCAATGCTTTTCGTAACCGAGTCGGACAGTCCGAACGCTTTCCAGCCATCGTAATCGCTCTTTGGGAATAGTGTCAGAGTCGGTCGGAAAGGCGGGTTCCGAATCGGATTCAGACTAATCGAATGCCGTTCGGAGCCTTTTCCTAACGAGATCGTAATCGGCCCCTTAGTATCTTAAGACAAAGAACAGACATTGTGACAGTGGCTTCAACAACAGAGCACCGAGCACCCCACAATATCTGCATCATGTCCTAATTAGAAAGTTTCAATCGCAGATTTTTGTTTGAAGAATAGAGTAAAAGGAGGTCTGTTAAATGCCCACCATTAACCTTTTACCTACTACTGCCATCACATCATAAGAAAGTGCAAAGATATCTCCAGATATGCATGTCCTTCACATGGGGTGGGGCATACCTCCTGGAAAGAGAAATTTGAGTGCAGGAAAATGACACAGGCAGTGAAGTGAGGGAAATAAGGAACGTTTTTTTAACTGTAATCCTAATTATATGTCAGAGGAAACTCTATTAAAATAGCCCTGATGCAGTTACTCTCTCATAAAGGCAAATCTTTCCCTGACCTTCCGAGTGTTCATAGCTGTAAGAAACATGGGTATCCGGTAGGCAATGGATACTTGATACATAGAGCAGGTGGGTCTGTTTTAGCCATTTTCCTGCCACATGCAGCACCCTTGTCAAAAAAAGATGGCATATTTGACAAAAACAAAAAATATTTTCTGGCAAAAATAGACATGAAATTATTCTAAACATCCAAAGGCTGAGTCAAGGTATTTTAAAAGAGGTTTGGAAAGAATTTCAAGAGGACTGAAAAAGGCATAAAAGGCCAAGCGCAGCACTCAAAGTTTCTGTCACCAGCACCCGGAAAAAAGAACTGAGGTGACTGTTACCTACAGGGCATGATAGGACACTGGAGGGCTTGGAGCAGTGTCAGTTTTCAACTTAGCATAGATGCAGCTATATGGCTACATTGCCCCCAATTCCCTTCCTTTTATTTACTTTAAAAATGTTTTGAGAAAGAGCTCGGTTTTCTTGTGACATTTCTGTATTTTAAGTATATTTTCAGTTTTTAAAGGAAATTAATGAATAAGCCAATACAACCAGCTTTTTTCTAGTAACAATGTATTTTAAATATATTTTCAGTTTTGGTAAAGCAAATTAATGAATTGGCCAATATAGCCTGTTTTATAGGCTGCTAAATTATTTATGTGTGTCACATAAACAATTATGACCTTCCCGAAGTAAGGTGAAGATGTAACACACAAATGTACTTTTTGGAAGAAGTGCTCTGCGATCCCACATAAATAAAATGAAATAAGAACAGCATTCGTCATAAGCAATGAAAAAACACCATCCTCCTGATGTTATTGCAGAAAAAAAGAATAAATACTGATACCACGGATTTTAACAATTTTTTAAAACATAGGAAAACAGTGAAAAAACTCCATTGCAATTAACAACAAATAGAAACTGAAAACAGTAACATCTACATATATTTGATACCATCTCAACACCATATCAAGTAAATACGTCTAAACATTCCTCAATGATTAAGCTGAATTCCAACAAAAAATCTTGGAAGTGTTGATAATGGCAACAGTGATCCGCACTAGATAAAGTCAGAGTTCCTCATAACCAGAACCTCATTCGAACTGTGACTGTAAATTAGTTAGCCAACAATACACGACTGTATATTGTCTTTTTTAAATATGAAAATTCTAATTTGTAGGCAGGACTTTGTTTCTAGTAACTTTTGATTCGTTTGAGCGAGAAATTATTTTTTTGTTAAAATCTGCATATTATACAGCAGATGACGAATTAAGTGTCAGATGAGGCAAATCCATATTTATGCGAAAAATGCTGTGGTTGCAGAATTACATAATTAGAGTGGCCCTGTTTATAGGTATATAAGTCACATGTAAGTCACGCAGGGAACAGTACCCCTCCAGACACTCAGCGCGTGTAAATGGCATTCACCCAGGACACCATCTTGAGGAGCTTTTGAATTGTGATACTGCGTACCATGGATGCACTCTGTAGGCACCACATCAACCGTTTACAGTGAAGCCACCTCCGTCTTAGTTACAATGTAGACACCATGTTGGATCTAAACAGGTCAAGTACATATTATCTATGTGTCTGCATTCATGATTGTGAGAGGGCACTAATCTAAATATCATATAGAAACAGTAACAGTTAATCCGTCCTAAGTTTTGGTAAGTAGTAAGCACAATGTTGACACATTAGGCTAAATGTCAGGTGGGGATACTGTTTATATATGTGTGTGTGTGTCTGTGGTTTTGTGTGAGTGTGTGTGTGTATAAATGTGACACCACTTAAATTTATAATTCAGTCTTGTGCTTGCTCCAAAACAAAACGCCTTTGGTGATGTATTGGGATTAATATGTTGTGGAATATAGTGTATGGTGTATTCAATGGAACCTTGAGTTAGAGAATATAGTTGAGTGAGAGTTCCACATTTGATAGTTGATGCCCGGCAGGGTTTACTTACATTACTTGTACTTATGATAATAAAGTACTCTTCAGTCGCGGCCGGCATTAATCGCGGGTGGGGGGCAGAGGGTCGCGCGGGGAGGGGGGGTGGTAAAATAATACATTTTTAAAACGTGCCTGTCCGCCGGCCGGCCGGGTCCCATGTTTTCTCGCCTCCTGCTTTTGTTCTCCTGCCTCCGGCAGGAACAGGAAGCAGGCAGCCTCCCTCCCCTAAGCCAATCACAACGCTGCAATGGCAGCGTTGTGATTGGTCGGGACGGCGCCCAGCCAGGCGCCTATGGGGAGGTCATTTTCTCCATGTAGGCTGCATTGCAGCCTGCATGGAGAAAGGGCAGAGTTTGCATGACTGGTGTGGGCGGTCCCAGAGGGCTGACCAAACCAGTCATGCTCACTCAGGATTGGGCACACCACTCCTCCCCTGCCCAGCCCTGCTCCCAGAGCAGCCCCACCCACCCGCCTGCCCGCCCACAACCAAACACTTCTGCTTTCTCGCAGTGCGAGAAGCAGAAACATAAAATGGTAGTTTTACCATTTTATGTTTCTGCTTCTCGCACTGCGAGAAAGCAGTGGGGCGATGCTCCTCCGCCCTAGTGGAGGAGCCGCCCCTGGTACTCTTGTTACTCGTGCCTCTGAGGACCACACTTTAAAGGCCCTTAGGACCTCAGCAGGAAGGCAAGCACTGTAGCTGAACTACTGTGGTATTCCTGTAATAATTGTCCACTTGTTAACTGCAGGCTAGCAGAGCAAACCACTGCTGATATAGGTGGGGCGTGAGAACAGTCTCAGTGAACAAGTTGGCTGAACATTATCTGTCAGGTGAGCGGTCACTGCTGATGCACTAGCTAAGCACAAGCCCGTACGATGTCCTGACATCTTAAGCACAGACAGCTTTAGAGCATTGCACTATTCCATGCAATAGGATGCCATTTTGAATACCTGCCTGCGACATACTGCCTGGCGTCTGTGAGAAGGTGCAAACCCAGCTGGCAGCACAAGGTTGTATCACCAGCTAAAGACTTTGGTAGGAAAGTCAAGAAAATTCTCTCCAAACTCAGCCTCTTATTAATTTT